>CANXME010002294.1:0-304211 GCA_948144175.1 Closterium sp. NIES-65 | reverse complement strand
GACACTCTCTGTGCTTTCTGGGAAGCTCAGCAGTGCCGGTGCCGCCACAGCCACTTGCCAATCCTCCCCATCCCCCTCTTACTCCTCTCCCCCCTTCCTCCCTCCTTGTGGCTGTCCCTGGCACCCCCACTGCCGATGTTAGAGGGGTTGATGCTGAGGTTACTAAGACTCTTATTATTGCTGCTCTGGACGTTGCTGTAGTGCTACCGGGACTGCTGGTAGTGAAACCGTTGCTGGTGTGCTGTGTTGCTTGTGTTTGAAACGCTGCTGCCACTGCTGCTACTGTCATTCTCAATACTGTCACCCTGCAGAATGGCATCATCATCACCGAAGTCGCCCATTCGCAACTCCCTCCTGCAAACGGATCAGTCTGAGAACCACTCGTGGTGTCCCCTCCTCCTCCTCCACTGGCTGTCTGCCACCATTATCACCACCCTGCTTCATCACCCCCTCCTCCACTTTTTCCCCAACCTTCTGCCGCTTCCCCTCTCCTTGCTTCCCTTGCCCTTGCCTTGCCTTTTTTTGCCCCTTGCCTTGCTTACCCTGTCCCCAGACCCAGGCTCCTGCTTTTCCCATCGTCTTCTCTCACCTTCCTTGATTCCTTTTTGACCTCCAGCCTTCCTCAATCTCTCAACCTTCCCTCCTCCTCCCCCTCGTCCACCCGTTTTTTGCACCTCTGCCACAGCCTTGCGTTTCTCCTTCGCCTTATCACCACTGCTCTCTCCCTTTCCCTCCCGCTTTCTTCATCTCACTGCCTGCCTGCTTTCCTGTCCCGCCTCCTTTCTGCCCAGCTTTACTATTGTCTCCCAATGCCATCCCACCATTCCCTTTGCTTCCCGCACTGATTTTGTTATCCCCACCCACACTGTTCCCCTTTCTTCCCGCACCATTCCCTGGTTTCCCTGACCGACCTCCTTGCTCCCCCACCCTTGCCCCCATCCCCCCGTCATTTCCCTGACCGGCCTCCTTGCTCCCCCCACCGTTGCCTGATTTCCCGCCATTGCCCTGATAGCCCCCGCCATTGCCCTGATAGCCCCCGCCATTGCCCTGATAGCCCGCCCATTGCCTGATAGCCCCCGCCATTTCCTGTTTACCACCACCGCTACCTTTGTTTTTCCAACCATCGACTCCATTTCCCCACTGTTTCCCTTCTTCCCTCCACCATTCCCCTTCTTCCCTCCACCATTCCCCTTCTTCCCTCCACCATTCCCCTTCTTCCCTCCACCATTCCCCTTCTTCCCTCCACCATTCCCCTTCTTCTCCCCACCATTCCCCTTATTCTCCACCATTCCCCCTATTCTCCCTGCCATTCCCTTATTCTCTCCACCATTCCCCCTATTCTCCCCGCCATTCCCCCTATTCCCCCCACCATTCCCTTATTCTCCCCACCATTCCCCCTATTCTCCCCACCATTCCCCCTATTCTCCCCACCATTCCCCCTATTCTCCCCTCCACTCCCCTTCTTCTCCCCACCATTCCCCCTCTTCTCCCCACCATTCCCCTTCTTCCCCCCACCCTTTCCCTTCGCCTTTTCACCCGTCCCCTTATTCCCCCGCCATTCCCCCCAGTTCCCCCACCAGGCTCCCCCTTTCCCCCACCAACCTCCCCTTTTCCCCCACCAGGCTCCCCTTTTCCCCCACCAGGCTCCCCCTTTCCCCCACCAGGCTCCCCCTTTCCCCCTCCAGCCTTCCAATTTCCCCCACCAAACTCCCCTTTCCCCCACCAGGCTCCCCCTTTCCCCCTCCAGCCTTCCTCTTTCCCCCACCAACCTCCACCTTGCCTTCTGCTCCCACTTTCTCCTCACGCATCCCTCCCTCAACTCCTTTACCAGCCACAGCAGCAAAAACCTTTGATTCATTCGCTGCACTCTGCCCCTCCTGCCCCTCCTGCCCCTCCTGCCCCTTCTGCCCCTCCTGAGAAGCATGTATTCGCGCCCTATGCTCCTGCCATCGCTGCTGCAACCCCACCCACGCGCCTCCGTGTGAATCACCAGCACATGCGGCTGTGCTGCCACCACATATGCCGCCCACGCATCCAGCCGCACCACTCTCACCGCTCCCAACCCCTCCGAACTTGGCTTTGCTGCACCTGACCTGTCCGAACCCAGCTCCACCGCATTCAACCCATCCGAACCTGGCTCCTGGGTGGTTTCAGAAGTATCTGTGAGAAGACTTCTGCCAATGCCTGCGTTGCTACTGCTACCAAAGCTAGCAACGATATTGGTGGCATTAATACTGCTGTTATTGATGCCCTCATGCATATTCTTGGTCAATGAAGGATTAGGCGTATCTGGAACAGCCATACTAGCAGGAGGCGTGTCTGGGGCAGGTGTATCTGATTGCCCAGGAGCATGTGAAGGGGCGGATTCCAGGACGGTTAGAAAGTCAGAGTGGAAAAAGTCAAGGCTTGTGTTGGCATGAGGGAATGTGTATTGGAATACTAGAGGAGTGGAGGCTTGGGACTTGGAGCCTGCAGGGAAGCAGCTGAGGATGAGGATGAGGAGGAGGTGAGGGGAGAGGAGGAGTAGGAGGATAGAAGGGATGGAGGACGAGGAAGGGGGGTGGAGGAGGGAGGGGAAGGTGCGGTTGAGTCGCTCTGTTGGCATGCTGTGATTGGGTGGGAGGGAGGGACCCACTGAGGAGCAGGCAGAGCAGCGACTGGAACATCTGCAAGCAAGGGATCGAGGGATGAGAAAATAAGAGAGGGGAGTGGAGATGGCAGGGGGAGATGTTATGGTGGTTAGAGATGAGTTGTGGTGATGGGCAGAGGTCAAAGAGCGAGCTGAAAAGCTGATGGATGGATGGATGGATGGATGGATGGATGGAGCAAACGAATGAGGGGGAAGGGGAAGGAAGAAACAGGGACAGAGATTACACTGAAATTGAACATATCGAGAGACATGCAGAGAGTGACCCGCAGAATCGACTATGCGGGGCCGCATAGAATCTTTAAATGGACCGTACCGACAACAGTGTAGAGTCGCCACACGAACACGATCCGAACGGTTCCTGGAATGCCTCGAAGAAGCGATCCGCTCGGAAGCGAAGTGAACGGGTGGGCGCAGTCGCTCTCTCTCCAGGCGAAATGCAGATAGTCAAAGTCGGTACGGCCATCTCCTGCGGTTGGAGATGGGGGTGGGAGAGGGGGGCGTGCGTGAGGGTGAACGGGTGGGCGCACTCGCTCTCTCGCCAGGCAAAGTGGAGATAGTCAAGCCTGTTCGGGCCATTCCGTGGAGGGGACGGGGGGGAGGGGAGAGGGAGGTGGGTGGGTGAATGGGTGGGCGCACTCGGTTCTACCCTCCAGGCAAAGCGGAGATAGTCAAAGTCCGTGCAGCTGTTGTCCTGGGGGACGGGGTGGGGCGGGGGATGGCAGCGGAAGCAGAGAGGGAAGAGGAGGGGGGAGTTGGGATGGGGGGATGGAAGAGGGAAGAGGAGAAAAGCAACAAACTAACGACGAAGGGATGCGCTCGCTCTCAGTCGCCAGGCGAATTGGAGATAGTCAAAGTCACTGCAAAGCTACCCTCACAGGAATCAATGTTTCACTAACGAAGGAACAATCTCCTGCTTCAAATAACAAATCGAATACCATTATGAATCAACTCAAGGCTCACAATCTCTCCTCACCAGACAGTTGAATGTTTTATTGAGAAACATACACTCTTCTGCTGCAAAAAACGGATATTATACACCCGTTAACCCTATACACCCTTTTTCATTTCTGCCAAAGATCACTCACCCTCCCTCCTTCACCAGGCAGTTTGAATGTGCCACTAATGAAGGGACAGTCTTCTGCTGCGTACAGCGGATATCCCTCCCTCTCCATCTGCCAATCCCCTCTCCCCAGCTCACACACCCCCTCTCCCCTCCTCGGCCTCCACACCTCCCCCTTGTCTCACTCCCCACCCACTCCCCCCACAATCCCTCCTACTTTCCCTCCTCCTTCTCCTCCGCTTCCTTGTCCTTTTCTCCCCTGCAGCAGCTGAAAGCGCCTCAACGGGGGTGTGATTGAAGCGAAGGGCGGGGAAGTGCGGGTGGGAGGAGGTGGAGAGGTGAGCATAACCCAAGGGCATTATAACGAGGGAAAAGAACATCACAGCACACGCGCTCCAAGCAGCCGCCACCACCACCAGCACCCGCAGCCCACCACCGCCGCCTGGGGTAACCCTTCCTGTACCCTGCTCACCCAGTGCTTGCGTGCTTGTAACGCAGCCACGGCTGCAGCGGCGCCTGCGGATGTGACTGTACCGAATGGGTTTTGTTTTCCATTCGCCGCTGCCTGCGTTGCTGGTGGTTGGATTTGGGCCGCCTGGGCCTAATTCCGATAGTGTACTCGTAACCGTTTTGGGCCTGATTCCGAGATTATACCGAGGTCTGAGCTTATACAGAGTTCGGATCTTGTAGCAAAATATCCCGGGCGACGGATAGCCCGGGGCTGGGGCGACAGCGGTGCTGCTTCCCTGCGGGGCGATGTGAGGCTGGGGGGAGGCTGTGCGCGGGCGAATGATCTAATACGGCCCTCGGTATTGCCGACGAGCGCGCCGATTCTGATTCTGATAATGCTTCTGGTTGGGGGAGGACCGTTTGCTGATGTAACAGTAGCGGGTAGTGATGCGGCTGACCCGATCAATTGCTGCTTCGTTCGATTCCGTCCTTAATGAGATCGTTAACATTGAATTGGCAGGTTTGCGAATCTTCCGTCGCTGGGAATCGCGTGCCTGGGTCAGCAGAGTATCGCGTTGCTAGTGTTGCTTCGCCTGATGATGCGCTTCCTCTTTCTACAAATAAGGCAGCCTGGCTGCATGCTTTTCCATTCTCGCGGTTTCGGTTACATCCAGGCCCATTTCCGTGTGAAAAATCAGTTGGCTTCTTCCCCATCGTGCTCTTACGCCCTCTCGCTTTTTGGTGCCTAAAGCAAGGTCAACACATATTCCAAGAATAAGCTGCCAGTTTCGACGCTGCTCGAAACTAAGCAATGGCAGCAAGTGTGGATGTTCCTTCGTCGACAGGGAGACAGTCCACACGCACAGAAGACTGAACCAGGTCAGTTCCTTCGGGTAACCAGCGCACAGTGTCGGAATTTCTGCACGGCGTTTTGACCCTGGTGGTAACATGATCTTGCAAAGAGTCGGCATCGAGAAATCATTAACGTGATCTACGAAAAGAGCGAACTTGAACGCACTGACCGGAACGAAGGGCTGTGTTGGTTCAGTTTCGCTCAAATGTACCAGACCAGGATTCCTTTCACCACCCATCGTCGAGCTCAAGTTGGTGTGCTGTCGAATCCCAACGTTTTCGCCTGGTTCAAAGCGGCAAAGAGGGATGAACTCTTCATCTCCAGCGCACTCCAACTGAGACACCCTTGATTCCTTGGGAACTCTAGATCAATTGAGCAGCAAGACCCAGAATCCAGTTCGCTAAGTTTCATGCTGAAAGTGACAAGGCCGCCATGGATTCTACCTCGGAACTTTGAGAGCAGGCCTGTCGAAGTTCCTGGGTCCCATACTTGCGCTCCCCCAGCTCCTCCCCATCGGACCCCGTTTTTGGTGTAGCTGAGCGTTTGGGGCGCCCTTAACGGTCACGGGCGCACCCCAAAGTGAAAACTTAAAATCCGGGCCTGTGAAGAGTTTGCACTTAGACGGGAAGGGAATTTTGGTGCTCTAAAGCTGACTTTCAAACACGGGAGGGCTAGAAAACGCTAAGGGAGAAAATCCACTCCTCTCGTGCAACCTAAGGAGAAAGGGAGGGGGGGGGGGGGGGGGGGGGGGGGGGGGGGGGGTGGGGGGGGTGGGCGGCACTTAAAGCCCAAGACCTGAATTACAAAAAAAGAAGGCAAACTGTGCCACAGTTTGCCTCCCGAGCCCACAGTTGACTTCCGAGCCTCTCTGGTTACCAAAAAACACCACGCAAAAAGCAGGGAGTCATGGAGGCCAGCACAGATACTGGTTGGCGAGAGTCCCAAACCGCTCTCTCCCCAAGGGAATAGAGCTAGGCTGTTGACAGTTCGAAAATAGTTGTAATTCAGGTCAAGCTAAGACACTCACGCACGCACGCACTCTTAGTAGAACAGAGGAGCCAATGAAGCCGGAGGCCACTCCCACAAAAAATAAGACGGAGGAAACCAATTATGTATGATGATCAGAGTGTTGCGATGGGGCCCGATTATTACTCAGCATCGTCGTCGAAACCCTGTGCGACTGCGCAAACGCCAGTTTGCGGCGCATGCATCTCCCTCTCCGAGATCGATAAGAATCGTACTGTCGATCGCTGTCATTTCCTGCGCATATTCGCCCTATGTTTGCCTCAGCTTTATGCCCACTCCCGCGCTTCTTCGTCGACGTCACGTCCCTGTCACCCACGCTTCCTCTCGTCGACGTCGCCGTGCCCGATGTCGCTACTTTTATGTCTCCGATCGCTCTCCTCCTATGTTGTCTATCGCTTTCCCGCGTCCCCCACGCTTCGCCCCACCGTCGCCCACGCTTCCTCCCGCTGTCGCTCACACTTCATTCCGTCGTTTGCCCATGCTCCCCCTCCCGTCACCACCTTCACCGTCGCCCTCGCTTTCCCCCACTGTCGCTTACGCTCCCACCCATCGTCGCTCACGACTTCCCCCTACCTTCTCCCACGCTTCCACTCTCATCAGCCACGCTTCCTCCCACCGTCGTCCTCTTCCTCCCACCGTCGACCTCCCTTCTCTCCCACCTCTCTCCACGTCGTCATCACTCCCCTGCCTATCACGTTCCCCCTCTTCACCGTCGCGTCTCCACCCTCTCATCCCTTCCCATCGCATTTAGGGTCATCGTTGTACTCCTTCCCTATTACCACCTTCTCTACTCCTACCATCGCCCCATGGTGACCACCCCACCCTTGCACCCTTATTTCCTTCTTCACATTCTCCCTCCCCATCAGCCTCTCACCCACCCTGGGCGGGGAGGTATGGCGGGCTGGGCTGGGAGCTGGGAAAGGGGTCGTGGCTCGTTCGCTGTGGGGTGTGGAAGGGTGCGTGGTCAGCAGCACCCACCCTTTTCTCTCTTGCACTGACCTCCTCTCCTCTCTCGCACCGACCCCACACGCATGGGAGGTGGTGATGAGGCTTTGGAGCAGAGTGTTGGGGGCACAGCCAGGGCAGCGCGCGCAGGCGGGCAGCAAGGAGTGCAGTGCTGCAGGGGGCGGGTTAGGGGAGCGGGGGAGGCGGGGATGAGGAGAGAGGGTGCAGGGATCCTCCTATCCCCCTTATACCCTGCCACACTTTTACCTCTTGCCCTCCTCCCTTACTCCGTTCCGTCGTTCCCCCTCAGCCGTCCTCCCTCCCTCTCCCTTCCTCCCTTCCTCCATCTCTTTGCCTCACTACCCTCTTTACCCTCTCTGTTGTCCGTCCTCCCTTCCTCCCGTCCTCCCTTCCTCCCGTCCTCCATCTCATCCGCCCCATCATCTCAGTCCCCCCATCATCTCATCCCCCATCATCTCATCCCCCCTATCATCTCATCCGCCATCAATCTCATCCCCCCATCATCTCATCCGCCCATCATCTCATCCCCCCATCATCTCATCCATCCCCCATCATCTCATCCCCCCATCATCACATCCCCCATCATCTCATCCGCCCATCATCTCATCCCCCAATCATCTCATCCCCCCATCATCTCATCCCCCCATCTTCTCATCCCCCCATCATCTCATCCGCCCATCATCTCATCCGCCCATCATCTCATCCCCCCATCATCTCATCCCCCCATCATCTCATCCCCCCATCATCTCATCCCCCCATCATCTCATCCGCCCATCATCTCATCCCCCCATCATCTCATCCGCCCATCATCTCATCCGCCCTTCCTCCGTGTCTCCCTTGCTCATTTTCTGCCTCCGTGCTTCTTTGTTCCCCACCGTGCATCAGAGTTTGTGGTTCGTGTCTATGCAGGTCTGCCATGCATCCAGTCGTGATGAGTATAGGGTTTGATGATACTAGTCGTCTACAATAGCTATACAGTGTATTGTTATTGATATTGGTTGGATGCGTCTCATAATACACCACATCACAAAACAAGACAAGACAAGACTAAATAAGCACAAGCACAAAGCTAGGAGTTGGTAACTTTTCAACCCACTCCTGTTGGGACCCATGGTCCTGGAACCTGTACAAGCATGGGTTTGGAAGGAACGGGGAGGGAAGAGGGGATATGGTAGAATACACGAGGGGTGAAGGTGGAGGGCATGTATGGGAGGAGTTAGGCAAAGTGAGCGAAGCGGAAAGAGAGTAAGCAGGGTGGAGAAGGGGTAAGCAAAGGGGATAGCCCGTAAGCATGGGGCTAAGGAGGGATGTGAACAGGGGAAATGAGAGGACTTGGGGGGGGAAAAAGGGTTGAATGAAGGGGAATAGAGAGTAAACAAGGTTGGAAATGGGTGAGTACAGGGGGAAAGAGGAGAGAGCAGAGGGGGAGAGAGTGAACAAGAGGAAATAGGAACGATGGGTGAATACAGGGGGTAAGGGAGTCAGCAGGGGAATTTAGGAACGAGCACAGGGGGGAAATAGACCGAGCAGGGGGGAAATGGGTGAGAAAGGGGGAAAGAGGGGTGAGAACACGGGGAAAGAAGGTGAGTAGGGGGGGAAGAGAGTAAGCAAGGGGAAAGAGAGTGAGCAGGGGGGAAGTGAGTGAGAAGGGGAGGAAGTGAGTGAGAAGGGGAGGAGAGAGTGAGTATAGGAGTGAGCCGGGAAAACAGGGGATAGCGGAGGGGGTAAGAGAGCGTGAAGGCGAAAATGGGTGAGAAATGGGGGAAAGTGGAGTGAGCACAAGGGGAGTGAGCAGAGGGAAAGAGAATGAGCAGGGGAAAGAGATTGAGGAGGGGGGAAGCGAGTGAGCAGGGGGAAAGAGAGTGGGGGGAGGGGGGAGGGGGAGAGTGTGAGCCGGGCTAAAGAGAGAGAGCAGGGGGGAAGAGAGTGAGCAGAGGGAAAGAGGTTGAGCAGGGGGGAACGGTTGAGTGAAGGGAGGAAGAGGGGTGAGAACAGGGGGTGAACAGGAGAGGAGAGAGTGAAGGGTGGGAAAAAGAGTGGGCAGGGGGGAAGAGAGTGAGCAGTGGGAAAGAGAGTGAGCAGGGAGAGAGCGAAAGGCAATGGAAGGGGAAGTGAAGGCGACGGGTGGGGAAGCAAGTGTGAAGGGCGGGAAAGCAAGTGCGGCATGCGGGGAAGGCGACCGGAGGGGGAATTGAAGGCATCGGGGGGGAGAAGTGAAGGCGACGGAAGGGGGAATTGAAGGCGACGGGAGGGGGAAGAGAAGGCGACAGGAAGGGGAAGAGAAGGCGACGGGAAGGGGGAAGAGAAGGCGACGGGAGGGGGGGGAAGTGAAGGCGAACACTCCGGGGGGGAAGTGAAGGCGACGGGATGGGGGGAAGTGAAGGCGACGGGATGGGGGGAAGTGAAGGCGACGGGAGGGGGAGAAGTGAAGGCGACGAGAGGGGGAAGTGAAGGCGACGGGAGGGGGAAATGAAGGCAACGGAGCGGGGGGAGGGGGGGCGAGTAGGGGCGACGGGGGGGGAAGTGAAGGCGACGGGCGGATCGAAGGCGACGGGCTGGGGTCGCGAACGCGACGAGCTGCGGAAGCGATGGCGACGACGCCGGCGACAGAGAGCGGATGCATGTGACCTAGGGAAAGGAAGGCGAGGGCGAGGGGGATTGTCACGCTTGGGCGAACAGGTGCGATTTGATTTTCGCCGCGAGTTTACGCTACGCAGTAGTTGCACAATAACCTGCATTTCGACACAAAAATCTTTACCTAGCGAACACTAGCTTTGCGCGTCATCACCGAAATCGGCGCCACCCACATCATAAGGCGCATCTGATCCCTTTTGAGTGAACGCCGATGCCCTGCCCTGTCTACAGGTATGCTCTATGCCTAATACCCAGCGTGCTGTCTCAAACTGTCCACAGTTTGGTATGCACGCGCTTTTCTGGTTGTGGGAAGGACCCCACCCATCATGGGAAGCGAGAAACTTTTGTCGCAAATTGGTTTCGCGAGTGAAAGTCTCTCGCAACCCAACCGAACCTCTTCGTGCCTGCCTCTCGAACCTAGTATTTAGCGTTGACTTCCGTTGAGTAATTCAGGTCTTGGGCTTTAAAGACGCTAAGGGATTCAGGTGCTCCAAGCTGACTTAGACACTTTACTAACGCAGGATGGCTAGAAAATGTTAAGGGAAAAATCCACTCCTCTCGTGCAACCTAAGGAGAAAGGTGGGGGGCGTGGGGGGACACTCATACGCCAAGGGGAAATTCGGGTGCTCCAAGCTGGCTTAGAAAACGCCAAGGAAAAATCCACTCCTCTCGTGCAACCCAAGGAGGAAAGGGCGGGGGGGAGGGGGGGGGGGTCACTTAGACAATAAGGGACAGTTCGGAGGGGGGGGGGGACACTTAGACGCTTTACAAACACAGGATTGCCTAGAAAATGCTAAGGGAAAAATCCACTCCTCTCGTGGAACCTAAGGAGAAAGGGGGTGGGGTCAGGCAGAATTTGGGGGGGTGGTGGGTCCTACAACCAAAAACCAAAACTTCGAGACAGGGGAAGGCCTAGTTTGGGCCCTTAACGCATCCGGGGAAGGGTCGAGCGCGGTACTTAGTGGCACGGGTGTAGTGCGAATCTAACACTTTTGGCAGTCGAGCTGGAGCGAAAGTAGCCCGGAATGTTCAGGGCATTAAGGGCATATGCCCTTGAATCGACAGGCCTGTTTGAGAGTCTGTTTCGTGAAGGTTACTTATCAGTTGGTAACTCTGAGAACAGATCTGTAAGGATTTACAGAATCCTTACTGAGGCACTCGTTAGCGAGGCCATCCCGAGGGTCACGCGACGAACGTGTCCTTCCTATTTCGTCGCACCGAACCACTCCCGAGTCGCCTCCGCACCAATCGCAACCATCACCGAGCCATCCTCGCCCAACCTCCCCGCCTAGATAGGACTTCCCCTATTTAGGCCTCGTCATTTTCATTGTATCGTCAGCTCTTTGAGTTCATTCTCGTTATTCGATATATTGCGCACTCTGCAAGTTCATTCGTAACAAGATCTGAAGTCCCGAGTACATTACGAAGCAGAGGGTATAAGTTTCACCTCGACTACTCAGGTGCATCTCAAAGTTGCAAGCATATTTCAAGCTAACCATTATCCAGGGTCTCTTGATTCTGCCGGAAACTTTCCGGGCCTTTTTGAAGTTTTACGACATGAAGTCTTCACTACAACACAACACTGGCTCTCTTATATACTTTATCAAACTTCAAGGCGAGATCCCAAGGCGATCACCTCGGGAGTCCTTCATTTCCAATAAGAAAGCAAGGCCCTGACGCAAAGGATCTGTTATAAGGAGGTGGTGCTCAGTACTCCAGCAGCATCAGTTTCACAAGCTTCACAAGCTTCTTGGTCTGCTCGCTTGCTGTCAGACCTTTTCTGGCTGCTTTCTGGTCGTCATCATCGCACCATGCCTCCCAAGCTTACAACGAAGGCGACTGCAGATGTTACGCTCCCGGATGACCTCCTTACGGACCCGATTATTACGCTGGTACGTGCTGGGGAAGACACTGGAACGAAAGGATCGGCTGATACGGCTAACACGACCACCTCCATGGCAACGGGCAATGTCGCTGCAAAGGAGAAGGCCAAGGTTACTGGTGATACTGCTGTGGAGGTCATGGACAATGTCGCTGGAAGTTCTGGTCTGACCGTGGAAGAGAAGAGTCAGGCGTACCAGGCTCCTTTGGCAGCAATTGATGACTTCCTGGAGGACGACTTGGACGAAGAGCTGGAAATCGACATTGCAAAAGAGGATGCTTTCCGTCTTCGTTTCACCGCAATCTTACTTATCCCGATGGTGCTGTCTCAGGAGACTAAAGCTCTTATTGCAGCCGTCCGCCTCCAGATGACGAAGGTTTGGAGCTCGTCCCTGACTGAGAATGCCGGAGTCGCTGCCAACATCTAGGAAATGACACCGGGATTTGTGGCAAAAACGCGTTTCTGTCGACTCCAAATTTCAGTTCTTGAAGAACGTGATGCTCACTATATCAAGTCCCACGTCTTCGAATACCAGAAGTCCAATGCTCCAACGAATAAATGCATCTGGCAGCATACGGAAGACGCTTCTTACCTTAAGGAGAAGGCTGCTCACCCGCTTGCTGTCGAAGTGCTTTTCCGTCGTGTACCTGCTAACATCGTTCCGGATGTGCTGAAGGACTTGCTTGTCCGTTTCAAGTTGAAGATGCGAAAGCAGTCTGCATTCAAGGATGGTCTCGCCTTCCATCGTGTGGTCCACCCACTTACCGGAGCTGATACTGACGTGATCAAAGGCTTGGTCATTCAGCACCCTGGGGATCGTTACCGCTGGCGTCATGTCGTTGACAACCCGATGGAGACCGGCGGGAAGCTGTTGGTCCACTACCCTGCACTGTCCTGCCTGCTATGTGGCGGACAGCATTATGATATCCATCATGATCTGTTCACCACAGAGCGGCAGAACAATATAGGGAAGTGGAACCTTATCCTGGGAAAGGCTCATAGCATCAATGGTAACATCATAGATTTTTCTCATGACTCCACCGCCTTACCTCTTTCTTTCCTTACTGACGATCTCTGTTGCGCTCGCAGCTTCCTCACTGCGCACTTCCGCTCTCACCACACCCGTCTGCTGTTCTCAATCGTCGGATGGAGTATTGTAGTCAGTGTAGTCACCATCTTCAGCTTGTGGATGAACACGGGCTGCCAACCAATGATTAAATGAGTAACAAAAAATTCTTCTCTTTAACAGGCCTTAACGTCAATGGCCTGGGTGACAGAACAAAGCAAGACAGAGTTACAACTTGGTCCAGAACAGCCGCAGACATCACTATTCTCATTGACATGAGATTACCTGATGACCACTCTTACTGGAAAACAACCGCCTTCACCATAGTCCTCACAACCCCACCCACTGACAAAGCTGGAGGAGTAGCCATCCTAGCGAGAGATCCCGCCATCCTCTTCCAAAACATTAAAACTCACCCATCCGGGAGGCTAATAATAGCTGATGCCAGTCGCTTAGGCTTCTCCCTCACCCTCATCGCCGCTTGCTTCCCCCCAGACGCAACTGACAGATGCACTTTTCTTACGAACGTAATAGGCCCCGCCTTTGATCAGATCCCTTCCACCGCACATGTAGTTCTCATAGGCAACCTGAACACAGTGGAAGACCCGATCTTAGACCGAACGTCCCAAGCCGGCACATCACTAGAAAACGATAGGCTTATCTCACGCTGCTGCCGCTTTCAGCTAACCGATGCCTTCTGCGCGCTGCACCTTAAGCTCAGAGAGTACACCTTTTACGCCGCATCCAAACAATCCAGCTCTCGCATTGACCGCGCCCTCGTTTCCTGCTCGCTTTTGCCGCACCTTGACATAGCTGCACACATAAGACCCCAAGAGTATATCCCAGATCACGGTTTTGGAATAAAAATAGCCCTCAAAATCAAAGCCTCGTGTCACCTGGGCCCTGGCATCTGGAGGTTACATGCTGCCGCCTTAGGCAGACACATGATTCGGAAAGCTGTTGAAGCTGCTCTGGCGAAAGCGGCTGCTGAAAGAGATGGGAATATTGAGCTACTTTTGGGAAGACTCAACGCAGGGCTACGGTACTATATGAAGGAGCAAAACAACGCCTCATCTCGCAGAAGTGGTGGCTGAGCTCCATTAGGAGCAGATGAGGAATCCCGGGTGTCAAAAAACAAGGGACCTGCTTCACATCAGAGATACACAGCTGAAGGAGTACTACGCGTCACGGAGAGACAGGATTCACGTGATGACAGGGACAAATACAGAGTTGGCTGGGAAAGTCCCCTCTCCTTTCCTCTCAGCACGGGTCAAGGTCCGGAAGCAGAAAACGCAGATAACGGAGCTGGTTGTCGAGGACTCTAAGATCTCTGACTCACATGGGATCCTGAAGGCTGCGACCCAGTGTTTCACCGATCTCTTCGGTACTTATGGTCGGACATCGTCAGCAAGGTGGAAACCGCTCGCCGGCAGGAAGCTGGACGCGGAAGCTGCGGATGGGCTGGCAGCAGACTGGTCGGAGGCAGAGGTGAAGCAGGCTTTCAAGGCGCTTGCGGATGGAAAGTCCCCGGGGAAAGATGGGCTCCCGAAAGAACTTTTTGAGCGGAATTGGGACATTCTTGGCGGGGAGTTCCTTCGAATGGCGCAATCATTTGCTGGCACCACGTCATTATCTGCAAGCATCAAAGAGGCTGTTACCATCCTGCTCCACAAAAAGGGGGAGAAGGAAAACCTGGACAACTACCGTCTGATTACCCTTCTGAATTTCACGTACAAAGTATTGGCGTGAGTGGTGGCGAACCGAATGAAACAACATCTGCATAAGGTGATCTTGGCGGAACAGTACGGGTTCATCCCCGGTGGAAGGATCTCGGACGCCATCGGAGTGGTTGCTTACGTGGTTGAGGCGGCAAAGAAGGGGAATAAGGACTGGTACATGCTGTTGGTGGATTTCCGCAAGGCCTTCGACTCTGTGTCACGAAGCATCCTTTTCTCTGTCCTCAGAGAGGGGGTTCCCGGAGAGATTCTTTGGCTGGGTGGAAGGCCTGCACAAGGACACCAGGACGAGGTTGGTGATAAATGGCTGGCTAGGCGAAGCAGTGGAAGTCAGGTCGGGGATGCGGCAGGGTTATCCGCTTGCTCCCTACCTTTTCTTCTGTGCGGTGGAGCCCCTGGCGCAAGAAGCAGTCCGGAGGAAGCTGGGTCTCTGCAACATGGCAAATCAACGGTTAGCATATGTCGGTTATGCCGACGACACAATGCTATTTCTGGAGGGAAAGAGGCAAATCGCCAAAGCGGAGAAGCTGCTAGAGTTCTTCGCGGGCCTGTCAGGGCTGAAGACGAACAAATCATAGTCAGTCATTCTCCCGATCGGGCATAACATCGAGAGGAGGCCCAGAACGCTTGGCGGTTTTAAATGGGCAAAGGCGGACGAAGCTGAACGTGTTCTGGGGGTCTGGGTTACCCCTTCTGGAAGCAGCGAGCCGACCTGGAAGCGGGCATTTGAAAAAGTTATTGTGGAGTTAATCAGATGGAAAGCGCTCTTCCTCACGATTGCGGCTAGATGTCAGAATCCCAACCTCTAGACCATTGGGATAAAGGGCTTGTTTAAGTAGCGGGTCAGTGCGCCCATAACCCCCCCAGGCCAACATGCCTGTAACCCTTCCCTAGGGTCAATCGGGGACCAGTGGACCTCTGACACCCCCCCGCACTGGGATGCCCGAAGTGCACACACCGGGATTCGAACCCGAGACCTTTTGCTCTGATACCATGTCAAAATCCCAACCATTAGACCATTGGGATAAAAGGGTCTGTTTAAGTAGCGGGCTAGTGCGCCCATAACCCCCCAGGCCAACATGCCTGTAACCCTTCCCTAGGGTCAATCGGGGATCACCAGTGGACCTCTGATACTAGAGTGGTGATTATCAATAGCTACATCACACCACGGATTGCTTATCAAGAGCAGGTCTACCCACCGACTGAGGAGATCTGGAAAAGGCTTATGAAGCCGATTCATAATTTCCTGACGGGGAACAACGCAACGGCTGAAAAATGATTTGTCCTATGGAACTGGGGCCTTCTTACCACGCCGAAGACTGATGGAGGGTTGGGGATGCTGGATCTCGAAATCTTACTTGCCTGCCTTGCCGCGAGACGTATTGGAGGGCTACTGCTGGAGGAGAATGGGATGAAAAAGGAAATCATGCTCACAGCGGCCGGTCTTCCGCTCGGAAAGGACACTTTCCTGGCGCATGCGAAGCTGTTGAAACACTAGCCGGGGGATGGGGAGCGCTAGAAACGTGCAAGCGAAACCTTCATGAAATCTCCTATCGCCGACACCGGGAAATCTTGTACCAAAGAAGAGGTGGCGCAAGAAAGGGTGGTTTTCAATCGGAAGCTGCTGCTCAATGGTACAAACCCGATTGGGGGGCAGAAGGAAGCGAAATGTGATGTGCGCCTCGCGTAACGCGTCATCTGCGTTTCAGCCAGAGTCGCACGCGTAACCGAATTCGGTAACCGTCACCGGAACCGAAACCCGTTTGTCCCTTCCGCACCGAACACGGTTCGGTTTCGGTTGGACATTCTAGGCTTCGAAAATGTCTTCTCGACATTTCCCGAACCCTATTTCTCAGTCATTCCGTTTTCCCTTACTTTCCTCACGTTTTCCTCTCGTAACTACTTAGCATGCAGGCCCACCGTTCTAGGTACCGGTTCCCCATATTAGGTCATAGTTCCCACCGTTCCTAGAGTTCTTCTACCATCCCTAGGTCAGGCGCGCAGGCCGGTAGACACTAGGGCAGTGGCAAACCACCCTAACAATCTCCCCCGTGGTTTGCCAGCTGCCACCCTCCTATGCTCCAGTGGTTACAATATAACCCACCTTCTTCTTCCCTTGCTGATCCCAACCGTAAGGTGGTGTAGTATCTCGTGTTGCTGCTCCGCTGCTCCCTTGCAAGTCCTTGAGGGTGCGCATGCTGACAAAATACTTGGAGAACTCGAATTTTGCCTTCGGTAGCACGTTGGTGAGGAAATCTGCTGGCTGCTCATGTGTTCCCATGTGCACGAAGGTGAATGCCTTCTTCTGTAGCTGCTCCTGTACCCAATGGTACCTCACGCTCATGTGTTTCGTGCGCCCATGCCAGTTGTCGTTTCGTGCGAGGTCAATCGCTGATTTGCTGTTCGATTTGATTGTTGTAGGTCCTTCCACTTTGACCCCCATCTCTTGAAGTAGGCCCCTCAGCCACACACCCTCTTGGCATGCATAAAACAACGCCATGTATTCAGACTCCGCGGTAGACAGAGCGACGTTGGTGAGCTTCTTGGCTTGCCACATGATTGCCGTACCGCCAAGGAGGTAAACATAGCCATAGGCCCCCCTCCCATCCTTCTTGTCTGATCCGTGTGAGGCGTCAGCGTACCCCACTAGCTCTAGAATCTCCTCTCCCCCTTCAAACAGCAGCCCCTCATCATCCCCTTGCAAGAGGTAAGTGATGGTCCGCTCAATTTCCTTCCACTTGCGTCCCTCGGGGTGCAACACCCTCTGTCCAAGAAAGCTTGCAGCATAGGCCACATCAACCCGTGTGCATGACACCAGGTACATGACTGAGCCTACCATGGATTGGTAAGCTTTGAGCGCTCTCTCCCTATTGCCCCATGCCTCAATTTCTGCTCTCACATCGACCTTCTTGTCCGCAAGGCTGCTGAGAGGTGTTGTCACTGGTTTAGTCTTGCAATGCCCTCCAAACCTCTCCCGCAACCTCTTAAAGTACTTCTTCTGGTATAGCAGCAACTTCTTCTCCTCCCTATTCCTCTATGTTCATTCCAAGGAAGAGAGTGGTCCTTGGAATCTTCTTCACCTGAAATACAGCTGCGAGGTGAGTGCACACCTCCTCCACCTTCTCCTCCTTTGCTCCAGCCACTAGGAAATCAACCACGTAGAGGAGTAGGAGCACCTTGTTTTCCCCCTCTCCCTTCCAGTAGAATGCACGGTCACATTGGCTCTTGATGAACCCCCCCTTTTCCAGCTGCGCGTCCATGGCTAGGTACCACTCCCGTGGGCTTTGTTTCAGCCCATAAAGTGCTTTGATGAGCTTGCACTTTCTGTCCGTGCCGTCCTCACACCCTGGTGGCTGATTCATGTAGATAGTCTCCTTCAAAATGCCATAGAGAAAGGCATTTTTTATGTCCAGCTGCACCATGAAGTACCCGCGTGCCATCACCACCTTTAGCATGGTTCTTGCCGTTGTTAACTTGCTAACGGGTGCGTAGAGTTGGTCGTAGTCCTCTCCTTCCACCTGAGTGTAGCCTTTAGCCACAAGTCGTGCGTTGAAACGCTCATGTTGTCCCATGTCTCCTGTTTTGATCTTGAAAATCCAGCACACTCCCACTGCTTTCCTCCCCTCGGGCATGTTCACAAGATCCCATGTCCCCCTTTCAGCCAAGGTATCAAGTTCCTCCTGGATTGCAGCCCTCCATTGCTCCTTGTTTGGTCCGGACAGTGCCTCTTCAATGGTGAGAGGCTCGGTGGGCAGCTTGTAGCTTTCCACCTTCCCCTTTGATAGAAGTGCCGTTGCCGTAGTGGTAAGGAGGAGGTGGGTGTGAATGTCCCTGCAGCAGGTCAGAAGCATTTGGGCATACTTGGGGTTGGGTTTCTTGACCCGTTTCCCTTTGCCCATCTCCTCATTCTCATTTTCAGCTCCACATTTCTCTGCTGCTGCATTATCATCCGTTCCTTGTTGCACGGAATCTCCTTCAATCTCTCTTCCGATGACGATCGCTCCGTCCACAAGTAGGTCTTCAATCTCTGCTGCCGCCTTTTCATTGTCCCCCGTGTCAATGATGCGCCATGGGTCGGAGTACCCCGTGCTGGCAGATTCAGCCACACTCTCTTCCACATCTGAAATCTCAGCTTCTTCCTCACCGGCTTCATTCGTTGCACTGTCACCCGCTTCTTCTCCCTTATCATTTTCTTCTTCACCCTCTTCCACGGCAGTTGAAGGTGAGGACAGCTCCTGAACCTCCCACACCCAGTCGAAACCCGGTGTAGTGTGGTCTTCGTAGTCGTCATTGTCACCGCTTCCATTGGCTGCCCCTATCCCCTCCTTCTCACTCCCATCTATCATATCCTCCACTGGAGTTGGTGCTGCTGCCGATTCCTTTGCAAAAGCTCCTTGTTTCCGTCCCTTCCACTCCAAGTAGGTGTCCTGCTCGTAGAAGGTAACATCTCTGGTCGCCGTGACTTTTCCGGTCTCCACATCACGTATCACCCACCCTTTGCTCTCCAGGCAGATTCCCAAGTGAATTCCCCACTTGGTCCTAGGGAGAAGCTTGTGATCGGGTCCCGCCGCCTCTCGGTATTGCGTCATGCAGCCCCAAACACGTAAGAACTCCAGATTCGACTTCCTCTTGTAGAACGCCTCGTGAGTGGTAGCGTCCGCCGCTAATCCCTTTGTCGGTAGCCGATTTTTCAGCCAACATGACATGCCTAGTGCATCTCCCCAGTAGTGAAGGGGCAATTTTCTGTCCGCGAGCAAGCTCCTCACACCCTCCAGCAGTGATCGGTTCACCCGCTCCGCAATGCTGTTGTGTTGAGGAGTGTACGGAACCGTGAGCTGCCTTCGTATCCCCTTTGACTTCAGGTAGGTGTTGAGCTGGGCGTTGACGAATTCTCCCCCGTTATCCGTACGTAACACTTTCAGCTTCTTGCCGCTTTGCCTTTCCGCTTCCGCTTGCCAATCGAGAAAGCTTGTGAAGACTTCTGACTTGTTCTTGATTTCAGTCACCCATGTGTGTCGTGTGCCAAGGTCGGTGAAGGTAACGAAATATTTGCTGCCATGTCGTGAAGCCACTCGCATCGGTCCACATACGTCGGCTGCCACAATAGCCATTGTCTCGTATGGCTCACTGACTCCATGCTTGGGATGTGGTGCCTTTGTTGCCTTTGATTCCACGCAAGTGCTGCACTTCAGATTTTCCTCTCCACCCTCGGCTACCTTCACTCCTGCTGCCATGTTCTTCTTGACCAGCTGCTTGATTCGAGTGTGACCAGCGTGCCCCATCCTCCTGTGCAGCAGGTTGACGTCCACCGTGCTCACTGCTGCAGCCATAGGAAGCGCCTGCTGCTGCAGCTCCTTGATCGGAACTTTTTTCAGCTTGGTGCGTAGCTCATCTCGTGCCACCTTGCTCGCTTCCGGTTCAGCCATGTACGTGGGCTTCTCCCCAGTCTGTTTTTTGTGCAGCTTCATCTCGTACAGCCCTTGCTTGCGTGATCCTTCCGCTATCACCTTCCAATCTGAACCGAACACCCATATGCTGCCCTTGTCACTGAAAGTCTTGCACCCACCGTTGTCCAACTGCGATTGGCTTATGAGGTTGCGTGTGAGCTTGTCCACCAGCAGCACGTTGTCCAGCTTCACCTCACCATAAGCACTTTGCAGCACTAGATCTCCTTCCCCTTTCACAGGAAGTTTCCCCTCGTCTCCCAACAGCACGTACGGGATCGGTGATGCTCTGAAATTTTGCAGCCACTCCTTCCGATTGGTCATGTGTTGGGTACATCCACTATCCATGTACCACTCCTTGTCTTTGAGGCCCTTTGCAAGCAGGCATGCTCCGGATGCTCTTGCAACATTGGCCTTGTGGGCTCCCCCGAGGATGACTTCGTTGTCGCTGGTTTCCGCTTCGGTGGTGTTGATCTTCACAGGTACGTGATTCCTTTGCTGCTGCTGCCCTCCCCTAAAGCTCTTGCTCATCGGGTTACTGTAGCAATCGATTGCCTTGTGACCAAATTTCCTGCAGTGGTTGCAGTTTCCAGCAAATCCGCCTCTCTTTGGTTGTCCTCCTACGCTTGTTCCCTCGTTGGCAGATTGCCTTACTGCTGCCGTACCTCTGAAATTCTTGCTTCTTGGGTTGGAGTAACACTCGGCAGCCTTGTGCCCTGTCTTCCCACAGTGGAAGCAAACTCCGAATGATTTTGCTGCCCCAGTTGCGTTCAACATCGCATGTTTGTCGTTGCTGAAGTTGTCCGGCAGCGCCTCCCTTTGCTCTTCCTCAGCACGTATGAGCGCAACGTCTTGAAGAGACTCCACCAGGTCCGTCATGTCCGTGGGGCGTCTGCAGGCCAGCATCCGCTTCTCTGCTGCCCATGATTTCGGTAGGCCGCCAATGATGTAGCTCATCATTTGCTTCTCCGATTCAGGCACTCCCATAGCCGTCAGGTCGTCGTTGTAGCCTTTAGCACGGCCCACGTAGTCCACCACCGTCAAGGAAGTTTCCATGGCCAGCAATATGAGTTTCGTCCTCACTGCTGTCATCTTTGTCTCGCTTTTCCCGATGTACACTAGTTCCATGTATGCCCACGCCTTCTCTGCTGCGTTGTCCTCCTCAGAGAACGGGTCGAGTCGTGCTGCGATTGAATCCGAGACCGAATGGCAGAGTTGAAAGAAAGCTTGTTGGCTTCTTTTCTTAAACGCTTTTTTTCTCTTGTGCGGTTGCAGGTGCAGGTCCATCTTCCTCCGTCGCTGCCTCAGGGTTGTAGAAATGCCACAAATCTACCTCCCGGGCGCGTCGCATGAACTTCAGCCTCCATGTGCCGTAGTTCTCTCCATTGAAGCGTTGAGCTTCACTTAGGCCAATTGTCAGTTTGGCCACGATTTGCCCCTTGGCAAGGGCATCGAGTAGACTCTGCAGCTGCGCACCGTCAGTGTTCACTAAAGACCCTGAAGTGGTCTCTGTCAGAGGTCCACTGGTGATCCCCGATCGATCCTAGGGAAGGGTTACAGGCATGTTGGCCTGGGGGGTTATGGGCGCACTGACCCGCTACTTAACAAGCCCTTTTATCCCAATGGTCTAGTGGTTGGGATTCTGACATGGTATCAGAGCGGTCTCGGGTTCGAATCCCGGTGTATGCACTTCGGGCATCCCAGTGCGGGGGGGTGTCAGAGGTCCACTGGTGATCCCCGATCGATCCTAGGGAAGGGTTACAGGCATGTTGGCCTGGGGGGTTATGGGCGCACTGACCCGCTACTTAACAAGCCCTTTTATCCCAATGGTCTAGTGGTTGGGATTCTGACAGTCTCTCCATCTTCTTTTCCCATGTCGTTGAATATTCGCCCTCTCCAATTACTCTAAAAAATTATAACGCCTCCAAGGCTTTTATAATGAGGCTCGACGCGGCGATGACCAAGCTCTGATACCAGCTCTAAGTTTAGGTACAGCCTCCGGCTAGCGTTGGAGATTAGTAGTCAATTGGAGAAAATTCTGGTGTTCTGGTGCAATTTTCACTGAAAACAGAGAAGTACAAACAATTGATTGAAAACGAACACATTTAAGCATTTCGAAATGTGATGTGCGCCTCGCGTAACGCGTCATCCGCGTTTCAGCCCGAGTCGCACGCGTAACCGAATTCGGTAACCGTCACCGAAACCGAAACCCGTTTGTCCCTTCCGCATCGAACACGGTTCGGTTTCGGTTGGACATTCTAGGCTTCGGAAATGTCTTCTCGACATTTCCCGAACCCTATTTCTCAGTCATTCCGTTTTTCCCTTACTTTCCTCTCGTAACTACTTAGCATGCAGCCCCACCGTTCTAGGTACCGGTTCCCCATATTAGGTCATAGTTCCCACCGTTCCTAGAGTTCTTCTACCATCCCTAGGTCAGGCGCGCAGGCCGGTAGACACTAGGGCAGTGGCGAACCACCCTAACATAGGAGAATTGGTACGGCTTTCTAGCTGCATGCAAGAGTGTACATGAGGGTGACGGGTGCGAAATGCCTAAGGTCGAGCAAGTCGGGGAAGCATAAGAAGGTTAAAAGTGTTTTTGAAGCGGAGCAGAAAATGACGTCGAGGATCAGGGAAGACGGCGACAAAAAATGGAAGTGGAAGGCCAGCTTTGCAGCAATCTGGAACAGGCCAAGGAGGGATTTCTTACCGCCCTAGATACCTTGCTGGGAAGCTCAAGGTGTCTGCCCTCACGATCAGTTATGACTGCTATTGTTGTATGCATTGGCCTCATTAATGTATACTCCAATTACCAAAAAAAAAAAAAAAAAAAAAAAAAAACCCAAGTTTCACGCTGAGGGTGCTCACTCTCTTGCTCCTCTTGTCACCAAGCTGAGTCGAGTTCGATGGCGACGGTGGCCGCAAGGCTGTTGGAGGAGATCATGAGCATAGGAAAAAGATTAGCCGTTCGATTTGACGATGCCAGGAGGGAGTTGGAAGCGGAAAAGCGACCGAGGAGAGAATTTACGGAGAGCCCAATGTTGACTACCAAATTGGAGAGTCTGGAGGCAATTTTGAGAGAAATGAGGGAAGAAAACAATAAGAGCATAAGCGAACTTAGGAATCAACTAGCAGTTGAGAGGGCTGCAAGGGAGGAGAAGGATAAGTAGGTCGCTGGACTGACAGTGCGACTCTCGAAGGCAGAGGAATTGCTGTCGCATCAGAAGGACGAAACGTGCAAGATCTGGGAGGTGAGGGGAAACGTTTCTTTGAGCGTGTTATTTGAACGTGAATAGAACGACGTTTACTCATTCCAGGTTTAGCGTTTTCGTGTGATGCGTTGATTCAGGCGATTTCTCAGGCTTTGTGCCAGTCGACAATTGGTGCCATTGTTCAGGATGAAACTCGGGATTCAAACAACGATAAGGAATCACTTTTGTCCACATTGGTTGCACAATCGGCGTTGGCCGTAAAAGCCCTGGAGCAGCAAAGAGAAGAAACGAAGAAGGTCTGGGAGGTGAGAAGTTAGCTTGTTGGTGCTTGTGTCTGAAGATTACTCTTTTTTGTCTCTCTTCCGGGCTAATCTTCAAGGTACTGATGTTTCCAGGCTATTTATCTGACTTCAAAGCACCGATCATCAAATGGGCTAGCGACCATTGCAGATACGAAGATCATCCATGCTCCTGCAGACACTACGGTATTGCAGCTCAGCAACAACGATGGGCCTGTTAGTGACCTTGGACTTTCTCACCTTCTGTACTTGGCATCCCTGAAGAACCTCCATCTATTTTCTTATATGAACGTAACGGCCTTGAGTCCCGTCTACACCATGACATGGCTGGAGGAGCTGAAGCTCGAGTCACACATATTTAACGATTCAATGGTCTTGGGTATCAGCAATCTGACGGCTCTCCATTGACTCGGTTTGATCGGGACTCAGGTTATAGATGCTGGGCTCTCCCATTTGACATGCCTTGAGTCTCTCAAAGTCCTCCTTCTTTCTAGTAACATGAGTGCACCATACCATGCCGCAAGTCGTTGTTCATCAGGTGGCATGCTACATGTGGGGAAGTTGACGAACCTTGAAGCACTGGATATCAGTGCGTGTAATGTCACGGACGATGGGTTCGCTCATCTTGTGCCTCTAACAAATCTGACATGGCTCAGCCTGCCAACACACATCACTCAGCGGGCCATCAAGGAGCACCTAAAACTGTTCCGATCCCTCAAAACCATCTGGCTGAGGACTTGCTTTTAAGATTATCAATATGCCATTGAGTGCCTGAAGGCCCTTCTGTTTCTTGAGAAGGCTAGATTACCAGACCATGAGACAGTAGGTTGGGTTTCGAGATGCGGGCACCTTCCTAATGTGAACGTTTCTGCCTCCAGCTAGTTTGAGCCATATCCGGATTTCTTAGTGTGTAGAAATTCTTAGATTTGATCCAATACTGCATGAGAATATGATGTGATGTGATGTGTCATGTCCACACATGGGCTTCTTCTTAGTTTTGGCATCTGCAAACACTGCACAGTACCTTGTACGAGTTATGCTTCACTTCTACAGGAGATGTGAACTATGCTTTTACCTCGATGCAAATCCATATGGAATTGCTCTGTCTTTGTTTGGGACGCGAACCGTACCATATATCCAATATTTGAGAATGAAAGCTAGATCTCCAAAAAAATACGGAGTTGGAAATCTCAGGGTACATTCCGCTTTGGACACTTTCTCAAAGAAAGTGTTCGAATCACTTTTTGCCCGAGTCGCCCTCAAATGTCTCGGAACCTCATGTCCCAATCAATAAATGTACTAGGACCCTGCACGACCGCGCGACAATCATACGAGAAGGGCTGTGATTGGACCTTCGCGTAAGTGGACCACTCATTGTGACAAGGTTGGGGAAAGTGTATTGGGTCATGGCGGGAGATATGCGAGGAAGCCCTGTTTGACCAATCACGCTTCAGTGTACGAGTTGGATGGGAAAAAACGAACAGTAAAATCATGACCAGGTACATGCAGAGGGGATAGACATTTGGAGCCGCGTGCAATGGCAGGTCATTGTCACGCTAGTGTTCAATTAGCCCGCGACAGTTCCGTGGTTCACGCCAGCCAATCGAAAAAACGTTTTGCGACTTTGATGTGCGGTCCAAAATTTTGACACATGGCAGCATATGCTGTAAGTACGCGTCACAATCAACTCGGACACTTCCTAAGGGTACATGTCCAGAGCGGAATGTACCCTCAAAGTTAGTCAACAACGGAATGAATGAACCAGCAAAGTGTTGGATACAAATAGGAAACCCTAGCATCTGTACCCTCTAGAATGCATCTCACTACATCGCAGAACTATTATATTTGACACACCCCCATAGGCTAAGTGAGGGGCATCAAAACAAGCAAGGCAGACAAACGGTCACAAGGCCAGTCAAGACAAGAAGCAAGGCAAGCTCAAGGAGGATCTCAAGGATACCACACAAATTCCGAGCACAAGAAAGTGGCCACAAGGCCAGTGCATGAGTTCACTAAGATATATATAGGAAAATACAACAAGCAGAGCAAGTAACAAGTCCACAGCAACCGAGGGCCTACCTCAACAAGCCCCAACTGCACACAAAACCTGTGGTGTTCACCAAGCGCCAGGGCCTTGGTGAAGACGTCTGCAGTGTTGGCCTCTGAGGCCACAAAGTCCAGGCATGCTTGGCCGCATTGTTGCAGCTCTCGCAGGAGGAAGTACCTCACGTCAATATGCTTCACTCTGCTCTCCAGTCGAGGCTCTCGATAGAGGAGGATCATGGCCTTGTCAGCGTACAAGGTTGGTGCAGAGCGAGGCCGCTCACCAAGGTCGGCGAGCAAGAAAGTCAACCAGCGAAGCTCCTATGCCGCCATGGCACCAGCGTAGACCTCTGCCTCTACACTGGAAGTAGCCACAGATGACGACCGTGTAGACCTCCACGACAAAACACCAGCACCCAGACTGAAGTAGTAACCCCGAGTCGAGTGCTGAGTCTCCACGTCGTCAGCGTAGGAAGAGTCGCAGTGACCAGTCAACGCCACTGGCTGAGTCCCTCCAAGCACAAGCCCCATGCCTGATATAGTCGCCAGGTACTTTGCCACCCTCATAGCAGTTGTCCAGTGGACAGGGCGGTGTCTCCCAATCGCAGCAAAGCGAGAAAGTATGCTGAGGGGAAAGGCGAGGTCTGACCGAGTACAAGTCATCAGGTACATGAGGCAGCCCACCGGCTCTGCGTAGGGACCATTGGACTCAAAGGGCTCGTCGGGAAAGAGGGCAGTGAGTCTGTGGCCAATAGCAAGAGGTGTGGGCTGTGTGGTGGAGAATTGGAGGTCAAACCGCTGAAGGATCTGCTGCACCATGTGTGACTGAGTCAGTGTGATGGTGCGAGCGGCTCTATCCCTGGTGATCTGCAGGCCAAGGTAGCACTGCAGTTCACCTAGGTCAGTGCACTTGTGTCTCTTCTGCAGTTCGGACTTCACCTGCGCCTGCCCTGTCTGCTGTAGCAAAGACCAAGTTGTCGACGTACACTAGTATAAAGAAATGAGTGGAACCAGTGCGAACAAACAGCGACGGGTTGGCAGAGGAAGGACAAAACCCAAGGTCACGAAGCATGGAGCGAAGAGTGTCGTGCCACTCACGGGGCGACTGGCGGAGACCGTAGACTGGTCGTCTCAGGCTCCACTGGGTCCCAGGTGGGAAGGTGTCAGTGAAGCCAAGAGGGTGGCGCAACCAGATCTCCTCGCGTAGTCGGCCCTGGAGAAACGCAGTAGAGAAGTCAAGGGAGTGCAGCTCGTAGTCTCGCTGTGCTGCTACGTGTAGTAACACCCGAAGAGTAGCCATCTTCGGGGTCGGGTCGAAGGTCTGGAAGAAGTCAACTCCCTCACGCTGATTGAAACCCCTAGCCACGTAGTGCGCCTTGAACACAGGTGGTGAACCAGGCGGCCGCAACATAACGGACGGGACTGGTGGGCCCATCAGAACAGTCCTAAATCGGGAACTGCTCTGATACCATCTCAAAGTTAGTCAACAACGGAATGAATGAACTAGCAAAGTGTTGGATACAAATAGGAAACCCTAGCATCTGTACCCTTTGAAATGCATCTCACTACAGCCTAAAACTACTATATTTGACAAGAAAGTGCACGTATAATGGCAAAGCCCTAAGCGAGAATATCTTCTGAGGACATGTCAGAAGTAGGAACGTAAGTACAAGTGTTACCCAACCCTTAAATGTTGTACCCTTTAGGGTATGCCCCACGACAGCGTACAGAGAATAAATACATTTTGACACACCCCCATAGGCAAAGCGGGGGATAGCAAACACAGCGTACGGTCACAAGATCATTCAAGCAAGAGAACAGAGCAAAGAAAGCTCAGGGTGGATCTCAAGATCACTACGCATTCTGAGCACAAGCAAGTGGCCACAAGGCCAGTTCACATGCAGAGTTATAAAAGCACAAGCAGTACAGTGATTACAACCTAGCAAGAACAAGCATGCAGGTATACATATATATATACATATATAGATCACAGTAAAAAACAAGTCAAGCAACCAGCAGGTGAGGCGGAGTAGGCACAAGGCCTAGAGCAGTGCAGAAATGCTGATGATCACTAGACCCAAGGGCCTTGGTGAAGACATCCGCAGTGTTGGCTCGAGAGGCCACGTAAGCAAGGCGCAGCTGACCACGCTACTGCAGCTCCCGAGCAAGGAGGTAACAAAGAGCAATGTGCTTCGCTCTGTGCTCCAGTCTCTGCTCCTGACACAAGGCAATCATGGCCTTGTTGTCAACGTATAGAACCGGGTCTCCCTCAGGGCGAAGCAGCATGGATGCGAAATGAGGTAAAGCGGCTGCGAGACACTCAAGCTCAAACGACCTGTCCTCAAGGACGTCACAGCCAAGGGCAAGCTCACCCTCGACTGACGGAGGACAGACAGACTTAGACTCAGTAACAAGACTCGCCACGTAGTCGAGACGACTCCTAGTAGCAAAGTTGACGAGCTCTATGACTAGGGCAAACGCAGCAGTAGACTCAAAGTTAGGGTCAATGATGACAGTAGCGAGGACCTCCTACACCAGCAGCTCCAGCACCTCGAGTACCAGCAGCTCCAGTACTTCCAGCACCAGCAGCTTCAGTACCTCCAGTACCAGCAGCTCTAGTACCTCCCGCACCAGCAGCTCCAGCACCTCTAGCACCCCCAGAACCACCAAAGCCCACAACGAGAAGCTGCGGAGGCGGTGAAGACGGCCGAGGGGGAAAACGAGGAGGGGTCTCCAAGCACGTGGAGCGGCGAGTGGCCGCCGTATCGTCAGCCGCGGGGTCACCCCCCTTAGCTGGGCCAGAGGAGTCAGAGGAGACGTCCAAAGGCTCAACCAAGGGGGGTGGGTCGACCTGGGACACACCTGAGGGAGCAGGACCCTTCAGGGGGAGGGGGTCTACCGGATGACGACCTGGGATGAGGAAGAGGGGCGGCGGGGAGAGCGGGGAAGACGTGATTTGGTGGAGACGGTAGAAGCAGACTGACTCATCAAACATGACGTCCTGTGAGGATAGGACCCGGCGCGAGGCAGGGTGGTAAAACTGTTAGGGCGGAGCGTCGTTGGGAAAGCCAAGGAAGACACAGCGGAGAATGCGAGGGGAGAGCTTGCTCGCGGTGGTATCGCAAATAAGGGAGAGCGCGCCCCAGACCCGAAACGCTGACGCATCACCAACCTCCCCCGTCCAACGCTGTGTAGGCGAGGTCTCTGGCACAGAGACACGGGGCCAGAGGCTGAGCTGATGCGCGGCGTAACGGACCGCAAACGGCCGCAGAAAATGGGGAGTAGCCGCATGGATCATGGAGGTGCGAGCAACGTCCATGACTAAGCCAATGCGGCGCTCAGCAATCCCATTTTGCTGAGGAGAGGCCAGAAGCATGAACGTCTAGCGGATGCCCTCTGCACAACAAAAGTCCCGAAGGACGATGGAGGAAAACTCACCGCCTCTGTCAGAGTGCAGTCGCAGGACCTGGAGGTCCTGCTCAAATCGAGCGCGTAGCTGGCAACAAACAGCGATAATCCAGTCGATCAAAACATCTCGGACTTCTGCCCTGCTCTGCAACGAGAAGACCATGGTGTAGCGCGTGTAGTCGTCAACAACCAGCAAAAAGTAGCGCTCCTGGGCCTGTCCATGGACGCGCGCTGGGCCCCACGCGTCCATGTGGAGAGTCTGCAGAGGAGCAGTGGTCGGCGGAAACGAGGAGTGAGGAGCGGCGCGCTGCCGCCCCTCGACACAGGGAATGCACGGTGGTGCAAGCGAGCGCGGGAGCGGGCGCAGGGACCTAGGGAGGCCAGAGACAAGGAGACGAGAGTGCATGCCACGCAAGCGCAACAGGGAGGGGTGACCATGACGGTGGTGCCAAAGGAGGGTCCGGTGCGAGAGTAGCCAGCACGAACAAGACGCAGCCAACGGACCCGACGCAGGCACCTGTGCAAACACAGTCACTTGACCTGACACAGCCACCTGTGCGGACTCAGTAGTTAGTGTGTACAGGCTAGACCCAGGGCTCCGGGGGAATGTGGCGAGGTGCTCGCAAGTGCGTGAGTCCGAACAGATCGCCACACGCTCACCTCCACGAGTGAAGGTACTGATCAACTCATCCTGGAGGATAGCGTTACTCACCAAGTTCTTAGAGAACGAGGGGATATGGAGACCGGACAGAGAACCGGAGGGGACTGCAGAACAAGGGAGCACATTGGAGGCTCGTGCAATGACTGGACCCCCAGAGGGGTCAGCCAAAGAGACTGGAACAGGTGCTATGAGCGGTGTGACTGTTGTGCAATCACGAAAGAAATAGCGAGACGTGCCTGAGTCAAGTGTGAGGGTGTGCAAAGCCTCAGCAGAAGCAGTACTTGCGGCAGCAGACTCACAAGCACCTAGAGCAGCAGCCTCTACACCAGCAGTGCGCGACACGCACGAGTAACAGTCATTGGCCCCAGTGGAGCCATGCTGAACCACCCACTCACGAAACTCCTGAGGGGTGCGTGGCTGCTGCTGCTGTCCACCCCCAGAGCCTTCGCCTCTACGAGGTGCACCACCAGTCGTCGTCCAAGAGCCTTCGCCCCACGACCTCCACTCGAGCCCCCTCCGCCCACTCCACCGCCGCCACCACCCCATCCACCTCCACTGCCTCCACCACCGCCTCCACTCCCGCCACCACCACCGCCTCCACCCCCACCACCACCACCGCCACCACCCCCGCCACCATGCCCTCCAGTTCTCCCCCCCCCACCGCCCTTACCCCCCTTGCCCTTACTGATGCGGCGCCTCCCACTAGGAGCAGACGCAGCACCAACCTCCTCAGTGCAAAGGAAGTCAACGGCAGCAGTAGCAGCAATGGAGGGTGCGAGAAGGGAGGGAGAACACCCCTCAATGTTGGGGGAGTGGGGAGTGCCACGAGAGGCAGCGACAGCGATTGAGCTCTTCTCTGCCTGGAGAAGATGCTTCTCCAGCAGGGCAAGGGTGATCTTGGTGGGGTCGAGAGCAAGAAAGTGATCCCTAATGGCGCTCAGGGAGTCAGGGAGGCGAGTAACGAGGCAGTAGAGTGTGATGTACATCGGAGGTGGGCTCGCAGCCAGAAAGTCCGGCTTGAGAGCGTCACGGTAGCGAGCATCACTAGCGCGAAGGTGGGTGAAGAGGTCAGCAACAGTCTGGAACTCAGACAGCTCAGGGTGAAGGTACAGCAGCATGACCCGGCCTAGGGCAGCAGATGAGGGGAGGAGTAACGAGCAACTACAACATCATATAGTTCCTTCGCCGTCTTAAGCTGGCCGAAATGGACTCGTTCCTCAGGCGGGAGGGCATTGTGGACAGAAAGGCGGGCGGCAACATCGCAGGTGAGCCACTGAGTACGAAGTGCACGCGCAGCTGTATCCTCAGGGGCTAGGCAGGTACCGGACACGTGTTCTAACAGTGAAACGTCCTCCCTAGCCTGGCTCTGTAGGTACAGCTGGGTCCTCGAGCCAGCAGTCAAACCTAATCGGGCGACCCTCCACGTCAAAGGCAAGGACATTGATTGTAGCCATCGTTAATAGCAGCAGTAGCAGCATCAGTAGCACTAGCAGCAGCAGCAACAGTGTAGTAGCAGTAGCAGAAGCAGCAGTGTAGCAGTAGAAACCGATCTGCTAGGCAGCTAGGCAGCACGGCGCGGCTCGGCAGGGCGGCGCGACTCAGGCACGGTGGGGCAGTGCGGCACTGGCAGGAGCAGCAACGTAGCAATGGCTGTAGCGCAAGCAGGGCGGGCAGGGCGCAGGGCAGAGCGGGCAAGGCGCGTAGGGCTGCGCGCGTGCTGTGCAGGCAGAGCGCGGGCAGGGCGGGCCTTAGGGGCAGCGCACAGGCGACGCCAGCGGCGTGCGGGCAATGTGCGAGCACGGCGGGCAGTGCGCGGGCAGGGCGTCGGTGGTGCAGGAAGCGCGCGGGAAAGGCATGCAGCGCGCGGGCAAGGCAGGCAGCGCGCGGGTAGGAAATGCAGCGCGTGGGCAGCAGCAGCAGCAGCACGGGGGCAGGGCGCACGTAGGCCTATGGCAGCGCGCTAGCAGGGCAGCGCGAGCAGGCCGCTGACAGGGCAGCGAGCGGGTCGCGTGCTAGGCAGCTGTGCAGGCAGCGCGACAGGCAGGGCAGGCTGTGCAGGGCAGTGCAAGCAGGGCAGGGCAGTACGGGCAGATTGGGCAGATCAGGCAGGTAAAAAACTATCGGTGGGCCCTAATGGAGCGGTCCTATGGACGGACCCGCTCTGAATACCATGTCAGAAGTAGGAATGAAATGATGGTGGACTAGGTAGGGGAGGTGAGTACAAGTACTACCTAACCCTAAAGTGTTGTACCCTTTAGGGTATGCCCCACTACAGCCTACAGAGAACAAATACAATTTGCCAGGACATGCTGCCACTTTGACTACAATCCAAGAGATGAGTGGAAGGCCCTGTCGAGTTCGCGAATTTAAGCCACACCGTAAAACTTCTCAACATGCCGCAAATTGATGGCGTGATAGCGACACTTACAACTAATTCCTCACAGCCCAGCACTGTGGAACACCTGTAGAAGGAAATCACAACACAAATGTGTCGATTTTTTAGTCATGGTCACATTTCTAAGGGTAAGCACAAAGCAGAATGAGACTGTACTGCAGGCCTTGAGACAAACTGCAGAAGATGGAGGAGGGATAAGAGTGCCAACGGTACGAACCAAGTACACATGGCACCACTAGTGTAATCTTTGCTGGGCAGAAAACTATGATTACTAAAACATGCAACGATGCACTCAGGAGTGGTAGAAGTGGTAAAAATGGGCATGGGTTTATAGAAAAGGGATACTGGCAAAAAGTTGCCAACAGTGTTAGAACGGACACTCACCTCCCACAGAGATTGGATTTCCCCCTCAACCCTCGTAGCAACTTCCCGGAAGTTCTCCATCCGTGCACTCAACACTTCCACCCACTCCCCGCCATCCATTGCACCGGCCGCACCACCACTTGCCTCCATTTTCCTCTCATCCAGGCGTTGCTGCAACTCACCCAACCTCCAAGCCACCTCAACCTTTCCCGCCTCCACCTCCTCCCTCAACTCCCTTATCCTCCCTGCCTCCTCCGCCCTTCCCTCTTCCACCTCACACCTCAACTGATCCAACTTGCCCAATATCCTCTTCTCCCGCTCCTCCACCAACATAGCCATTTCTGCCTTCATCTCAGCCTTCAGCTCGTCCAGGCACTTCCTTACATCACTACTTCCGTACTTCAGACCCTCGACCTCCTTCCTCAGGCTATTGATGGCTTTTTTCCTTTCCTCCTCTACTTTTGCCCTTCCTGCCACCTCAACCTTAACCTTCTCCATGTCATCCCTCATCCTCTCCACCTCATTCTCGAGACCAGCCACGTCAGCCTCATTCCCTTCCCCATTACCCCTCACTACCCCGTCTTTCTCGTCTGACTCACTCACTCTACCGAACATAGCCAAATTCTCCACAGCAATATCACCAGTACTTTCCATCCCGCCACTGTCATAATCAACCCCATGCTCCTTTGTGTATTCCATCAATGCCCTTTCCATGCCCTTCTCAATGCCCTTCTCAAAATACTGTCTCTCACCCACTTCCTTTCATCACTACTTCCGTACTTCAGACCCTCGACCTCCTTCCACAGGCTATTGATGTTTTTTTCCTTTCCTCCTCTACTTTTGCCCTTCCTGCCACCTCAACCTTAACCTTCTCCACATCATCCCTCATCCTCTCCACCTCATTCCCGAGACCAGCCACGTCAGCCTCATTCCCTTCCCCATTCCCCCTCACTACCCCGTATTTCTCGTCTGACTCACTCACTCTACCGAACATAGCCAAATTCTCCACAGCAATATCACCAGTACTTTCCATCCTGCCACTGTCATAATCAACCCCATGCTCCTTTGTGTATTCCATCAATGCCCTTTCCATGCCCTTCTCAATGCCCTTCTCAAAATCCTGTCTCTCACCCACTGTACGCCGGTCCCGGTCAAGGCCTTCACCTTGGAACGTGATCTGCTGGACCCGAGAAGAGTGGATGGAATGATCCGGTCCGAAACAAACACCAGTAGCAGTAGGGGCAGGGGGCAGGACAGGGCAGAGAAGGCGGTGGAACGAGGGGGGGAAAGGGAAGGCGGAGGTGAAAGGGAGACGGGGGGAGATTTGGGAGAAGGGGGAGCGAAACGCAGAGGAGGGAAGCGAGGAGGCGGCGGGGAGAGGAGATCAAAGGAGGAAAGGAGATGTTTATGCGGTGCTGCGTGTTTACGCGGTTACTCAGTCCTGAGGAGCACGAGGGGCTGGTGCAGATGCTTATCCAAGCGCAGTGACTGAGGGACAGAGTGGCCGAGCTGCAGGTGAGGCTTGTGGTTTGCTTGTGTGGATGTGTGGTGGTGGTATCAGCACAGAAGCAATAATTTCGAAGGAAGACATGTTTGTGCGCTGCTGGAGATGTTTCTGTGGGAGATGTTTCTATGGGAGGTGTTTCTACAGTTCCTCTGCGCAGAGGAGCACGAGGGTCTGGCAGATGCAGAACCTAACTCAAATAAGAGAGACTGAGACAAAGTGGCTGTGCCGCAGGTGAGGGTTGTAGGTAATTAGTGCTGATTTGAGACATCAACTGCTGAGTATGAACTCCCCGCCCCACTGCTACTGCTACTGCTGCTGCCATCACGTGCCTTTCCACCACCTCTTGTTACACGTTCATGTTCTATTACCAAGCTCGTGTTTGCCCTCCCTTTCCATCTTTGAAAGTTGCACTCACAGCAACCAGCACAGCACCATCAGCAAGAAGTCCCTCCTACCCATCATCTCATGCTCCATCTTCCCTGCTCGTTCGTCCCACGCGTTCTTCACCCCTCTGCCACTTTTCCCGCACTCTCTTTATTCCTTTGCCACTTGTGCCACCAGCCATTGGCACAGCATCATCAGAAGGTCCCTCAGCTGCTCTTGACATCTCCTCCCACCCCAGGTGTGCTTCTATCAACCAAGCCAAGGTAAGAAATTTATTCCCAATAGATCAATATGTGCCGCTATCAACCAATGTGGTATCATGACGATTATCTTCTTCTAAGTTCCAACCATACACATGTCCCCGATACTCGTTTCCATGCTGCCTTCATGCCTCTCGGTGGTGTCGTGACTTCTTTGCTCTGCCTTCAAACTGTCTTTGCCTCCGTCTCTCTTCTGTTGACTCCTGTTCCCTTCTGTCCAGCCCATAAGTCTCAACCAGACATATTTCCTTCCTCGTTACCTCCCTCCCTTCCCCCCTCTGATCCATGCATCCAATTGCACGTCCTTCTACTTGTGCATGTCTTCCGGATCATGAAAAAAAACGCCATCCACCCGCATGAAAACCGCCATGCTCTGCAAGTTTTTCAGGAGCGTGAGCCGTGCACGCACATGCGCCTGCTGCCAGCACACTACTTCTGGGTCAAGCAGATGAGATTCGAGTGCTGGGTCACCATTTCACGAGCAGCAGTGCACCGATTCTTCCGCCTTCCCTCCGCCACCTCTGATGCAATTTCCAGAATCATGGTGGGTGCTGGCTGGATAGCTGAAGCCGTGGGAGGTAGTGCTGGTGGGGGGATGGGAGGGGGGATGGTGAAGCAAGAAGGAATGTGAGTTCATGCTCTCTCCAGCCATTACTGATGGCAGGCTCTTGCTGGGGGTTGGCTGGATAGCTGAAGCTGTTGGTGGGGATATTTTTGCATGGGGGAAGGGAGCGGGGATGGTGAAGCAAGAGAGAATGTGGAATCAGGTTGTCTCCAGCCTCCACTGACCCCATCGCCACTTGCTTGGGGCCGGCTGGCTGGATAGCTGGATCCAGGGGGGGAAGGGGTGGGGGGGGAGGGGGGGGGGAGGGGGGGGGGGGTAATGCTGCTAGGGGGATGGATCAGGGATGGGCGATGGGACTGGGGATCAATGGTGAAGCAAAAAGGGATGTGAGACAATGGTGCTTAATCGGACGGCTGAGGCTTGGGGATAGCGCCAATGGGGGTGTTGGAGGGAATGATAGTGAGTGGGCGATGAGAGAGTTGAACATATTTTGATTTCACGACCGGAGCAAACGGTAATGCGCAAGATCAAACTAAGCATGCTATGTTGGTAGCAAGGTGTAGACCGATTTGGCCTTGTATAACAATGCGTGGTTCGACAAAATTTGGCACATGATGTTGTGGGAGAAGAAAGGTCTAGCCCGTGATTAGTGTGGGACGTAAGGAAATTGCGAATCTCCTTTCCTTCAAAGCAAGTCTAATAATCTGTACTTCTAGACTTGCTTTGAGATTCATTCGTGAAACACTAGCGCACAACGAATCACCAGAATCTGACGAAATCCCAGTTCACCCCTATTTCACGCCCTCCTCACGCCTAGCGAGGAATGACAATGACAGGTTTCTCACACGCATCGCAAGTACGTGCAGGCTACAAAAATCGTCGCAGAGTTTGCACGGATCATCGCGACGCCGATGGAGGACATGCGCGGAGGGTGCAGCGCTCAGGCGGGATGGGGAAGTGGGCCCGCGTCCCGACGTGCCCCATCTGGCGGCGATGGCGACGTTCGATGTCAAGGGCAAGTCGACTGACGTCAAGAGGACACACAAAACCGATGAGATCTGCTACCAACCTCCTAGAGGATTAGCGGCACAAGTTAGTTTCCAAGTTCCATGGTAGTTTTTTCGCTGTACGTTCTTCTCACAAAGCGCGTTGGCTCTTCCTCTGGTCAACAAGAGGAGCTGATTTCACAATGATGACGGCAACTGCACGGCTTTTGGAGGAGCTTTTGAGCATAGGAACAAAATTAGCGGTTCGATTCGAAGATGCTAGGAGGGAGTGTTGAACAAGAATGAATGAACTAACAGTGAAATGAGTACAAGTAGGAAACCCTAGAATTGTGTACCCCCTATAGGCTAACCCACTGTAGCCTAAACAACTACAACATATATATAATGTTTGACACAGCCCCATAGGCGGAGTGGGGGAGAACTAGGGGTCACAAGACGAGTCAAGTAAAGCAAAGCAAAGCAAGCTCAGGGTGGATCACAAAGTCACCACACATTCCGAGCACAAGTTCAAGGCCACAGGGCCAGTTCACATGCACGAGTACACCTATATATAAGGCTAGACAAGCAAGAGCAGCAATATATATATGTAACAGTACAAGCAAGGTCAAGAGGTGAGAAATTGAGGCAAGACAGGCACAAGACCCAGCTGGGTACAGAAGCGCTGATGATCACAAGGCGGAAGTGCCTTGGTGAAGACATCAGCAGTGTTGGCCTCAAAGGCCACGTACGCAAGGCGCATCTGACCACGGTGCTGTAGCTCACGAGCAAGGAAGTAGCGGAGAGCAATGTGCTTTGTTCTGTGCTCCAGTCTCTGCTCTCGACACAAGGACAGCATGGCCTTGTTGTCTACGTACAGGACTGGAGGAGAACGAGGCGGCTCTCCAAGGTCGGTCAGCAGGTAGGTGAGCCAGCGAAGCTCCTGAGCAGCCATGGCCCCTGCGTAGATCTCAGCCTCACAACTGGAGCCGAGAACAGAAGACGAGTGAGTAGCCCGCCACGAAACAGAGCCGGAACCAAGGCTGAAGGTGTAACCCTGTGACGACCGCTGCGTAGCCTCGTCGTTAGCCCAAGAAGCGTCTGCGTGCCCAGTGAGGACCACTGGACTCCGCCCTACAAGCACTAGCCCCATGCCCGACGTACTGCACAAGTAGCGCAACACCCTCTTCGCTGCAGCCATGTGCTCTGGTCGGTGTCTCCCAGGAGCAACATAGCGTGCAAGAATGCTAAGAGGGTATGCAAGGTCAGGTCGTGTGCAGGTCATCAGGTACATGAGGCAGCCAACAAGCTCTGCAAACGGGCCACTCGACTCTACGGACTCATCCGAAGGCAGAGCTGAGAGTGAGTGGCGAGTAGACAGAGGAGTGGCCTGAGGCGAGGAGTAAGTGAAGCCGAAGCGCTGAAGGACCTGCTACACCATGTGTGACTGAGTCAGGGTGATGGTGCGGCGTGCTCTGTCCCGGGTGACCTGCAAGCCAAGGTAGCTGCGCAGTTCACCCAGGTCTGTGCACGTGTGTTTCTTCTGCAGCTCTGACTTTACGTGGGCGAGTCCAGCAGTGTCAGCTGTGGCAAAGACCAAGTCGTCGACGTACACGAGGATGTAGAGCGGTGGCAGAGAGGTGTCGGTGCGTAGAAACAGCGACGGGTCAGAAGTGGAGGCAGCAAACCCAAGAGCCGCAAGTGTAGTCCTCAGTGTGTCGTGCCACTCACGCGGTGCGTGGCGGAGACCGTAGACCAGCCGCCGAAGGCTCCACTGGGTGCCAGGAGGAAAAGTCCCAGTGAAGCCAAGAGGGCGGCGCAACCAGATCTCCTCGTGCAGGCTGCCCTGCAGGAAAGCAGTGCTGAAGTCAAGAGAGTGTAGCTCTTAGTCCCGGTGAGCAGCAACGTGCAGCACTACCCGAAGAGTGGTCATCTTCGGGGTGGGAGAGAATTCTGAAAGTAGTCAACTCCCTGCCGCTGACTGAAGCCACGAGCTACGCAACGCGCCTTGAAGATAGGCGGAGAACCCGGCGGTCGATTCACCCCGAAAATCCACATGCCACTGACGATGTTCGCCCCAGGAGGGGGGACAGCGTCAACGTAGGTGCCTGTGGACTTCCGGGAAGCCATCTCTGCATCCATAGCTGCCTGCCACTGAGAAGAGTAGGGACCCTCTATCGCCTCCGCGTAAGAGCGCGGAGTCGGGATGTCAAATGCATCCGGGTCTCCGTCAGGGGTAAGCAGTACGGACACAAGATGAGGTGAAGCAGCGGCCAAGCACTGGAACTCCTCCTGCCTGTCCTCAAGGACGTCCGTGCCAAGGGCACACTCACCCCCGACGGACGGAGGACAGACAGACTCAGACTCAGCGACAAGACTAGCAGCGTAGTCTAGGCGACAGCGAGCAGCAAAGTCGACGAGCTCAGCAACTAGGGAAGACGCAGCAGTGGACTCAAAGAAAGGGTCAGTGACGATAGTAGCAAGGAGACGCGTGACAGTAGGACTGGCAGCACGAAGGGAGTCATACCCCGAGTCCGGAACAACATGAAGATTGGACGCAGGAGGAGACGGCAGAGGGACATGCTACGGAGCAGTGGAAGGACGAAGCGCCATCCGGTGAGTGCCCGGGACAGCAGGGGGACGCTGACTAGGGACATGACCACCAGTGACAGCAGCACGGACAGGCAACGCACGGCGAGACTCAGGCGACGCAGGACGAGACTCAGGCTCACGACGCTCAGTAAGACCTCCAGTCGGACCAGTGTAAGGAGCAGGACCAGGGATAGAGGAGGCAGACGGAGGACACCCTAAGGAGCGAGGAGGACAAGTAGGAGGAAGCTGACTAAGAACCTGCTGAAGGAGCGAAACGAAGTACGGCCTCTGCCGCGCAGCGACTCCAGAACAAGCAAAGACACCAACGCCAGGGTCCGCGGTACCAGCAGCAGCTTAAACACTAGGGTCCACTGCACCAGCCGCAGCTGCAACTCCCGGGTCCGCAGCACCAGCAGCAGCTCCAACACCAGGGTCCACAACACCAGCCGCAGCTCCAACTCCCGGGTCCGCAGTACCAGCAGCAGCTCCAACACCAGGGTCCACAGCACCAGCCGCAGCTCCAACTCCCGGATTCGCAGTACCAGCAGCAGCTCCAACGTCCGGGTCCTCAGCACTAGCAGCAGCTCCAACGTCCGGGTCCGTAGCACCAGCAGCAGCTCCAACGCCCGGGTCCGCAGCACCAGCAGCAGCACCAACTCCCGGGTCCGCAGCACCAGCAGCAGCACCAACGCCCGGGTCCGCAGCACCAGCAGCAGCTTCAACGCCCGGGCCCGCAGCACCAGCAGCAGCGGGGTCCGTGAGACGAGGCGCGCCACTCCGTAGTGTGCAGCGCTGCTGGTACCACTCACAGATCCGCTCACGGGAGGGGAGCTCCCGACTAGGAGAAGTACCAGCACCAGTCCTTGGAGTGCGTCTGGCTCCAGAGGTACCTCTCCGGAGGCTGCAGTACTGCAAGTACCACTCACGCAGCCGCTCCGAGGAGAGGCCTCGTCCAGGTGTAGGACCCTCAGGCCCTGCACCTCCAGAGTCAGAACCCCCAGGCCCCGCACCCCCAGGCTCAGCACCCCCAGTCCCCGCACCCGCAGGCTCAGCACCCCCAGGCTCAGCACCCCCAGTCTCCGCACCCCCAGGCTCACCACCCCCAGTAGGACGAGAGTCGACAGCAACCTCAACAGGCTCAACCGGGTCTACCTAAGACACACCTGAGGGAGCGGCACCCTGAGGGGGGAGGGGGTCTACGACAGCAGCACCTGGCGCGAGGAAGAGAGGCGGGGGGGGAGCGGGGCAGTGCGGTAGGGGAAGAGGCGGTAGTAGGGGACAGACTCGTCAAAAGTGACGTCCTGAGAGGGCAAGACCCGGGGCGAGGTGGCGTGGTAAAACTGCCAACCAAGCGCGTCCGGGACAAAGCCGAGGAAGACGAAGGGAACAGCACGAGAGGAGAGCTTGTCCGCAGACGTATAGCGGACAAAAGCTCGAGATCCCCAGACCCGGAAACGCGACGCATCGCCAACCTCCCCCGTCCACAGCAGTGTGGGCGAGGTCTCCAGCAAGGAGACACGGGGCCAGAGGTTGAGCTGATGCGCAGCGTACCGGACCGCAAACGGCCACAGAATGTGGGGGGCAGCCGCATGGATCAAGGAGGTACGAGCGACCTCCATTACCAGGCCAATGCGGCGCTCCGCAACCCCATTCTGTTGTGGAGAGGCCGGAAGCGTGAATGACTGCTCAATGCCGTGCTCAGCACAGTAGGCTGCCAAGAGGTCGGAGGAGAACTCACCACCTCTGTCAGAGTGCAAGCGCAGGACAGGAAAGTCCGAGCGGAAACGCTCGCTGAGCTGGAGACGGGCTCTGCGGATCCAAGGGATCAAGACATCAGGGACCTCACCCTTGGTGCGCAAGGGGAAGACCGTGGTGTAGCGCGAGTTGTCGTCAAGACCTATCAAGAAGTACCTCTCCAGACCCTGACCATGGACGCGGGCTGGGCCCCACACGTCCATGTGGAGCGTCTGCAAAGGAGCAGCCGTCAGGGGAAACGAGGAGGAGTGAGGAGCGGCGCGCTGCCGCCCCTCGACACAGGGAAGACAGGGAGGAGCAGGCGAGGGTGGGAGGGGAGGGAGGACCCTGGGAAGACCAGAGACAAGGTACCGGGAGTGCATGGCACGGAGGCGCTGCAAAGACGGGTGGCCAAGTCTGTGGTGCTAGAGGACAGTCTCGTGCGCTAGAGAGAGACACGAGCAGGGGGCAGACAGCTGACCTGACGCGGACGCAGACGCAGACGCAGCGACCTGAGGGGAGGCAGTAGTCAGTGTGTACAGGTCCGACCCCGGCTGCCGGGTGAAGGTAGCCAAGTGGCGACCTGTACGAGCACACGTGCAGTGTGTGACACGCTCGTAGGTAGGGGTGAACTGGTGAACACCCCCGTCCTGGAGTGCACAACCTGCCACCAAGTTCGTAGAGAACGAGGGGAGGTGGAGACCTGACAGTGTGCCCGACGGGACCGCAGGACAGGGAAGGACAGTGGAGGAGGTCGCAATGACCGGACCCCCAGAGGGGTCAGCGAGGGAGACAGCTACTGGCCGAGCAAGTGGCTCAAGGGCAGTGCGGTCACGAAAGAAACAGCGAGAAGCACCTGAGTCCAGCGTGAAGGTGTGCAGTGCTGCAGTCGACACAGTACTAGGGGGGCCAGACGTACAAGCACCTAGAGCAGCAGCCTCACCAGCACCTGGGGCAGGGGACACGCAAGTACCTGAAGCGGCAGACACACAAGTCCTAATGCCCGGGTCGGGCGGGACACTCAGGTACTCAGCACCCTCTCCACTAGTAGACATCACATACATGGCAGTGAGAATAGCATCAAAGTCTAGAGCATAGATATCAATCCCCTTCTTCAGGAGATCAATCCAGCGGGGCAGCTTAGTGGCCAGAGGGAACTGAACACGCCAAGCGTCGTTCAGACGAGCGAAGCAACGCTGTGTGGTGTGCGGTCCCCCACACGGCTGGCCTGTGCGGTCACCAGTGCGAATGACGTACGTGCAGCTAAGGCCCACCCCCCCCCCCCCCCCCCCCCCCCCCCCCCGTGCTAAGAGTACCACTCACGGACCTCCTGGGGCGACGGAGTGTGCTGCTGGCCCTGGCCACCGCCAGTGCCTCCACGACCACCACCGCCGCTACCAAGTCCTCTACCACCCCAACCCCGGCCGCCGCCTCGTCCACTGCCACCCCCACCACCTCCTCCGCCCCGGCCACCCCCCCCCGCCGCTGCCGCCACCCCCCCCCACTGCTGCCACCTACCCCGCCCGCGCCACCACCCCCGCCACCACCACCTCCCCCACCACCGCCACCCCCGCTGTCACCACCACCGCCCTTGCCCCCTTTGCCCTTGCCGCTGCGGCGCCCGCTCGAAGCAGACGCAGTCCCGACCTTCTCAGCACCAAGGAGGTCGACAGCAGCAGCAAAGGCGATAGAGGGAAGAAGGGGGGAGGGAGAACACCCCTCAAAGAACGGGGTACGGGGGTCACCACGAGAGGCACCTACAGCGACTATGCTAGCCTCAGCTGCAAGGAGTTCCTTCTCCAGGAGGGCAATGGTGATCTCAGTGGGGCTGCGAGCTAGGAAGTGGTCCCTGACTGAGCGCAGAGTGTCAGGGAGGCGCGTGACTAGGTGGTAGAGAGTGAGCCAGAGCGGGGGTGGGTTCGTGGCAAGGAACTCATCAGGCATAGCGGCGCGGAAGCGAGCCTCACTAGTGCGGAGGTGGGTAATGAGGTCAACGACTGTGTGGAAAGAAGCTAAGTCGGGGAACAGGTAGGGAAGAGAGAGACGGCCTAGAGCGGCAGAGGCCGGTGAGGAGTAGCGGGCAACGACAGCAGTGTACAGTGCCTGCGCAGTCTTGTGCTGCCCAAAGTGCTCGCGCTCATCTTTTGGTAGAGAGTTGCGAATAGCGAAGCGAGCATGGGCGTCACGAGTCTGCCACTGTGAGCGGGCAGTGCTGTCAGTAGTAGCAGCAGGAGCAGTAGCGTGGCCTAGGGCGTGATCGTACAGTGAGATGTCTTCCTTGGCAGTGAGCTGTAGGAAGAGGTGTAGGTCATCAAGCCAGGTGTCGAACTTCACTGGGCGGCCCTCAGCATCGAAGGCTAGCACAGGAGGGCTAGCCATGGTAGCAGCAGTGGGAAAAGCAGTAGGAGTACCCAAAGGGTAGGTAGGGCGGCGCGGCTCGGTAAAGGCGGCGCGGCTCGGTAAAGGCGGCGTGGCTCGGTACAGGTAGGGCGGCGTGGCTCGGTGAGGGCAGCACGGTTAGGTTCGGGCGGCGCGGCTCGGTTAGGGCTGGGCGGCTCGGGTCGGGCGGCTCGATTCGGACTGGGCGGCTCGGTTCGGGCTGCTCGGTTCGGGCGGCTCGTTCTGGGTGGGGCCGTTCGGGGCCTAAAGAGGCGAGCGCGGGGAGCGGGTGGGGCCGGTCGGGGCCGTTAGGGACGAGCGCGGGGCCGACGTGGGCCTCTAAGGGCGAGCGCGGGGCCGATCGGGGCCGTTAGGGACGAGCGCGGGGCCGAACGGGGCCGTTAGGGACGAGCACGGGGCCGTAAGGGGGGGGGCTAAGGGCAAGCGAGGGGCCTCCCGGGGCCTTAGGGACGAGCGCGGGGCCGATTCGGGGCCTCTAAGGGCGAGTGCGGGGCCGTTGTGGGCCTCTAGGGGCAAACGCGGGGCCGTTCGGTGCCTCTAAGGGCGAGCGCGGGGCCGATCGGGGCCTCTAGGGGTAAGCGCGGGGCCGTTAGGGGCCTCTAAGGGCGAGCGCGGGGCCGATCAAGGCCTCTAAGGATGAGAGCGCGGGGCCGACGGGGCCTCTAGGAGCGCGAAAGCCGAGGCGCCCTAGGGCGTAGGTAGGTAGGTAGGTAGGTAGGTAGTGGTGGGCCCTAAAAATCGGTCCTAGGAAGGACCTGCTCTATACCAGGTTGAACAAGAATGAATAAACAAACAGTGAAATGAGTACAAGTAGGAAACCCTAGAATTGTGTACCCCCTATAGGCTAACCCACTGTAGCCTAAACAACTACAACATATATATAATGTTTAACAGGGAGTTGGAAACGGAACAGCAACAGAGGAGAGAAATCACAGAGAGCCCGATGCTGGTTTATAAATTAGAGAGAACCAAGGGAGTACATTAACGACATAAACGACCTTAAGAATGAGCTAGCAGCTGAGAGGGCTGCGAGGGAGGAAAAGGAAAAGGAGGTGGCTGTACTATCCGTGCGACTCTCTCAGACAGAGGGATTGCTTTCGCAGGAGAAGGAAAAGAATTGCAAAATGTTGGAGGTGAGTGCGTCTAACCGTAAATTGAGTATTACGATGTCTATTTTTCCAACTCAACCCTTCTTACAATGTGCTTTCTTCAAGCGATTCCTCGGTCTTCTTGTAAGTCAACAACTGGTAATGATGCTCAGGATGTAGTACGGGCTCTAAGAAAGGAGATGGAGAACATCGTGAAGGCAATGACAGCACAGTCGGCGCAGGCAAAGAAAATGTGGGTGCAGCGTAAGGAGGGATCGTGGAAGGTGCTCGAGGTGAGATGTTAGCCTGTCGGAGGCATGTGTTTGAAACATGCATTCTCATCCGCTTGCCATGGCTTATGCCAAGACATTCTGGTGATTTCAGGCTATTTATCTCACCTCGGACCAGCCACCGAACAAAACAGATGCGAGGATCATTCGAGCTGACGAAAAGACAGCGTTTATGAAATTGGAAAGGTCAGATGAGCCACTAACTGACTGTGGACTTCTTCACCTCCCCTTCTTGACATCCCTAAAGCGCCTGGAATACGCGTGGCCAACCTCACCATGTACTCGTGGCCAGCCTCACCATGTACTCTTGGCCAACCTCACCATGTACTCGTGGCCAACCTCACCATGTACTCTTGGCCAACCTCACCATGTACTCTTGGCCAACCTCACCATGTACTCGTGGCCAACCTCACCATGTACTCTTGGCCAACCTCACCATGTACTCGTGGCCAACCTCACCATGTACTCGTGGCCAGCCTCACCATGTACTCTTGGCCAACCTCACCATGTACTCTTGGCCAACCTCACCATGTACTCTTTCCCATTGTGTCCACAATGCCGCCTTGAGACATCTCTACACCATGACATGGCTGGAGGAGCTGAAACTTGAGTCAGACACTTTTGATGATACAGTGGTTTTGGGCGTCAGAAACCTGACTGCTCTCCATCGTCTTGAATTGATGAAAACGCGCGTTTCAAATAATGGTCTGGCTCATCTGACATGCCTTGGCTCCCTTAAAGTCCTCGTTCTTTCATGTTTTGATCGTCGTTGCGTCTCGTCAGCTGGCATGGTGCGTGTGGGGAAGCTACTATAGTTGGAGGAGCTTAAGCTCGAAGGACACAATTTCGATCATACAACGGTCTTGGGAATGAGCAACATGTTGGCTCTCCGTGTGTTCGAACTGATAAATACACGGGTTTCAGATAATGGGCTGGCTCATCTGACGTGCCTTGGCTCCCTCAAAGTCCTTGTTCTTTCACGTAACGATCGCATCTCGTCCGCCGGCATGGTGCATGTGGGGAAGCTGATATGGCTGGAGGAGCTAAAACTTGAATCGCATCGCTTCGATGATATTATAAATTTTAAACACACATTGTGTTTTTTAAAATTGTGTATTGTGAAAGCGAAGCTGCTTGTACTGCACAATTGGCATCGTCGAAGCGCGCTAAAGGCCCTTCTCCAACTACAAAAACCGTGGGTTGGAGTTCATTTCCCTCCACCCACGTTTCTCAATTTTCAAACGGCTCACTCAACACTCCCACCACCCACCCCAGAGTAAACCGCCTTGCTAATGCCACTTGGATAGGGTACATCTTAGCTAGTGTTATTCGATTGCACCAGTTTGTGTCAACGTTGATGCAAATGTTGTAATAAGCCATTTGTAATGAGAACGATGCCAATAGATAAGAATAAGAAAGCAAGCTTTCTCAATACAATGGTTATGAGACCTAAGTGGCGAAATACGCTTTTGCCTTTAAGCGTTTAGCGTTTATCCGCTTGCGTATACACGCAAAACGCTATACGCTAACAAATACACAATACGCTCGGGGGGTTTTTTCAGGGCAGCCCAAAATCGAAAAAAAAAGGTATATCTGAAAAGTTTCGTCTTCTCACGGCGAAGAAGATGCCGTGCTCGAAATGCACGTCCGAGATCTACCCTGGCCTGGACGTGGCTTCAATGTATGGAGGTGAGTTGGTTTCCGTGCGGCCCCACGACTGTGAATTGGGTTGCGTGGCTCCAATGTTTAGAGTCGCGATGTCCTTGATATTCCACATTGGAGTTCCACCGATTTGTACCGCTCTCGATCTACAAACTCCCTCCAATTTAACTTCTCCCCACCACTCCATCCCACGCTACTTAACAATCAGGTATTGTTCTCTCTCGTCAATGCATCCTCCTGTTTACCTTGACAGACCTTTTTAGAATGTCTTCTGCAGATGTTAGCTCGACCCCGTCCACTCCCCCTCCTAATACCGGCATGGACAGTCCTGTTCAGGCGGCGCGAGTTTACCGTCCCGATGTCGACCACGAGGTGTTCAAGCATTTCCGCCGCATAAAGGTGGACAAGGGGAAATCGCAGCAGTACGAGTGCAGGTACTGCTGCAATATCTTTTCTGGTGCCGCCACCCGCTGCGCGCAGCACTTGGCGAGTTGGAGGAAGATGAGGCGCCGCGAAGTGGCGCTATGCAAAGAAACCCCCTCTGAAGTACGGGCTGCCATCCGGAAGAAGTACGAGGCTAAGGCTGCAGCGGCGGATCAGCGCCGCCAGGCGACATCGGATGCCATTGCATCGGTCACCAACGGCGGAAAGAAGAGCCGCATTACTGACTACTTGGAGACGGATGCGGCAACTGCGAAGCGCGATGCACATGAGGCGTTGGCGCTGATGTTCGCAGCGTGTCGAATCCCGGAGCGCGTTGCGGAGCACCCTCTCTTCATCAACGCCGTCTGTGCCATTAGGGACTCCGGCACAGGATACGTCCCCCCGAAGAGGACGTTCATCGGCGGGGCGGGCTTGCGACTCTGTTGTGAGAACATCGACAGGGGGCTTTCTGGAGTGAAGGCGAGCTGGAAGCGGACCGGCGTGACAATTTCTTCTGATATGATGACTGATAAGAACGGTCGCCCCCAGGCGAACGTGTTTCTTGTCAACGAGAGCGGTGCGGTGTTCAAGGACAGCGTGGACTGTCGCATGGAGACCAAAACCGGCGGTTATGTCGCCAGCATCCTCAGGCCTGTGGTGGAGGAGGTCGGTCTAGAGAACGTGGTGGCGTTCTGCACGGACGGTGGGTCCAACTACGCGGTGGCGTGCAACGAGCTGATTGCGGAATGGCTGCACATTCAACAGTGCCATGGGCCACCCACGTGTTGGACCTCTTCATGGAGGACGTCGGCAAGATGACGTGGGCCAAGAAGGTGGTGGACACTGCGGGCGAGATCAGCTCCTTCGTCCGCAACCACCACTGGACAAAGAAATACTTGAGGACCCCGGCACCGGTGGGTGCAAAGATGCTGCAGGCGCTGAAACCGGCTGGAACCAGATTCGGGACACAGTACATTGTTGTGTCCCGTCTCTGTGAGCTGCGGCAGTCGCGTGCACAGATGGTGGTGTCTGATGTGTGGAAGGGTTGGGCAGTTGGGGATAGGAAGAAGTCTGTGGATAAGTTTGCAGCACAAGTTCTTGATGACGCGTGGTGGCGGACGACTGAGTTTTTCTGCAAGCTGATGAAGCTCCCGTTCATGGCAATGCGTAAGACCGATGGGGATGCCAAGGGGATGATGGGCCGGATGTATGACGTGATGCTGCAGTTGACCGAAGATGTGGGGACAGTGGTGGAGGAGGATGAGGAGCAGCTGAGCTACTCCGACAAAGTGAACATCCGCCGCCTGGTGAAGGACAGGTGGGACGACAGCCTGGCCTGCCCCAGAATTCTCAACCCGGCGAACCAGGATGAAGACATCTTCGAATCAGACGCGGAGTGCACTAAGGTACTCAAAACGTACATCACTCAGAACCTCTGCAATTAAGGGAAGGAGGGGGATGATGGGGATGACATTGGCGAGGTTTTGATGGAACTGCAGGACGGGGTGAGGGCATTTCTGGATATGAAGGGAAGCTTCGGGATGGGGGATGCAATTGCTCAGAGGAACTTGGTCAAGCAAGGCAAGTATGATATGGTAAAGTGGTGGCAGTGGCACGGCACTGACGCACCAAAGCTAGCGGCCCTAGCCATCAGGACTCTCTCTCAGCCCGTGTCGGCTTCACCATGTGAGAGGGGATGGTCAACGTGGGATGGGGTGCACACGGCCCGCCGGAACCGGCTTGGCTCTGCCAAGTGCCGGGATTTGGTTTTTGTTGCGCACAACTGGAATGTTGTGCGCAACTGGCATTCCCGTGCAGATGTCATGCCGAGTGTGGTGCTCGGAAACATCCCGGAGCCTCCCGTGCCCGAGGGCTACAATGTGATGGAGGGGGACGAGGAGGAGGAGGAGGAGGGGGAAGACGACATTTTGGAGGATGAGTATGCGTAGGTGGGTTAATTGATCTGGACTAGCGTGAGTAGTAGTATGTGTAGTAGTAGTATGGGATGAGTAGTTGTCATTGTAATGTTGTTTGTGAAAAAAAAAATATCGGGAAAAAAAACCGGGAAATCCAACCCCCGTGGAAAATTACCCCAGTAGTATTGCAGGGGGGTCTTATTTTAGCTGCCCGAAGTTTTTTAAACCTGCCTGAAATAGCGTATCTAGGGTCTCAGGACCTTTGCGTATAGCGTATAAACGCGTGCGTATGTATGACACGCGTATATACGCAATACGCGCATTTTGCCACTTAGTATGAGACTCAGCACTCTGACAGCTCTCCGCCGGCTTAAACTGGTTGATACACGGAATCCTAACCATGAGCTGGCTCATCTGACATTACTTGGCTCCCCCCAAGTCCTCGTTCATTCACATTGTAATGACATCTCGTCGGCTGGCATGGTGCATGTGGGTGAGCTGACATGGCTGGAGGAGCTAAGACTTGAATCACACTTGTCCGATGATTCAGTGGTCTTGGGAATCAGCAACCTGACGGCTCTTCATCGGCTCGAACTGATAAGAGCACGGGTTTCAGATGCTGGGCTGGTTCATTGGACATGCCTTGGCTCCCTCAAAGTCCTTGTTCTTTCACGTTGTGATTGTCGTTACATCTCGTCGGCTGGCATGGTGCATATTGGGAAATTGACGAACCTTGAAGCGTTGGATCTTGGCACATTCCGTGTGACGGACGATGGGTTAGCACATCTGGCGCCTCTGTCAAAGCTGGCATGGCTCGCTCTGCCAGAGCAAGTGACGGTCCAAGGCATGAGGCATCTGGCATGGTTTGAATCCCTCGAGACCATTCAGTTATGGACTTCATACCAGGATCTCCACATTTTAGTTGGGCACTTGAATAACCTTCCTTGCCTTGAGGCGATTGAATTAAAAGACAGTCGGACAGCACAGATGCTTATTGAGTGCCTTCCGAATGTGCATGTTACTGCCTTCAACTACATAAGGTGCTATCCATTATAAGCATGTTGCTTTGAATGCTTGTAGGGCTCATATATGTTATGTTGTAGCTTTGTTTTCAATGCATGCTTCTCTTTTCCAAACCTATCTGTATGTCTTTACTGACAATGCATATTTTTTTGTTTCTGCCTTGAGGTGCAGTACAATCAGATTCACTCTTCGTGGGTTATCATTGGGATAATTCCTGTGGCAGATACTACAACCTTATTATTCCTTGGTGTACCAGTTCTCAGGGCACTTGTCACGCCTGTCCTTGGCCTACTGACTCTTGAGCGCACATACAGCACAGCATGTGGCCACACACCACAAACGCTGCCTTCCTCGGCCTCTCCATGCACAGCACACCGCCTCCCCATCCCCCCTTGTCACAAAAAGCCACTACTCCTCTCTTTCTCCTGCTGCCTCTCCCCCTTTTCTCCCATCCAACCCCCCCACCCCCGTCTGTCCCTTCGCCCCTCGTTCTCCTCTGCTCCTCTCATCTGCCTCTCCACCCCCCCATGCATGTGTTGGCTCCGGGTGCGTCGAGATGAGACCCGGATTGGTGGGCCCACCAGTATTTCTACTAGTGGCACTCATGCTCATGCTACAGCTTGTGAAACAGTACCTGCGTATGTGCATGTTACAGTGCCTGATAACGGAACTTACCCAGGAAAGTATCAGCTCCAGCCATCCACCTCAGTTCATTCTCTTGTGCTTCTTGCCTACCTCTGCATGCGTGCCTCTTTGCTGCTTTTCCTAGCGCTTGGGCAATCCGTTGTTAATTGCCTTAATGTCATCTTTTGAATCATTCAACACAATCTCTTTCACTCACAAACACCCTCCTTCTTCCTAACCAATCCACCCATAAGTCAACTCCTGTCGTTCCTCTTGTGCTTGTGCTTTAAACCAAGACAGCCATCGCTGTCCACCCACACGGAAAACGCCCAAACCATGCCGTGAGCTCAGGAGCGTGAGCTATGCACAAACATGCGTCTGCTGTCAGCACAATACATCTGTGCCAAGAAAGTAAGGCTCTTAGTGTAGGTATGTGTATGATGACATGAGCCTATTTAGCATCCCGAATGGTGCACATTGAAAGCGGCCTCAGAATTTGACTGCTGCCAACACACAACCTCCATAGCCAAGCAAGCAATACCTTCTTTGTGCAGGTGAGTGTGATGAGCCTAGTAGGGCCAAGCAGGTGAGACGACCCTTGTCAGTGCTGGAGTGTCACGACTCACGAGCCTACTAAGTAGGACAAGGAGGGTGAAGCATCTGAGCTTCAGGGCATGCTAGGTAGGCGATAAGGCACCTAGGTAGGCCAGTTGTCTCAAACGCGATGCGGCCCGCGGCTGTCGGCACGACCCCTCTTATTTCCACCTCTCACCCTCCCACCGGTCCCAGCCGGTTATGCTGCACAGGCAGCGTGGCTAAAGAATTATCTGCATGCCTATGAAAATTCTGAGAAGCGACTTAAGATTTGAGAATTCTTGAAAGCGACTCACGATATGAGGATTCTCGAAAGTGTCCCAGCAGGTTATTCTACACGATCACCATGGTTTGAGAATCTGTCTGTCTGCCCAAGCCACCACTTACAGCAGAGGCCCTGCCTTTTGCCTCACCTCACCCCCCCTCCTCCAACCCCCCTCTTCCTCCACCACTCACCAATACCTATAAGGATTTTCCACAGCAAGCAGTGCGGACATGAGGAGCCATCTCACGAGCAGCAGTGCACCGACTGTTCTGCCCGCCTCCTGCCACCATTGACGGCATGTACTTTGCCTTTTCTCCCTCCATCGCTTCCCCTCCTCCCGCCTACCTGAATAGGTTATTTCACAGCAAGCAGCGCTGTCAGGAGAGGCCATCTCACGAGCAGCATTGCACCGACTCTTCCGCCATCCTCTCGCCACCAGTGACATCATGCATCCTGCTTTCTCTCCCTTCGCCCCCCCCTCTCACCCACCAATCCCATCAGGTCATTCTACAGCAAGCCGTGCTGTCAGGAGGGACCATCACACGAGCACCAGTCATCGACTACTCTATCTGCTCAACCCACCACTGACAGCATGTGTGTGCCCTGCCTCGTTTCTCATACTACCCATCCTCCCAACCATATTCATCAGGTCATCCCACAGCAAGCAGCTGGGGGCCGGCTGGATAGCAGAAGCTGGGGGAAACAGTGCGGGTGGGGGGATGGGAGGGACGGTGGTGAAGCAAGAGGGAATGTGAAATCAGGTTGCCTCCTGCCACCACTGTTGCCATCCATCTTCAGACTCTTGATGGGGGGCAGCTTGATAGCTGAATCCGTGGGGAGTGGTGCCAGTGGGGGGGGGGGGTGGGAGGGGCGATGGGAGGGGGGATAGTGAAGCAGGGGGGGATGTGAGATCTTCCCCCCCGCCAGCCACCACTAATGCCAGTTTCAGACTCTTGCTGGGTGCTGGTCGGATAGCTGAAGCTGGGGGGAGTGGTGCAGACGGCGGGGGTATGGGAGAGGCGATGGGAGGGGGATAGTGAAGCAGGAAGCGATGTGAGATGTTATGTTTCCCCCTCCTGCCACCACTGACGCCATCTTTAGACTCCTACTGTGGGCTGGCTGGCTATATAGCTGAAGCTGGAGGAAAGAGTGCCGGTGAGGTGGGGAATGGGTGGAGAGAAGGTGCCAACAAGAGGTAAGGTGTCAGCAAGAGGGAAGGTGAGATCAGGTTGCGTCCTGCCAGCAGTGGTGTCATCATCAGACTTCTATGGGGGCTGGCTCAATAGCTGAGGCTGGGGATGGTGGTGCTGCTGGGGTAGGTGAAAAACGGTTGTGAACCAATGGAACATGTACGTGTCTTAGCTCATAGACCTAGCTAAAAAAGGGTCGTCTACTAAAAATAGGACATCATATAAATATTATAATTACAATATGAAATGTACACGCCATACGGTAAGTTTGCTCACAATTTTAGGCTACATACGGGAACCTTTATCCGGTAACAAACAAAGAATCGTCGAGCATTTGAACAGTGTGATACGCGGTGAAGTTAGGTGAGCCAAGGAATTTGAGAATGATAGTTCACAAAGTATTTTGCTGTTCTAGACTTGACTCCATTTGTGAAACCTTGTATAGTTGTAACACTCTCACAACGAATCTGTGGTGCACTTATAACGTGGTTATGCTGATTACCCCCACAGTTCACGCCTTATTCACGCCCTCCTCTCGCCTAACGAGGATTGACGACGACGAGTCGGGTTGTACGCCTAGTGCGATAATTTTTTTTTTTCGCCCGCATCGCAAAAGTCTGCACGGATCGTCGTGACGCCGATGGAGGACATGCGCGGAGGGTGCGGCGCTCAGACGGGATGGGGAAGTGGGCCCGCGTCCCGACGTGCCTCATCTGGCGGATTGGCGACGCCTACGTCACCGGCAAAGTCGACTGACGTCCAGAGGACACTCAGAACCGAGGAAATCTTCTACCAACCTCCCGGAGGATTAGCGGCAAAGGTTAGTTTCCAAATTACGTGGTTGTTTTTTTCTCAACAAACGCGTCAGCTCTTCCTCGTCCCAACCGGAGCCGGGCTCACCATGATGACGGCGATGGCACGGCTTTTGAAAGAGCTTTTGAGCGTAGGATCGAAATTAGCGGTTCGATTTGAGGATGCAAGGAGGGGGTTGGAAGCGGAACAGCGGCAGAGAGAAGAAAGCACGGAGAGCCCGATGTTGTCAGATAGATTGCAGAATCTGGAGACACTTTTAAGAGAAATGAGGGAGGAGAACGATAAGAAGATTAACGAACTTAAGAATGAGTTAGCATGTGAGAGGGCTGCAAGGGAGAAGGAGGTGTCTTCACTGACAGTGCGACTCTCGCAGGCAGAGGAATCTCTGTCGCACCAGGAAGAAGAAACAAGCAAGATTTGGGAGGTGAGCGGGAAAGTTTCTTCAAGCGTGTCACCAGACTCAAAGGATTCGATAACTACTCACTCCAGTTCTAACGTTTTCTCACAATGTGCTGCTTGCAGGCAGTTTTCCGGGCTTCGTGTTAGTCGCCAACAAGTGTAACTGCTCAGGATGATGGAGCACGGGTTTCAAGAGAAGAGGTGGAATCACTTGTGTCTGAATCCGTAGCACAGGCAGCAAAAACGCTGGTGCAGTCAAACGAGGAAAAGAAGGGCTGGGAGGTGAGAGCTTGTTGTGAAATGATGTTTATAAGGCACAGTTTTCTTTCTGTTCGTCCATCTCGTGTTCAAAGTAACTGTGTTACGGGCTATCCATGTGGCATTGAAACAGGTACCGACCAATGCATGTTTGAGGATCGTATATTCTGCGATGACACAGTCTGTAGTAACGTGGAGCAGCAACGATGGGGTAGATCCTGATCCTGGACTTCACTTCCCTGGCTTGACACCCCTGATCTTACTCCTCCAGCTCCGTGGACCCGTTTGCCTGACTCCCGTCTGCACTTGCCTCTACACTCCCCAGATCCAGTTGAAGCGGGAGCAGGAGGTGCACGAGGTGCAGGAGGAGGAGCGGCAGCGCAAGGAGGAGGTCGAGGCGCACCCGTTCACAGTCATAAAGGTGTCGCGAGACAAGGACCTGTGGGAGCAGACCGGCAGCGACCAAACCTTTGACCTCGTAGACCACGAGCACGTGAGAAGCTTCCACTTGCCGAACCAGATGCTGTTTGCAGACTTCCAAAGGGAGGTGGAGAGGGAGGTTGGTGTACCGGTAGCCAGCCAGCGGTTTTGGCTGTGGGCGCGTTAGAAAAAACACACTTACCGCTCCACCCAGCTGCTGAGCGCGGAGGAGAGCATGACGGTGAGTGAGACATAGGGTGTGGGAAGAGTGAGTGAGAGGCAGTGGTTTTGGCTGTGGGCATGTCGTAGAACCACACGTACCGCTCCACCCGGCTGCTTAATGCTGCAAAAGAGGGCATGACGGTGAGAGGGGGGGAGGTGGGGGAACGGGGAGGGGGCGGTGGAAGGGGAGAAAGAGTGAGAGTGAATAGCCCCATTACATTCTGTTCGGTCTACAGAGGGGCTTGGTGTGCGGGGCACATGCTATGGACCTGCGTCTGCTCTCCCAATCTTTTCCAACCCCTTTCTCCCCTTATCCTCCCGTCTCCTCCCCTTCTCTCACCCGCCTCCTCTTTCAGGTGCGACAGCCGAGGGACTCGGTGAGCAGGGCACACCTCACGGACCTACGTCTGTTCTTAGAAGGCTCGCCAAACCCCCCTATAAGTCCTCTCATCCCCCTCGTTGCTGCATTTCAATTCCTTACCTGTAATCAGATCTCGCCACAAACACACAGACTATATTCCTTCCTTTTCTGCCCCACCCCTTCCACGCACTCCCTCTGTTCTATTCATCAGTTCCCTCCTTGTCCCCATCTCTCCCTTCAACCCTTCGCTAACTTTGACCTGACTGCACCGGGCCAGCTGTTGCTTTATTCTTCAACCCCCCACCCGTAACCCTCCCCTGGAAGCTGACTGCACCAAGACCCGGTGTTCATTGCTTTCGAGGTGACTATCTAAGTCGATGCAAGAGTCACCAACCCACCCATTTCCTCCCTCCTTCGTAACATATCTACACCAGAACCGGCCAATGGTTCCCCTACATGAGAGGGCCAAGGACGACATTCTGCTCTTTCTCAAGTTCTACAACCTAGTCACTGAGACGCTTAGGTGAGAGACACTTGGATGAGATGCTCAAGTGAGACATGCTTAGGTGAGTAATGCTTAGGTGAGAGATGCTTTGGTGAGAGGCGTTCTTAGGAGGATGGTCAGTTTGAAAAGCAGGGGTGTAATGCAGGCTTGGAAAACACCTCCTCCTCCAATCCTCCTCTCCCCACCTGCTCCTCTCTCCCTCTTCCCTCTCCACCCCCTTTCTTTGGAGGATATGGGGTTGTCTGCTTGTGAAGCTTGGGACAACCTTGCCACACCTTTCGACGCATTTCTTACATGTCTTAAATATTGCTTTTTCCCTGTTCACACTCTTTCCCTAACCTCCCTCTTGTCCCCTGTCTCCTTTTTCCCTCCCACCCACCTGTGCAGGCACGTCAGTTCGTGAAGCTCGACAAGAAAGCACTTTTTGATGCGGAATTTCACACGTCCAGAATGTAAAATCTTACCCTGTTCCTCTCTACGTCCTCTCCCTTTCTACTGCAGGTACGTGGGTCGTCTCTTTGTGAAGCTTGGGCAGACTCCGGCCGATGTGCGAGGGAAGGTCAACGAAATTTGTGGCCTCGCTCCCACCGATGACATCCTGCTCTTTGAGGTGCGTATGGAGCGAGGGAGGGGGGGGGAGTTAATATTGTTAGTACTGAGAGCTGAGTCGGTTCAAGAGGGAAGGTCGACAAGATGTGTTGCCTTGCTCCCACCGACAACATTCTGTTCTTACAGGTTTGTGTGTGGGGGCGAGGGTAATACTGTGTGTTTTTAAGGACCCTGAGAAAGTAGTCTATGTGTGCGGTCTCAATTCTTCTCTCTGCGGTGTTTGAGAGGAATTTGTCAATAATCGGAGCACTCATAGCCCAGGCAATTCAGACGTCGCCCCTCTCCCCCCTCCCCCCTCTCTTCCCTCCAACACCCCAGGAGATAAAGTTTGAGCTGAGTGTTATGTGCGAGGCCCTGGACCGCACGGTCACATTCAAAGGCGGGCAACTAGAGGACGCTGTGTGCAACGCTCCAACCCGCTCGGCCGAGAGGGTGTGGCGGCTGGGGCTGCCGGGAGTGGTGGGAGTGGTGGTGGGAGTGCGGTGAGGTACCTAGACGTGCCGTCCTTCTTGAAGTATGTTCGCAAACGGCAGCTGGTGCATTTCCGGCGACTAGAGAAGCCCAACGAGGACGCCTTCTGCTTGGAACTGTGAGTTGTTGCTGCTGATTGCACCCTAGTGAACCTGAGCTTCAGGTATCAGATGGTGCCACTCTCTCCTTTTGAGGCGCCTCAAAAGTCTCCTTCCTGGAGTAAGGAGTCGCATAATGTACCTGATCCATACCAAGCACAACTGGCTGGCAGCTTGGTGCACTTTTGAGATGTCTAGAGAAACCCAGCAAAGACGCCTTCTTTCTGCATCGAGCTGTTGGGAGTCCCATAGGTACCTCACCCACACAGAGGTGAATGCCTTTTTCTTGATGGTTTGAACCTGGCCAACCCCGAAGGCTTTCGTACTTTGATTGTCGTAGGGTCTCCCACCGACGTGGTAACAACGCTGCGGAGGGGCTAGGGCTGCACTACTCTTGAGAATTCTCGGAAGTGGCTTGCACATAGGCCTGGAAGACCCGTCCAATACCCATCACGCACACCAAATCGAATCCACCCTTTTCTTTGTTGCTCCACGCCCTCTCCCCCTCCTCCCCCCCGCATCTCCAAGCAGAACACGACGACGTGGTGGAGAGGTTATCAGAGGTCCCTTTCTAGCTCCGCCTCACGACGCACAACTGCTTCTCAACCTAAGCCGCCTCCCATCAAGCTCGCCCTTCTGTGTTGCTCTGCTCCCTCTCCCTCTCCCTCTCTCCCCCGCAGCTCCAAGGAGCACACGTATGACGAGGTGGTGGCGAGGCTAGCAGAGGAGCTTGGGCTCAATGACCCGTCCAAGATCCGCCTCACCACACACAACTGCTACTCGGAGCAGCCCAAGCCCCGGCCATCAAGTACCGAGGGGTTGACAGCCTGGCTGACATGCTCGTGCACTATAACCAGGTGGGGGTATAAAGAGGGTGAGGGAGGGGGACTTGGTGAGGGAACGGGTTCAGGTAAGGGGGGTGTATGGGGTAAGGGGTGGGTGTGTCATTATGTACAACTGCCACCCACAGCAGCCCAAGCCTGGTCGCCGATCACGTACCGAGGCGTGAATAACACATGCTCGTTCGCAGCTCATGCTCATCCCCGTTTTCCCCGCGTGCCCCTCCATTATTACCCTGTGTCTTGCAGTCCTCTGATATCCTCTACTTCGAGACGCTCAACATCCCTCTGCCTTAGCTGGGCCTAGGGCTGCTATGGCCGCTGCCTTACAGTTCCCCCTTTCCGTTTTCCCCTCTGCTATTCCCCTGCTGTATGTGTGCTGTACAGTTGACAGACATCCTCTATTTCGAGACGCTCGACATCCCGCTACCAGAGCTGCAGAGCCTCAAGACTCTCCGCATCTCGTTCCACAATAGCAAGGCAGAAGAGGTGAGGGGAGGAAGGTGAGGGGGAAAGAAGAAAGGTGTTCGCATGGCGGATTAGGTGAGAGCAAGTTGTATGCCTGGTGACAAATGTATGTGCGTTTTTGTGTCAATGGGAGCTGGAGCGGCTTAAAGCTGCGGTCTACATACTATAAGGGGGTTTTGGGGGGTACTCTAGGTGCATACCCTTTGGTGCGCAATGACTTGAGAGCGAATTGTGGTTTTCCCCCAAACACCTGTGCGATGAATTCGCTCAAAGTTGGCGATGTGAAACAATTTTGCGATTGGGTTTTCTTGGGGGAACAAATCCGCGGAATGGCGGGAATTTCAGTGCCAAACACAAACAACCAGGTGGAAAGATTTGCGCCCACCCCGCCCCCTCCTTCCGCCTCGATCGATCGTTTCTTTTGGAGAGTTTGCTACCATGTTTTCAAATTATGAACCAGGGCCTGTCCCTCGAGGTATGTAGATCGCAGATTTAAGCCTCTCACATTGCACAACAGCAAGGCAGAGGCGGTATGTGGAGAGACATGGGCTAGTAAAGAGGTGCATGCGTTTTGTTCTTGTAGATTTGCACTCGCTGATCAAACCTGCTCCTGCCGATGTCTCACCCATGAGTGTTCTGTTATGGTTCGTGTTACTCTTAGCTACACGAAACAGGTTCGAGATGAATACGCCATGGATCTGGCGGGTTTGAGGTTTGGTAAATCTCTAATTCGAACAAAGAAAGGGTTGGAGATCAACTTTTTAGTGTCTCAACCTAGCATGCAGTCGGGGGGTTGGTTGTGTTTCATACCTGCCCGATTCGTTTCGAACTAGAAACGCAGTTCAACGTGGCTTGAGAAAAAGAGCTCAATGGATTTGCTTGACCTGCGAACTGGCTCGACATGAAACGCGTTTGGTTTGTTTCAAACCAAATGCAAAACAAATTGTGTATGCAGCTCTTTTTGCATCGAACCGTACTGCGGTTGGTTCTACGCTCAAGCCTTGTTCTGGGTACTGTCCATGCTTCATTCATGAACTGCCTATTTTCAGGTGTCGGTGCACAACATTCGGCTGCCCAAGAAATCGACGGTGGCAGATGTGCTTGCGGACCTAAAGTCCAAGGTAACGGACGGTGGAGATGCTTGAGCTTCAGTCAGTGTTTCAATCTTCGAAGCAGACCTCAAAGGTTCTTTGATATTGGTTTTTTGTCCCACCTCTTTGTGAAGTTCTTGAGTTGAGATGGGACCTGACAGACACCCCACACTACGTGCAAACATCAACACTGAAGCATCCATATAGTGCAAGGAGCTGTGTGAGAGTCTGATGATGCAAAGGCTGTGCAGGTTCTCTCCCAGTGCCTCTGCAACAAGATCTTTCATATCTCCCCTACACTCGACACCAACGTTGTTGCCCTCTACCCCTCCAAACCCCTCTCTCCCAGTTTGTGTATCCCAGTTCATGGTGGAGCTGTGGCAACCTAAGGCAAAGTTTTGGATGCTGCAGGTGTTCAACAAGAGGAACTAGAAAATCTTCCCCCGATTCATATCAACCTTGCTGCACTGTACCTATCTGTACCCCTCTGTACCGCTCTGTATCGTTTTTCACCATTCTCTTTCAGGTGGAGCTTTCACACCCCGAGGTGGAGCTGCGCATGCTGCAGCTGTTCAACAATAAGATCTTCAAGACCTTTCCTCTTACTGAGCAGATTGAGTGCATCAACGACCAGTACTAGGGCATACGGGTAGAGGAGGTGAGGTGTGGTAACAAATACTCAAAGGATAATCCAGAGAATTCGATCATTCAATAATACCGACCAATCCTGGCCACACAAAAGGGAGCATCAACTACCATTACTAATGAGGCATCTGGGTGGGAAAAGCGAGCTATGGAAGGAGGTGAGGCATGGAGTTGTATTGATGATGAAATGCGTTCATTGGGAGCATCAACTAACGGTACGGTTTTTGTTTAACAATCTCAATTAGACAAGGCCCAAGGGTATATTTATCTGACTAATAATCTCAACCGGACAAGGTCCAAGGGTAGATATATATCTGACACAGACCAACCACTTCTATTATTTCGGATCCAATTTCCCCAAACCTACAGATTCCCAAAGAGGAACTGAACATGGGCCCTCATGACAGAGTCATTCATGTGTATCATTTCAACAGGGATGTCGAGGAGAAGAACCAGGCGGTGAGCTCCGTTCGGTCTCTAAATTCGTCAGTGCCTTATAGTAGTCAGTCTTCAATCAGAAATCATTTGTTTGGCCTGAATGTGAACATGTTACTTGTTTGTCAGGCAAGGAAAGTCGTCTTATCTTTGTGATGTCTTTTGAGGCACCTGCGTAGCTGTTCAAGGCTTCAATTGTATGTCTTTTTCATTGCTTGCTGAATTGAGCTGGACAGGTTTATTGCATGCATGCGTGCGTGTGTCTGTGTATGTGTCATTGGTTTTGTTTGTCTGCCAATACCCACACCAGCTGCATACATTTGGAGACCCGTTCTTTCTGGTGGTGGGGCGGACAGAGACCGTCGCAGAGTTGAGGCGGCGGATCCAGGCAAAGCTGGGCGTGGCAGACAAGGAGTTCGCCGAGTGGCGCTTTGCTTTTGTGGCTCTTGGCAAGCCCGTGTACCTCCATGATTCAGAGGTCATGGCTACGCGCTTTTAGGTGGGATTGGCTGGCCCAAGGGGATTTTGAAGTTCAAGAGAGGGATGCAGGCTTCTAGTTTTAAGGGTTAAGGGGAAGGGGGAGGAAGAAAGCGGGAGAGGGCAAAGGAAGGGTGGGAGTGGGGGGCTGGAGATAAGGTGGAAGGTTCGGGTGGGTATTTGGCATTTGGAAATCCATCAACTAGCAACAAGCTTCCATTCAGGTGCAGTCAGGGGTCTGGAGCTAGAGAGAATTAGGGAGAGGGCATGAAAGCTGAAGTGCATCTGCTGGTAAGGGAAATGTGATTCTTTTGTTTCCATTTTGTCCGTCTGTTCATCCATACATCGATCATCCGTCTGCCTGTCCATCCATCCATCCACCCATACACCCATCCAACCACCATTATAACATCCGCCCTTCAACTTTGTTACGCCCCGTGTTTCACCAATAGAAGCGCAACACATGGGAGTACTATCTGGGCTTGGAACATGCAGACACCAAACCCTAAGAGAGTGCAGCACAGCCAGGTGTGTTTTACGAACCCGTTATCGCTCTGTGTTTTTGTATCTTGTGTTGCAACTTTGTGTTATCGCATTGCGTTGTCATTCTATATACAGCTCATGTATTACTGATAAGTAAAACCAAAGGGGTGTGTTGCAGTTACCAGGCATGTGCATTGTCTTTAAATGGCTCACATTGAATGTTGCATCATCATCCTGGCTTCTGTTGTTCTCCTTCCGTTTGTTGACTAATCCAATTGTTGCCGTCTTCGATTCCGGCCCTGCAGGAGGGCACGATGACGAGCTTGTGAAGATCTACAACTCAAATTGCAAAACAATCAGACGTTTCACTGCTCAAACAGTTATATAATGCAGAAGATCAAACAATCAAGGTTCTCCCTAGGTTTTTCTCCCTCATGCTAGATCATATATGTTTTTGTTTCTGTCTGTTGTATCAGAAATTTCGAATTAGTGATATAAAGCATATATAATTCCCTACGCCTCCTGATGTGATCTCTTGATGCAAGAGCAATATCAACTTCCCATAAATAAAAAGAACAATTTTTATATTAGTATAAATCAGAATATGATGCTACTTACTGTAGTATCTACCACTAGATCTTCTCTCTCCTCATCGCCATCACTCCCAATAAATACCTTTGCCTTCGGTTTCTTCCTGCTCTGCTGCTCTGCCACCAGTAAAGAGTTTCCCGGAGTCTAGAAGCAAGACTTCCCAGAGGCCAGAACGAGGGCTCACTATATTTACAGGGACAAAAATGCTATCATTTTGACTAGCGACACAGTAGCGGTTTTGACTGCTGTACAGGTTTCCTCTGCTACTCTAATACAGTAAACGCTTCTGCCAGAAGGTTTTCCATATGAGCTTCAGCAACACACATCAAAACACAACACAACCCTTCTTCAAGAGTCTCACGGCCCTACACCGTGGAATGCCTGCAAGGGGGATAGATACGGTACACATGGTTTACAGATACTGCATTTGATGGAATTGACTGTTGGAGCTAGCCTCTGTGAGTCACGAAGCTGATGTTGTATGTAAGGTGCAGTGGAAGATCAAATGTGGGATGGAATGTACATGAAAGACACATTGTCATAAGTGCACATGAAGCAGATGCTGCAGAATGTGTCAAATATGACACTCACTTCCCACAGGGCTTGGATTTCACCCTCAACCGTCATAGTAGCTTCCCGAAAGCTCTCCACCCGAGCACTCAACACTTCCACCCTCTCCCCAACATCCACTGTACTGGCTGCGCCACCGCTTCCCTCCATCCTCCTCTCATCCAGGCGTTGCTGCAACCCACTCAACCTCCCTGTCCGGTTCTGGAGGTTCTCTTACAGCCATCGCCTTTTGTTTCGCTCAAGGTTCATACATCTATATTTCCAGAAGCTCCTTCTTTCTTGCTTTGTTGGTTTTGCTTCCGCTGGTTTTTGGCGGAGTTCTCCCTCGATGTGTTCCTCCTCATGCTCAACTTCTTGACTTATGTTACTCTGGCAGTAGCCTTCTTGGTTGGCGCTCGCCGGTTTGTCCCACCTATCTTTTGTGGTGGCCCCCCAAGTCTTATCCGCCGTCGTGGCGTACCACGGAGCATCTGTCTACGCTCCTATGACTTGGCAGGGACCTCGTCACTACTATAGTGTATTATCCTCCCTTGGAAATCTTTAGTGCTTGATGTCTTCCTTCGTGTTTCTTCTCGCCTTACTCACACCAACGCTGGCAAAACACCATGCAAGCCAGCTGGTTGCTCCCGATCTGGAGGGTCAGCGCTCTTACCTCTTGCTTCTCGCCATGTGAGGATCGCGACTCCCGTGCTCCTTGCTGGATCTGTGTCGATCCATGTGTGCGGCAACCATTGCCAATGCCACGGCTCTCTTAAATTGGAATTTGTAACAATGTTTTCATTTCTTAGTCGCGATTCGAGACTTTCCCTTGGCCAAGGCCTCCATATCGGCTCTCCCTGATATATCGTCATATCTTGACTCTAGATCCTCACCACCTAGCAACACGGATTCCCAGCACAACCCTAATGAGCGTATGGGAGAGGAGGAGCTTGATCGTTCTTTTCCAGTTGACTCCTTCGCCGAGGAAGCTGTCACTCCCGCGGTTTCTGCTCCTCCCCCTGCCAAGCGAGCTTGTGGTGCCGCGTCTTCCAGCTCGATGCGCATGGCTCATGCGGCGGCTCCGATTGTTCTGCCTCTCGCTCCAGTGATGGCTCCCGTGGATGGTCCTTCCGTCGCTGCGCAACCTCATGTTGTGCCTACACATGAAGTAACCCATGGTCCTGTCCTCGCTATCACTGGCTGGTACTTGCACCTTCGTCGCGATCGCGATACTGTGGGAGCCATTGTTGCGAATTTGGTTCGTGACACTGAGGTTGTTGTTATCATCATGTTTCCTGAATTTATGGAATCTCATTGCAGCGGGATCGTCACCCGAGTCTGCGGCGTGTTGCACGGACACGATTGTGACACGACTTTCAGAGGAGTGTGCAGTGTAGTCGTCATAGGTGCAGTCGTCATAGCATTTCAAATCTCAATAATACAGCATACTCAGTATCAATAAGTAAAATATTATGTTGAAACAAAACCTTAGTGGGAAATGGGGAGTGGAGGGTGGGAGCAAGAGAGTTGGAAATTGCAAATGAGACTAGGTGGCAGGTCCCCAAGACCTGCCGAGAGATGAAGGAGCTTGTCTCCTTTACAGCACACCCCTCTTCAAATCGAATCACAATCTGCAAATTTTTTATTATAAAAAATTTCTCATATTGTGACACGACTTTCAGAGGAGTGTGCAGTGCAGTCGTCATAGGGGGAACGAGACATCAAGAAAGTGGTCGGCGACGATGTCGTTCAATGGTAGCCAAGTAGCGAGTGGTCGAGCTGGATCGGAGCGGGTCTTGAAGAGTGCGCGAGGCATCGACAAGCTCTCGATCGAGCTGGGTGATGTACATCTCTTTAGCCGTGTCGCTACGCCACCGGCCAAGAGCCTTGAAGAGCCGATCGGGAACACCAACATCAACCGCCACGGTTGCGGCTGACTTACGGAACGAGTGGGTGCCAAGATATTCCGGGTTGAGGCCGACACGAGAAAAGCCATCGCGGCACCAGCCCCGAACGGTAGCGTACGAAGGGGAATGGTCGGAAGGAGACGCCCGAGCCCCAGGCCGGAATATCCGTATAAGCGGCCCAACAGTATCTCTGGAGTAACCAGCGATGAAAAGAAACTGTTGGACTCGCGAGACCGGACAATGGCGAGCAGAGGAGGCCGCCACTGGAACCCACACGCCCCTGCCGGCTTGGTCGGTCTTCGAACGAGGGATGAACAACCACATGCAGTCCATGTTGAACTCGATGTGGTGCCACTGGAGAGAAATCAAATCCGAATAGCGCAGGAATGCTGTGAACATCAGAAGGGGAACTAGTCCTCGCTGGAATGTAGCGGGGTCTGAGGACGCAAAGTAAATGTCACATATGTCGTATATCTTAGAGGGTGGTATTGGCTCTTTGGCCCGAGATGGCCGTATGCAGTGACGTGGTGCGTACTCCTTCACTTGGGACGAAAGTGGTCTGCGAGGGGGGACACTTCGCCGATCAGCCAATGGGCGCACGAGATTGCGGAACATGCAGATCGTATAGCTGAGATCCGGGCGCCATTGCGAACGGTGTGTAGCAAGAACAAAGCGACAGTTAGGTCATTCCCAGGAAGGAACGGAAGTGAGTGCTGAATACAAAATTCACGATATTGTCTCCAGTATGGCTCGTATGTGCGAATCGTAGACTGAGCGCGAAGACTAACAGTGAGCGTTAAAAGGTCCAAGAGTGAATGGCCAAGCCCAGAACCTGCGCACAAGGAATATTATGCATTAGCGAATATATAACGGAGGGCAAACATATGAGAGTTTGGAAAACCAGCGCCGCTGAAGGCGAGGTGATCGCTACCGACGCACAAACAATCGGAACCGACGGCAAGACGCAAGGTGGCAACGACTTCGTCCGCCCAACCATTGGGGTGCACCAGTGGCCACCAAAAAGCACTGGGCCATCGTGGGACCACTAGGGTGAGCGAGGTGCTCGAGCGGCGAGCATGGGCAAGAATCGCTGGGATGAGGGGGGGTGGTGGGAATGCGTAGCAGTTTTCCCCTTCCCAGCTGAAGGAAAATGCGTTTTGCTCGAAGGCAGAGCTACAGTACTCGAGAGAGCAGAAGCGAGAGAGCTGAGCATTAGCAGCTGATGCAAACAGGTCGATTGAGTGTGGCCCCCAGCGCCGCTCAAGTAGGAGGAACCATGGCCGAGCGAGGAAGTAGTCGTCATAGAGCTCGATCTTCGACAACTCATCTGCCTCGGTATTAAGCCCGCGCGGGATCCACTGGACGGTCAGGCGAATCTTGTGGCGCACACAGAGTTGAATAATAGCCCGACAGATGAGTGTCAGCTCGAGGCGGCGAGATCCTCCTTTCTTGAGGATGTAATAAGCGGCTTGATTATCGCTGCGAAGCAGGATATGACATTGCCGGACCTCAGCCGTAAATGATGAAAGAGCCCATAGGATTCCAGCGAGCTCACGAAGTGTGCTAGATGAAGCCGTGAGAGCCTGGGGTAAAGGGCATGAAGAAGAGCCCGCACGGCCATCCGGTGTGGAGAAGCACGCGCCCCACGCATGATCGCTGGCATCCACGTACATGACCACGTCGAATAGGTGTTGGTTGTGAAAACACGACCCGTTAAATCCATCGAACTGCGAGAGCCAGAACCGCAACTCATCCACGGACTCCGCGCTCAATCGGATCGTTGCGCCCCACGACGGGCAGTCCGCGATTTGTGAGAGCAGGTGATGGGAGAAGGCGCGTGCCATGGCACCCAGCGCCAGAGTCATCGAAGCTAGCATGCCGGTTATGCGAGCGACACGTCGGACCGGGATACAATGTCCCTCTTCGCCGAGAGCACAAGTTTGTCGAAGTTCGGCGAGCAACCGTTCCCGGCGATCGGCGTCGACAAAAAACGAGGTTGTGCGAGTGTCTAGCATGAGGCCCAAAAATTTGAGGCATTGCCTCGGTTCGAGTTGCGACTTCTTCATATTTGTAACGAACCCAGCGCATCCCAGATCGTCCAGAATGACCTCGCGGTTGCGAAGGGCCTCGGTCCGAGTGGTGCTGATAACGAGAATATCGTCGACATATGGGATCAATCGTATGCCACGGCTACGCTAGCGTTTTGCAAGTTGTTTAATCAATTGGGTGAAAACGAACGGCGCGGTGGCCAACCCAAATGGAAGAGATAGAAATTGGTAGCAACGTCCTTGGAGAGTGAAACCGAGGAACCGCCAAAACGACGGATGAATATCCACGTGATGGTATCCCGACTTCAAATCAATTGTGAATAACCAATCGTTTTTCTGCACCAAATCGGGTACCCGATTAAGCCCCTCGTAGCGAAAGCTAGGGACTGAAAGGAAAGAGTTGACGTGACGGAGGTCCAAGATGAGTCTCTTCTTGGAGGGTTGGACGACCACGTTCAACGGGCTAATGCATGTTAGCGACAACGAAGAGGGTACTACTCGGGCAGCGCCCGTCGACAACAGCTCAGCCACCACCTCAGCCACGAAAGTGATAAAGTGCATCGCGCCGGCGTGATTGGCTGCATGATGCGGGGTCGGTTCTGATGAGGCCCATGGAAGGCGGTAGCCTGAAGTAATTACCGACGTGATAAAACGGCTCTCGCACCACGTGCTCCACCATGCCGCACGAGCGCGAAGTCGACCACTCATGCGTGGTGTACTGACGCCTGAATCTTCGAGAGTAGCGGGGCCGCCGACTTCTGGCGGGGGGGTGGGCACAAGGTAGAACGGCAAGGTTAGACTGGATGTTTCATGGTAATGCACAATCTTCTTCATGCTCTCTTTACCCTTCTCTCTCATCTTCTCTCGCTCCTTCTCTTTCTCTCTCTTCCTTCCGAAAACGGAGGAAGGTAGGGCTTCACCCACTTGTGTACCCGTTTTCGCTCCAGCCATAAACATCCATCACTTTTTTTTTTTTTTTGAATGGCAAATCTTTCTCATGGCTAATAATAGTAATAATCCACGATCAATGGCCGAATAATTCAGGAAAATCTTTAAACAATCTTAGCAGGCCTATTGGCCCCTTGACCCCGCTGTGGGCAACCAGCAATCCCATGGCCAGATTCGCGGCAATAAAAACACCGCCCGTCGCCGTCTCGACGCCATGTGTTCCAATGGCGTTCTCCCTGCCCTCTACTACGGGGGGGAGGATCGGCACGAGAGCTCGGGTTGGTGAGCCGAGTAGGCCTCTTTTTACTGGCCGCCACAATCTGTGTAGCGGCCTTCACATTCTTGTCCTCAACCACTTCTCCATATTTAATCTTTAGGGCCATGTTGGCCACTTCAAAACCGCGTTGGTCCGCGGTAAAGAGAAAGTGGATTTTTCCTCTGCCTCCTCTACTATCTGCTGAAGGTAATCGGCGGCTTGCTCGCCGCCATGTGGAGGTAAGACAAACATGGCATGACGTGCAATAGCTTGGATGCGTTCAAAACTGAAAAGTTGCGTACGGATTCCATCACTTTTTACCAAAGACGAGCGCAATTGGGGGCGCGCGGGGGGAATAGGGGCAAGGGTGAGGTTGGCGGAGCCGGACTTGGGGCGAACAGCATTACCTTCTTCCGGGCTCTCGGCGTGTGGGTCGGCATCCGCGTCTTCGCCGTCATGCTCGTCGGCGGGAGGAGGGATGCGAGCGCGGGGTGCTGTTGCTGCTGGCGGGCGAGCAGGTTCGGGTGGTGGCGCAGGTTCGCCATGGTTTCCACGCTGGAGCGCGGAGAGGAGGCCAATCACGTGGTGGATTGCGTCGTTGTTGGTCGTTGGAATGTTGTTGTTGGTATAACGCGCAGAATTATTTTCTGCAGAACGGGGTGCTGTAGATGCAGCGGAGCGGGCTGCAGCGCGTTCGCCGGTGGCACCTCCCGTGAAGATTCGCTGAAGGATTCGCTGCGCGTCAGGATCCAGACGCGCCAGAATCTCTGCAAAATCGGCAGCTCCCGAGTTGGATATGTGCGCATCTTGCGGGGTGCGTTGATTCGCTCGGCGAGCAGCAGAATCCGGGCGTCGGTCTTCTCGCCTGGCGTCCATAAAGTTTCGCGCGTGTGTGTGCGCGTGCTGGTCAAGATTCTGCTCGCGCCCCTCTCCGCGATTCTCGCCACGAGCTGCCCTCCCAAAATCTCGAACTTGGTTGGGGTGCTGGTCAAGATTTTGCTCGCGCCCCTCCTCACGATTTTCGCCACGAGCTGCCCTCCCAGAATCTCGAGGTTGCTGGGTGTGCTGGTCAAGATTCTGGTCGCGCCCCAGCCCTCGAATCTCGCGGTCAAGATTTCGGCCGCCTCCCACCACGCGATTCTCGCGGTCAAGATTGCGGTCGCGCCCCTGCTCATGATTTTCGCGGTCCAGATTTCGATCGCGCCGCTGCTCGTGGGGTGCCGCGCGTGGGGCGTCCTCAGTGGGTGCTGGCGACCGTTCGGGACGTGACGTAACATTTCCGCCCGCCGGATTATTGATACGCTCGCCCGTAACCTGCCGTTCGCCGTTAAAACCGGGGGGCAGATCGCGCACACCATCCGCTCCGACATTTTGGGAAGTCGAAGCGTTGACTTGTCGTGACCCATTAAGCAAGTCGAGAGCGGTAATTGTGCCAGCCGCTTCCCGGCGAGGTGAGCGAGAACGATCACGGAGGGACGAGGCAAGATCTCCCTCACGCGTGGGTGAACCGCGACGTCCGTTACTCCTTAAATTCATGCGAGTAGGGGGAGGTCTTCCAGCCGCAGCAGAAATTAATCCGCTAGCCATTGTGGCTAAACGAGCAGCAACTACGTCTTCTAACAAAGTACTTCTATGCCCAGATCTGGGCATAGGAGGGGTTTTGAGTGTGCTGGTGGTAAGCAAGAGAGTTGGAAATTGCAAATGAGACTAGGTGGCAGGTCCCCAAGACCTGCCGAGAGATGAAGGAGCTTGTCTCCTTTACAGCACACCCCTCTTCAAATCGAATCACAATCTGCAAATTTTTTATTATAAAAAATTTCTCATATTTTGCTGGGTGTTGTGTCCCAGTGTTCGAAGCATCGGCGGGGGAAATTTGGCACCTTCCTCAACACTTGTTTTGCCGTAACGTTTTTCAATGGCCCTCGATGGACGATGTGAACCGCTTCCAGAGGCTGCTGCTGATTTTATACTGTGCGTCAGCTTGAAAGTGTTGCCGCGTCTGAGTTGATGAGCGAGGTCGGAGCTTGGAGGAAGATGAGACAAGTCCAAGTGGCGAGTCTCGAGAAAGAGCTTGATCTCCGATTGCTACTGAGTGATCACGTCGATGTCGATCAGCATAGTGCTTCTGGGAGTACCGCATCGTGGTGAGGCGTCGCTGAGTCTCCTCCCATAGTTGCTGCATGGTGAGATGTCGATGAGTCTACTCCCAGAGCTGCTGCATGGTGATGACGAAGTCATGTGCGGCTTGGACGCATGCGCGTGTAGCTGGCTGTTGTGGTGTGATTGGTTCACGCATGTAGCACAGAAAGAAAAGAGATTTTACAATAACCACATGAAATACGTTGTTATACGCAAACTCCAGGGACGTTAACAGTAGCCGATATCGTCCTTGCATGTCGCCCGCAATAACTGTTTAACCATCTGATTGAGTCGCTTTGTCTGTCCATCCGTCTATGGTTGGTAGTTCACTTCCATCATATTGCGAAACCACTTTAACACTAGTTGTGTTGTGTCAAGGTTGTCACTTCCACAGAGCAAAGGACCATCCAGAGGGATGTAGGACAAGCATTTGGAAGTGACAAGGAGTGCTGACAAATGCGATTTGAACAGGATGGGCAATCAACATACACCCTACAGTAGTGAACAAAACTCGTTTTGACTTGTTTGTCTTCCTCTCCCTCCTCTCCCACCACCTTCTCTCCCTCCCCTTCCCCTAACTCCTGTTTGCACCCTACTTTCTTCCCATGGTGCTCCTCTTCCCCTCCTCCTCCTCACCCTCTTTTCCCTTTCTAATCTGACTGTTGGACATTCCTTTTCCTCACCATCATCCTTACCGCCATCAATCTTTTCGTCCTCTAAGCTCTCCTCCTCACCCGTCACGACCTTTTTCTCCTCCACTTCTCCGGTCATAATCTCCATTCTCTGCAACCTCTCCCTCTTCCTATCAATAGCCACTTCTCTCTCCTTTCTCTGCTTCCAGTCCTTCTGCCTAAACTCCACCCGCCTACGCTCCCTTGCCTTCTCCACCTTCTCTGCCCTCTTTCCCTGCGCTCGCTCAAAGACGTGTTCAAATTCCTCTGCCAGCTGCCACTTTTCCAACCTTCTCTGACATTCCTCTGCCATTAGCTCAGAGTCATCGTCCTCCTGAGACAAAAGCCACGGAACGAATGCACGAGGCACATGTAAGCACAAGTCTGCAAAAAACTGAGCGAATCAGCACATGCTAACGAGAATCGGTGTGAGAGAACTAGGGAAACGAGTGAACCTGTACTATTTGCATGGGGCTCGAACACTTAAATCGACACTCCTTTTAAACAGGTACAATGCTCTCTCTCTCCACAACCCCTCTGCATATCACTCTCGTTCACAAACACACACCCCATGTCTCACCTCCTCTAGCAGCTCTGGAAAGTAGTATTGAATGCAATCCCGCAGCTGCTTTGATCTTAGCTGTGGCCATTGCTCCTTCTCCCTCCTCGCCTTCTCAGCCTGCTCCTCCTCCCTCCTCGCCTTCTCAGCCTGCTCCTTCTCCCTCCTCGCCTTCTCAGCCTGCTCCTCCTCCCTCCTCGCCTTCTCAGCCTGCTCCTTCTCCCTCCTCGCCTTCTCAGCCTGCTCCTTCTCCCTCCTCGCCTTCTCAGCCTGCTCCTTCTCCCTCCTCGCCTTCTCAGCCTGCTCCTTCTCCCTCCTCGCCTTCTCAGCCTGCTCCTCCTCCCTCCTCGCCTTCTCAGCCTGCTCCTCCTCCCTCCTCGCCTTCTCAGCCTGCTCCTTCTCCCTCCTCGCCTTCTCAGCCTGCTCCTCCTCCCTCCTCGCCTTCTCAGCCTGCTCCTTCTCCCTCCTCGCCTTCTCAGCCTGCTCCTTCTCCCTCCTCGCCTTCTCAGCCTGCTCCTCCTCCCTCCTCGCCTTCTCAGCCTGCTCCTTCTCCCTCCTCGCCTTCTCAGCCTGCTCCTTCTCCATCCTCGCCTTCTCAGCCTGCTCCTCCTCCCTCCTCGCCTTCTCAGCCTGCTCCTTCTCCCTCCTCGCCTTCTCAGCCTGCTCCTTCTCCCTCCTCGCCTTCTCAGCCTGCTCCTTCTCCCTCCTCGCCTTCTCAGCCTGCTCCATCTCCCTCCTCGCCTTCTCAGCCTGCTCCATCTCCCTCCTCGCCTTCTCAGCCTGCTCCATCTCCCTCCTCGCCTTCTCAGCCTGCTCCATCTCCCTCCTCGCCTTCTCAGCCTGCTCCTTCTCCCTCCTCGCCTTCTCAGCCTGCTCCTTCTCCCTCCTCGCCTTCTCAGCCTGCTCCTCCTCCCTCCTCGCCTTCTCAGCCTGCTCCTTCTCCCTCCTCGCCTTCTCAGCCTGCTCCTCCTCCCTCCTCGCCTTCTCAGCCTGCTCCTCCTCCCTCCTCGCCTTCTCAGCCTGCTCCTCCTCCCTCCTCGCCTTCTCAGCCTGCTCCTCCTCCCTCCTCGCCTTCTCAGCCTGCTCCTTCTCCCTCCTCGCCTTCTCAGCCTGCTCCTTCTCCCTCCTCGCCTTCTCAGCCTGCTCCTTCTCCCTCCTCGCCTTCTCAGCCTGCTCCTTCTCCCTCCTCGCCTTCTCAGCCTGCTCCTTCTCCCTCCTCGCCTTCTCCACCTGCTCCTTCTCATGCCTCAACTCTAGTATCATTGAATGCTTCAACTCTTCCATTTTCCCCATCACCTCTCGCATTTCCCATGCCCTTTCCTCCTTTGCCGTCAGCATCTCTCTCCTTGTTCTTCCCAGCTCCTCTTTCAGAGAGGCGGTGAGAACTTCATGTTTGAACTCCTCCCTCCACCGTTGCTCCATCCTTTGCTGCATCTCTTCCATCCTCCCCACCAACTTCCCCACATCATCATCCAATCCCCTTCCCCACTGCTGCCTCACCTCTTCAGCCTTCCCCAAAACCCTCCTCATCTCATCAGCCCCTTCCTCCCGTGCCACTCTCACGTCCCTCCTCGTTGCTTCTAGCACAACTCTCAATCCGCTCATCTGATCGTCCAGATTCTGGCTCCATTGCTGACTCATCTCATCCACCTTCTCCACCAGCTTCAATACCTCCCGTGCCCTCTCCTCCCTCACCACCTGCACCTCCCTCCGTATTGCATCCATTCCTTGTTCTCCTTCCTCCTTGTCTTGCACCACCTGCTGCCTCCACCCACGCACTTCCCTCCTCAGCTCCTCCTGGTGCTGTCGCAAACCATACAGTTCCTGCGGCACTCTTTGAAAGCTGCAGACTACAGCTCTGGCAGCCCACCAGCGCCTGGGCACAGAAACACAACACATTCCAACCAATCATGCAGATCGTGGAAGAAAGAAAACGTCTGAATGGATGAACTGAAAGTGCGTAACGTCTGAGAGGAACAGGAGCATGATTGAAGCAAGAAGGTGGATGTGCGGTCGAGACTGTGTGGTCAAGACTGTGTGGTCGAGACTGTGCGGTCGAGACTGTGTGGTCGAGACTGTGTGGTTGAGACTGTGGTCGAGACTGTGTGGTTGGCATACCTGGCTACTGCAGACATGACATGCATCCTGGTGGCGAGAAAAGCCCCCTTGGCGCGACTAGCGGCCTCCGCGGAGGCATCACATAGAGCAACAATACGATCTGCTTCAGATGCAAGCCAATAGGAAAAGAAAACCTGCACAGTCAAGGGTAAAGATGATGACTGGAAAAGATGAAACTAGAAAAGGCGATGACTGGAAAATGATGATGACCGGAAAATGATGAAACTTAGACCCATTGAAAGAAAAAGGACGAAGAGAGGAGAAAATCAAAGGCCAATAAGTATCAGAAAATTGCAAGGTCAAATAGGGGGGCTAGAATTAGAAAGCGTACTGGTCGTAAGGCAAATGGGATCAAGTTACAATGCAATTTTGCTGTCTCAGCTAACAAAGGCCTTGCATGCAAAACTCGTCAGGCAGACCCAAAGCCGCACCATATAGAAAATGCCTATAGAATGGAGCCTCTGCATCCCACGCTTCGCATCGGACAGGTGGCAGTGCAGGCATGAGACAAGGTGGGAGAGGGACACGCCCGTGCAGCAGAGGACGAGCGCTAGTGTGGTGCAGACGAGGTATGCGTGGATGATCTAACGGGGGATGGGTGGGAAACGGGATGGAAGAAGTGCAACATGAACTCCTACACGCAAGGTAAGATGATACTCATCCCACCTCTCTCCCGTATCAACTCATCCCACCTCTCTCCCGTATCAACTCATCCCACCTCTCTCCCGTATCAACTCATCCCACCTCTCTCCCGTATCAACTCATCCCACCTCTCTCCCAGTCATCAGCTCATCCCACCTCTCTCCCAGTCATCAACTCATCCCACCACTCTCCCAGTCATCAACTCATCACACCTCTCTCCCAGTCATCAACTCATCCCACCTCTCTCCCAGTCATCAACTCATCCCACCTCTCTCCCAGTCATCAGCTCATCCCACCTCTCTCCCAGTCATCAGCTCATCCCACCTCTCTCCCAGTCTCTCTCCCAGTCATCAACTCATCACACCTCTCTCCCAGTCATCAACTCATCCCACATCTCTCCCAGTCATCAACTCATCTCACCTCTCTCCCAGTCATCAGCTCATCCCACCCCTCTCCCAGTCATCAGCTCATCCCACCTCTCTCCCAGTCATCAGCTCATCCCACCTCTCTCCCAGTCATCAACTCATCCCACCTCTCTCCCAGTCATCAACTCATCCCACCTCTCTCCCAGTCATCAACTCATCCCACCTCTCTCCCAGTCATCAACTCAACCCACCTCTCTCCCAGTCATCAGCTCATCCCACCTCTCTCCCAGTCATCAGCTCATCCCACCTCTCTCCCAGTCATCAACTCATCCCACCTCTCTCCCAGTCATCAGCTCATCCCACCTCTCTCCCAGTCATCAGCTCATCCCACCTCTCTCCCAGTCATCAACTCATCCCACCTCTCTCCCAGTCATCAGCTCATCCCACCTCTCTCCCAGTCATCAGCTCATCCCACCTCTCTCCCAGTCATCAGCTCATCCCACCTCTCTCCCAGTCATCAGCTCATCCCACCTCTCTCCCAGTCATCAGCTCATCCCACCTCTCTCCCAGTCATCAGCTCATCCCACCTCTCTCCCAGTCATCAACTCATCCCACCTCTCTCCCAGTCATCAACTCATCCCACCTCTCACCAAGTCATCAACTCATCCCACCACTCTCCAAGTCATCAACTCATCCCACCTCTCTCCCAGTCATCAGCTCATCCCACCTCTCTCCCAGTCATCAACTCATCCCACCTCTCTCCCAGTCATCAGCTCATCCCACCTCTCTCCCAGTCATCAGCTCATCCCACCTCTCTCCCAGTCATCAGCTCATCCCACCTCTCTCCCAGTCATCAACTCATCCCACCTCTCTCCCAGTCATCAGCTCATCCCACCTCTCTCCCAGTCATCAACTCATCCCACCTCTCTCCCAGTCATCAACTCATCCCACCTCTCTCCCAGTCATCAACTCATCCCACCTCTCTCCCAGTCATCAACTCAACCCACCTCTCTCCCAGTCATCAGCTCATCCCACCTCTCTCCCAGTCATCAGCTCATCCCACCTCTCTCCCAGTCATCAACTCATCCCACCTCTCTCCCAGTCATCAACTCATCCCACCTCTCTCCCAGTCATCAGCTCATCCCACCTCTCTCCCAGTCATCAACTCAACCCACCTCTCTCCCAGTCATCAACTCATCCCACCTCTCTCCTAGTCATCAGCTCATCCCACCTCTCTCCCAGTCATCAGCTCATCCCACCTCTCTCCCAGTCATCAGCTCATCCCACCTCTCTCCCAGTCATCAACTCATCCCACCTCTCTCCCAGTCATCAACTCATCACACCTATCTCCCAGTCATCAACTCATCCCACCTCTCTCCCAGTCATCAACTCATCCCACCTCTCTCCCAGTCATCAGCTCATCCCACCTCTCTCCCAGTCATCAGCTCATCCCACCTCTCTCCCAGTCATCAGCTCATCCCACCTCTCTCCCAGTCATCAGCTCATCCCACCTCTCTCCCAGTCATCAGCTCATCCCACCTCTCTCCCAGTCATCAACTCATCCCACCTCTCTCCCAGTCATCAACTCATCCCACCTCTCACCAAGTCATCAACTCATCCCACCTCTCTCCAAGTCATCAACTCATCCCACCTCTCTCCCAGTCATCAGCTCATCCCACCTCTCTCCCAGTCATCAACTCATCCCACCTCTCTCCCAGTCATCAGCTCATCCCACCTCTCTCCCAGTCATCAGCTCATCCCACCTCTCTCCCAGTCTCTCTCCCAGTCATCAACTCATCACACCTCTCTCCCAGTCATCAACTCATCACACCTCTCTCCCAGTCTCTCTCCCAGTCATCAACTCATCCCACCTCTCTCCCAGTCATCAGCTCATCCCACCTCTCTCCCAGTCATCAACTCAACCCACCTCTCTCCCAGTCATCAACTCATCCCACCTCTCTCCTAGTCATCAGCTCATCCCACCTCTCTCCCAGTCATCAGCTCATCCCACCTCTCTCCCAGTCATCAGCTCATCCCACCTCTCTCCCAGTCATCAACTCATCCCACCTCTCTCCCAGTCATCAACTCATCACACCTATCTCCCAGTCATCAACTCATCCCACCTCTCTCCCAGTCATCAACTCATCCCACCTCTCTCCCAGTCATCAGCTCATCCCACCTCTCTCCCAGTCATCAGCTCATCCCACCTCTCTCCCAGTCATCAGCTCATCCCACCTCTCTCCCAGTCATCAGCTCATCCCACCTCTCTCCCAGTCATCAGCTCATCCCACCTCTCTCCCAGTCATCAACTCATCCCACCTCTCTCCCAGTCATCAACTCATCCCACCTCTCACCAAGTCATCAACTCATCCCACCTCTCTCCAAGTCATCAACTCATCCCACCTCTCTCCCAGTCATCAGCTCATCCCACCTCTCTCCCAGTCATCAACTCATCCCACCTCTCTCCCAGTCATCAGCTCATCCCACCTCTCTCCCAGTCATCAGCTCATCCCACCTCTCTCCCAGTCTCTCTCCCAGTCATCAACTCATCACACCTCTCTCCCAGTCATCAACTCATCACACCTCTCTCCCAGTCTCTCTCCCAGTCATCAACTCATCCCACCTCTCTCCCAGTCATCAACTCATCCCACCTCTCTCCCAGTCATCAGCTCATCCCACCTCTCTCCCAGTCATCAGCTCATCCCACCTCTCTCCCAGTCATCAGCTCATCCCACCTCTCTCCCAGTCATCAACTCATCCCACATCTCTCCCAGTCATCAACTCATCACACCTCTCTCCCAGTCATCAACTCATCCCACCTCTCTCCCAGTCATCAACTCATCCCACCTCTCTCCCAGTCATCAACTCATCCCACCTCTCTCCCAGTCATCAGCTCATCCCACCTCTCTCCCAGTCATCAGCTCATCCCACCTCTCTCCCAGTCATCAGCTCATCACACCTCTCTCCCAGTCATCAACTCATCCCACCTCTCTCCCAGTCATCAACTCATCTCACCTCTCTCCCAGTCATCAGCTCATCCCACCTCTCTCCCAGTCATCAGCTGATCCCACCTCTCTCCCAGTCATCAGCTCATCCCACCTCTCTCCCAGTCATCAACTCATCCCACCTCTCTCCCAGTCATCAACTCATCCCACCTCTCTCCCAGTCATCAACTCATCCCACCTCTCTCCTAGTCATCAACTCAACCCACCTCTCTCCCAGTCATCAGCTCATCCCACCTCTCTCCCAGTCATCAGCTCATCCCACCTCTCTCCCAGTCATCAACTCATCCCACCTCTCTCCCAGTCATCAGCTCATCCCACCTCTCTCCCAGTCATCAGCTCATCCCACCTCTCTCCCAGTCATCAACTCATCCCACCTCTCTCCCAGTCATCAACTCATCCCACCTCTCTCCCAGTCATCAACTCATCCCACCTCTCACCAAGTCATCAACTCATCCCACCTCTCTCCAAGTCATCAACTCATCCCACCTCTCTCCCAGTCATCAGCTCATCCCACCTCTCTCCCAGTCATCAACTGATCCCACCTCTCTCCCAGTCATCAGCTCATCCCACCTCTCTCCCAGTCATCAGCTCATCCCACCTCTCTCCCAGTCATCAGCTCATCCCACCTCTCTCCCAGTCATCAGCTCATCCCACCTCTCTCCCAGTCATCAGCTCATCCCACCTCTCTCCCAGTCATCAACTCATCCCACCTCTCTCCCAGTCATCAACTCATCCCACCTCTCACCAAGTCATCAACTCATCCCACCTCTCTCCAAGTCATCAACTCATCCCACCTCTCTCCCAGTCATCAGCTCATCCCACCTCTCTCCCAGTCATCGACTCATCCCACCTCTCACCAAGTCATCAACTCATCCCACCTCTCTCCCAGTCATCAACTCATCCCACCTCTCTCCCAGTCATCGACTCATCTCACCCCTCTCTCTCATCAGCTCATCTCAACCCCTCCTCCTACATCAACTCACCCCTCTTAGCAAATCAGCTCATCTCACCTCATTGAACTCCTTCTCACCATAAAGTACGTCCTCGAAGCACCATCCGAACCGAACACCACCCCTCCAGCAGCCACTTCAAACGCGCTGTAACTGGTGGAGCGTTGAGAGTCCACGTCACCATGCAGACTGGCCGCAGCAGAGGCACCGAGGGAAGGCGCCAACACAGCAGCACCGCAGAGAACCGCTCTCACAGAAACACCATGAGCAAGGGACCTAGCAGCAGGGAGGCATCTCGTAGCACCTTCCACTCGTGGCACCATGATAGAAACAGATACGGCCATGGCCCTTGCGGTCCAGGCAGACAAGGCAAGCAAGGCAGCCAAGGCAAGCAAGGCAAGCAAGCCAGCCAAGGCAAGCAAGCCAGCCAAGGCAAGCAAGGCAAGCAAGCCAGCCAAGGCAAGCAAGGCAAGCAAGGCAGCCAAGGCAAGCAAGGAAGGCAAGGCAGCCAAGGCAAGCAAGGCAGCCAAGGCAGCCAAGGCAAGCAAGGCAGCCAAGGCAGCCAAGGCAGACAAGGCAGACAAGGCAGACAAGGCAGACAAGGCAGACAAGGCAGACAAGGCAAGCAAGGCAGCCAAGGCAGACAAGGCAAGCAAGGCAGCCAAGGCAGACAAGGCAGACAAGGCAGACAAGGCAAGCAAGGCAGCCAAGGCAGACAAGGCAAGCAAGGCAGCCAAGGCAGACAAGGCAAGCAAGGCAGACAAGGCAGACAAGGCAAGCAAGGCAGCCAAGGCAGACAAGGCAAGCAAGGCAGCCAAGGCAGACAAGGCAAGCAAGGCAGCCAAGGCAGACAAGGCAAGCAAGGCAGCCAAGGCAGACAAGGCAGCCAAGGCAGGCAAGGCAGACAAGGCAGTGTTTCTGTGCCAACCCCGCCACCCTACGGCCGCATCAGCTGCCGTAGTTGATGAGTTTATCGGAGCGCCTCCTACGGTCACGTTTCTTGCAGGCACGTCCGACAATGTGAAGTGAGCCTGTGGCCAAAGCGGATGTCGCAGGGAGGCTCCACGAGGCAGGGATGCGATCTCGAGCTCTCAAAAAGCTTTCATTCAATCTGTCGTTCGGCAGAGCCTTAGCGAATTTCTCCGTCGAGGTTTAGAAGCTGGAAGGCAGAAACTGGAGACTAGGAACTCGAATGGAGGAGACGCTGGGGATACCAACGACAAATCACCTCTGGAGTAGCACCCCCCATGGTTCAGGCTCCCGTCTTTCTCGGTTCGGCTGTGAAAGACGAAGCGGAGACGCCAGCGTCGCACTGTGCGTCGCATTCAGCGTCGCGTACGTCGGACAATAGATGAGTGCAACCGGCGCGGGGAGAGTAGTAAACGCGGCACGGCGTTCACTCCGCTGTCCCGCGCCGCGCCCGTTGACGAAAGCGGGGCCTCGTGCCGTCAGCCGCTACATACATGCGTACTGTCCGAGGCCTCGAGAGCGCTCACGATATCTCACACGACAAGCTGAAGATGACAAAAGCTTCATGCGCACGAAGGGCGCACCGCGAACTCGATATCGCGACATGCGAGATGTAACCGTATGCCGACAAGTGTAGGAATAAAGATGGCGAAGACCAGGGCGTGAGGATCGCGTGAAATGCGTAGCGTGCTCACTATGTGGATCCCTGCATGCATAATAGGTCCTCGTTTAGGGCGCGTCTGTTATTATGGAAGTCAGTGAAAATGTATATAATCATTTTTAGGTTTCCCAACAGATGCGGAAGATGGTCAGTAGTATAATGGTCAGTATCTCCGCCTGTCACGCGGAAGATGGATCCCCGGCATCGGCATTTCTCATCGAGGTTTTAGGCACGGCGCGGCGTGATGTCCAGATTGTAGCCAGGAGCTATCATTTGACCGACCACCCTGCAAATTCACGCAAGAGTTGCACATTCAATCAAGAATCTCTGTTGAATTCATACACAGCAAGGACTCACTAACTGCACCACAATTATGCTATATACATCAATGTGACAGAGAAGAGTTTCCCCAACATCCTCCTTACATACGTACACTTAGTTTTTTTCTCATTTACTGTACGGTACTCGCGCTTTTTGGTGTCACAATATTCCAGTCACGAAAGGACCTAACCGTGTAACACGCAGGACTATACCAAACACCGGCATGCCCCAAACATATGAAATGGTGACCACAGATATCTGTGGCTGGCACTGGAAGAAAAACATACAGATACAGCCGAGAGATACAGAATTTACATTCTTCCGGAAACAGTGTCCGGGCCTCTTGCATCCAAGTGTAGACTGGTGGAACTCAACTCACGAATGGCCTGCAGAGAGAGGAAGAAAACACTCGAATGAATGCAAGAAGCACTTACGAAACTCCGTGCAAGAAACACAACTGTACGAGATGGCTCTATAAGGGGACTGCCTGAGAGCTCCCTGGTAGAACCCAGCTCACGAATGGCCTGCAGAGAGAGGAAGCAAACACAAAATGAGACACGCAAAATAAGAAATGGCTGCGAGGTGGGAATTCAAAACAGCAGATTGCACTCGGGTGGAGCAAGCTGACGGTTGAGTCGACCCAACGGACGTGTCAATAACGGACAGGTGGGCTGAGGAGGCCTTACTTCGCAACGAAACGAACCCCATGGGTTTGGTGAGAGGAAGTGAGGAAGCGAGCTGACTTCTGAGTCGACTCAAAAGACATGATCACATGGTTGATAGGATGGCAAACGCTACTCCCTCAGAATCCGACCAGAGTTTTGAGTCGACTCAAAAGTCAGACAGTGAGAAATGCAGTGTGAAGCGACTCACATGGTTGATGGGAATAGCGAATGCCACTCCCTCAGCATCTGACCGGATGGCTGTTGTGATGCCAATCACCTGCAGCCACCAATCTGATCGCGCCATGTCAGCAGCAAGCTAGGCAAATCATGACCTTTATGAGTGTATCCATACCCCTCTGAGTCTGTTCTGTTCACAAGAGGACTGCCTGAGCTCCCTGGGTTGATGGGAGGTCTATACAGAAAAGCAGCTCTATACCGATCGGAGCGCAGTGGGCACACACCAACCTTCTCGTTCAGCATGAGAGCAGCACGAGAGCAGCACACGCACCTCTTAAAACTCGTTCACGAGGGGACTGCCTGAGCGTCCCGGGTTGATGGCACAGTCTGTTTGGAAGAAGTGCAGCGAGGAGTGTGGCACTCCCACCTGATGGGAGGGGTGGGGAAAGGGGAGAGGAAACTCGAGGGAGTGAGAGTGGGGGGAGAAGGAGGGAGTGTAAAAAACCTCCCCGGGTTGATGGCACAATCAGTTTGGAAAAAGTGAAGCGATGAGTGCGACACTCCCACCCACCTGGTGGGCGGGGAGAGCGGAGGAGGGAGGAGGGAGGAGTGGGAGTGGGAGAAGGGGGGAAAGAAGGGATTGGAGAGAGGAGAGCTCCCTGGGTTGATGGCACAGTCTGTTTGGAAGAAGTGCGGCGAGGAGTTGGACACTCCCACCTGGTGGGACGGGTGGCGGAAAATGGAGAGGAAACTCGAGGGAGTGAGAGTTTGGGGAGAAGGAGAAAATGGAGGAAAGCTCTCCGGGTTGATGGCACAGCTGGTTCGAAGCAGTGCAGCGAGGAGTGGGGCACTCCCATCTGGTGGGAGAGGAGGGGGGGAGGGAAGGGGAAAAGGGGAGGCAGTGGGAGAAGGAGAGGGAGAATGAGAGGGGGCGGGGGAGTGGAGGGAGGAGGGCTCCTGATGGCATAGTTAGTCTGGAAGTGGTGGAGTGAGGAGCAGGGCACTCCATTTCCCCTACCTGAGCAGCAACTAATGACTCCCAGGCTGCTAATGACTCCTAGGCTGCTAATGACTCCCAGGCTGCTAATGACTCCCAGGCTGCTAATGACTCCCAGGCTGCTAATGACTCCCAGGCTGCTAATGACTCCCAGGCTGCTAATGACTCCCAGGCTGCTAATGACTCCCAGGCAGCTAATGACTCCCAGGCTGCTAATGACTCCCAGGCAGCTAATGACTCCCAGGCTGCTAATGACTCCCAGGCTGCTAATGACTCCCAGGCTGCTAATGACTCCCAGGCTGCCAATGACTCCCAGGCTGCTAATGACTCCCAGGCTGCTAATGACTCCCAGGCTGCTAATGACTCCCAGGGTGCTAATGACGCCCAGGCTGATAATTCCAGACGTAAACCCGTGTAGATCTGCTTTCTGCCATTCCCCCACCCCCCCATCAACCTCAATCTCACCTGAGCGGCAGTGCGGTGCAGGCTGCTAATGACGCCCAGGTGCCAAACGTCCCATGCACAGCTGCTCTTCAACTCCCTCCTCCCCGTCCTCCCCCTCAACCCCTCCTCTCCCGCCCAACAACCTCACTCACCTGACCAGCAGTGCGGTGGAGGCTGCTAATCACGCCCAGGCTGATGCTGCCAGGTAGCCCCACAGGATTGCCCACCGAGATCACCCTATCAGCAAGCTCCACGTCATCATTGTCACCAATGGGCGCACAGGGCAGCCACTCCTCTTCCCTGTTGCCCGCTCCTTCCTCTCTTCCATCCCTCTGACCTCCTCCTCTCTCCCCTCCATCCCCTTGCCTTTCTCCCTCCTCTCCATCGCCTTTCCCTCCTCTCTCCCCTCCTCTCTCTTGCTCTCCTCCTCTCGCTTCCCCAAATATGACCGCCACAGATGAGTTCTCATCCCATTCCCCCTTGATCAAACCCTCCCCAACCCCTTCTCGTGACCCCCCTCCTCTGCAACCATGCACAGTAGCCCTCTCCTTAGCTGACCCAACACTGTCTGCTGCCGACCACCCTGTCCCCTCTTCTTCTGCTACAGCCAACTCACTCTTCACTCTTGCTACAGCCAACTCACTCTTCACTCTTGCTACAGCCAACTCACTCTTCACTCTTGCTACAGCCAACTCACTCTTCACTCTTGCTACAGCCAACTCACTCTTCACTCTTGCTACAGCCAACTCACTCTTCACTCTTGCTACAGCCAACTCACTCTTCACTCTTGCTACAGCCAACTCACTCTTCACTCTTGCTACAGCCAACTCACTCTTCACTCTTGCTACAGCCAACTCACTCTTCACTCTTGCTATAGCCAACTCACTCTTCACTCTTGCAACATCCAACTCACTCTTCACTCTTGCTACAGCCGGCTCTTCAACCCCTTGCAGGCTGGAAAGAGGGCCAGCTGGTGGCCCTTTGGTATGCAGCCTGTGAGTCACCTACTGGGCAGCAGCGAGAGGAAAGAGAGAACAAGAGAAGGAATGCGTGAGTTGAAAGAAACATGTCTGCTGCAGAGCAACCTTCCCCCTTCGAGTCAACAGCCTGTGAGTCACCTACTGGCCAAGTGTAGATAGACACAACACAATACAACAGGCAAAAAAGAAAGAAAGGAAGGACTGATAGAATGCTTGAAGTGGTAGTAAGAGCCTCTGATGGTGGAAGCATGGTTCTGATTGGTCACGCTAGAGATGAGGTGGTCATGAGAGGGCTCTCCCTTCGTGTGAGGCACTGATGACAATGCTTGAAGCTGGAGAATCAACAAGCGAGCCTCACTTGGTGAACATTTATCAATGTGGTAGAGAAATGGCTCACTAACGCTGAACCTATTTCGAACCTATTTCACCATGGAAGAATGAGTGGGGGATTCAAGCAACAACCACAGGCAGACCCGCATGCGCTAACGTTGACGCTCGCAGCGGCTCCTTCAGTGCTAAGTAACCCCGTACCATGGTCAACAAACAATTGCAGTGATACGAGTTTTGAGTCGACTCAGCAGTCACTTCACTGCTAAGTAACCCCGTACCAGGGTCAACAGACAAATGCAGCGATACACTACCTTGACCTGACTGACAGCAACACTACCTTAAGCATTGCGAGGTCTGCAGAGGGATGCAGTGCGGTTGACTGAGTGGCAAAGCGACGACCGTCGGGAAGAAGCAGCTGAAGGGATGGGAAGAATGGGGGTTTGAGATGGGAGACATGGGAGGGATGGGGTGGGGAAGGGCGCGTGAGGAGAGAATGTTGAACTAGCACTGCCATGCCCGCGGACGGATGCTGTGCGCATGAAGTCCCGGTAATAAAGCGCCGACCGTCAGGAAGAAGCAGCTGACAAGAAGGGAGGGATGGGTGGGGTGGGTGGGAGTGAGGGATGGGAGATCTGGGGGGAATGGGGGGATGGGAGATAAGGGGGGAATAGGGTGGTAGAGATAAGAGGGATGAGAGGGATGGAAGAGAACAGGAGGGAGGGATGACAGATGAACTAGCTGTGACCGATGTTCTCCTTAGGCTTCTGTGACATGTCTCATCCATCCCATCCCTCCCTGTATGAGATGAGACATGAGTATGTATCTAATCCCAGTAGGGTGATTCCCCTCTTCGCCTTACCGTCACCCTCACTGCACCATGAACCACATTGGCGTGTCGAGAACCAGGGAGGGAACCAGCCGCTGAGCACCAGCACATGTGTCATACAGGGCATAACAGCACATGTGTCGTACAGGGCATACCAGCACATGTGTCATACAGGGCATACCAGCACATGTGTCATACAGGGCATACCAGCACATGTGTCGTACAGGGCATACCAGCACATGTGTCATACAGGGCATACCAGCACATGTGTCATACAGGGCATACCAGCTGCTCGTGTGCCATGGTAACGAGGTGACTTCTGAGTCGACTCAAAAGTCACATCGGCACCAGCACATGTGTCATACAGGGCATACCAGCTGCTGTGACATACAAAACATGGCATGCAGGAGAGTGATTCCTCCCTTCGCCCTACCATCACTCTTGCTGTACCATCCACCCACCACAAGTGCGTTGGTGAGCATCAGCCACTGAGCACTAACACACCACATCCCAATAGGCAATGTGTGCCAGACATCCGTTCGTATCCAGAAAGACATTCCCGCTTCCTCACCCCCCTTACCGTCACTCTCGCTGCACCATCCACCACATGCGCGTTGGTGAGAACCAGCCATTGAACGCTGCTGACAATGAATCCACTGCCGCTGGTGGGTGGGGGTGAAGAAAAGGTGGGGAGGAGGGGGGGATAGGTGTTGAGGCGCATCAAACGACATGAGCCTTGGTGAGAACCAGCCGCGAGTGCTGCTGCAGAGGATGAACCCGCTGCCGCTGGTGGGTGGGAGTGGAGGACCGGAGGGAAGAAGGGTGCTGAGGCGCCTCAAAAGACACGAGCCTTGGTCGGAGCCAGCCAGCTGCTGAGTGCTGCTGACGATGACCCCACTGCCGCTGGTAGGTGGGGATGAAGAAAAGGAGGGAAGGAGGAGGGAATAAGTGTTGAGGCGCAACAAACGACATGAGCCTTGGTCGGAGCCAGCTGCTGAGTGCTGCTGACGATGAATCCATTGCCTTAGGTGGGTGGAGACAGGGGACAGGGGGGGGGGGGGGGGGTGGGGGGGGGAGAAGAAGGGAGGTAAGGATGGTTTGAAGAGTGCCTTGCATAAAAGTCATTCTTAGGTGATTTATAACAGGCCGCTTAGCGCTGCTGACGATGAACCCGCTGCCGCTGGTGGGTGGAGAGGAAGGGAGGAAGGGATGGAATGGGGGCGGGTGTGTTCTGAAGCATCTCACAAAAGTATATTTACAATGGTTTTTTCACCAAGTGGCTCCATCACCAGCTGCTGAGTGTTGTGGATTATAAAACTGCTGCTGCTGATGAGTAGGGAGGAAAGAAAAGGGAGGGACGGGTGGGAGGAAGGGAAGTTGGACGGGAGGGAGGGATGTTGGGAAGAAGGTAAGGAAGGAGGGTACTAGGCGGGTGAACCCATGGGCCATAGCCACTGGAGTACTGAGGAGCGAGAGATGGGGAGGGAAGGGAGGAGGGGCATGGAGGGAGGTGGGCGAAGTAGAAAACAAGGAGGCCCATGCGGCAAGAACCTTTGAACGAACATGAGCATGCATGCGCGAGCGAACAGGAGCACGCAAGAACAAACATGAGTGAGAATGCATGGAGCAAGTGCTTATGGAATGCAGTTACAAACGCCGCTTATGGAATGCAGTTACTTTTGAGAATTCTCAAAAGTCACTCCACTACAAGAGAATTATTGTGCGAAACTGGTTGAGCAGAAATCGAAGCAAAACCCCTCGCAAGGCAGCTAGGCTCACACACTAGTTTCTGTGTACGGCTCGGGTGCATTGGCCTTCGCCTTCAGCTTGGCCTCCATCCTCCCCCTCTCCTTGAGCTTGCGCAACCACGCCCCCACTTGAGGCTTGTGCGGCCATGAGTATGCCAGGCTTGCCATGAGGCGAGTGCTGCCATCATCCGCGCTCCCAGTGCTTGCAATCAAATCAGATCTCGCCAGGAACATCACGTCGTCTGCAGGAACATGAATGAATGGAGTGATGAGAAGTCTCAATAGTGTTTCGCCAGGAGCATCAAAGGAGTGGGTTGGTTGCAGGGTAAGTTGGGATGGGAGGGTGGTTGAAAAGAGCGATGTGAAAAGGTGTGAAACGGGGAAAGGACGGAGAACAAGGTGATGAGGGAGAGAAAAAGGGAACAGTATGTAAGGGAGGGCTGCGGGCATGGGTCACCATGCGTGGAAACAGGAGATGGCATGCGTCTACAATGTAACCATGCTCTCACAGCCATACTGCTATGCTAAACCGAACTCAACCCACCTGTCTCTCTGAACTCATCCCCCTCTCCGCCATCCACACCACATTGCCACTGCTGCTTTTGAGAATTCTCGGAAGATACTGCTGTGCGAACCCCAACCCACCTTGCCAGAATCTCTAACCCACCTGTCTCCATGAACTCATCCCCCTCTCCTCCATCCACACTGTCGCTGCTGCCCCGCCCCTCTGCCTCCTCGCCTTTGCCCTCCTCGCTCTCTCTCAAGGGCTGGTGGGGATGCCCGATGAAGGTGCCTGCAAGTGGGGGAGCGACGCGACAGGCACGCGAGACGAGTGGCGGGTACAAGGTGTGTCATTCAAGGTGGTACAAGGCATGTCATTCGAGGTGGTACAAGGCGTGTAATGAGAGGTGGTACAAGGCGTGTCATTCGAGGTGGTACAAGGCGTGTCATTCGAGGTGGTACAAGGCGTGTCATTCGAGGTGGTACAAGGCGTGTCATTCGAGGTGGTACAAGGCGTGTCATTCGAGGTGGTACAAGGCGTGCCATTCGAGGTGGAGTGCATGCGAGTGCGTTAGTTTGCAGGCAGGGCCTGAAAAGGACGCTCATGCTTAACAATCAGTGAGGGCTTTAAGGAGTTTTTTCAAGCGTGAATATCAACACCCTGTAAAATAAACCGCCTCTTATACACAGCAGACCCTGGTAAACCATGAGTCTTGGGTTCCACTAAAGAATACCTTGACATCTATTTGTCAAAAGGACGAGCCAGAGCATGCTCTTGAGTCGACTCAAAAGTAAACCGCATCCTGTACCATGTGTCCTGGGTTCCAGTCAAGGGTTCCTTGATATCTATTAGTCCAAACGAAGAGCCAGAGCATCACGGCATACCTTTCGACCTATTCTTGAACGAGAGCTGGAGCAACGCGATTGGCTGCAAGCCGAACAAATGCATTGGCCTTAAGCCTCATCCCCTGCTTATTTCTAAGGGTTCCCACTTGGCTAGCTTGGACTATAGTTGAAGAATCAACCGTAGCTGAAGATTCAACTAAGTTTAAGATGCAACTGTAACTGTGGCTGCTACTGCTGGTGCTGCTCTCACTCCCACGGCCGCAGCACCCATCAGGAACAGACTAGACAGCAGCAGCACACGCACTCCGCTCCTCAGGAGTTTGCTGGCATGGGAGAGAGCAGCAGCAATGGCACCGCGGCGGGAAAGAGCAGCGGGGAAAATGAGGATAACGGCGGTGGTGACTTGAACAGGCGAAACAAGCAGCGACACCAGTGGTAGCAGCGGAAGCAGAGAAAGCAAGGGAATCAGAGGACGGTCAAGCGAGGGGGAGACGAGTTCCCGAGGCTCGAGCAGAGGCTCGGCCCAATTCACTGTGACAGGCTTGGGAGGGAGAGGCTCAGGCAAGGACGGCTCAAGTGGGCCACTGGCGCCCAGCCTCCCTTGTTGGAGCAACCATGTGGACGCATGTGGAAGGGCGGAGAGGAGAGCGGAGAGGCGGGCGGAGGCGAAGGCGGAAATGCCCCATTCCCCTGTGCGTGCGAGAGAGGGGTCGGGAGTGGGGAGGAGTGTGTTGCGGTGGTGCGTGCTTGTTGTGTGAGCAGGCGTGTGCCCGGAGTTGGTCGGTTCAGGGACGGATGGAAGGGTGCAGGGAGGCATGGGCGGGCGAGGAGCAGGGAGGCGGAATGAGGAGGCGGGAAGCAGCTGCAAGGACGAGAAGGACGACGCTGCTCTGAGTGTCGGACGGTTTCTGACCCTCTATTATAGAACCTACTGCGGATTTGAAGTGCCTTGCGAGGAGACTTGGGAGCAAGCCGTCGAGCCGTAGACGCGTGAATTGTGCCTGATCCGAGCGCCGAGTGAGCAGCCATTCACATTGCTCAGCTCTGCGCGCGCAAGCACGTCACGCGCGCGCGAAGCTACTGTGGATTCGAGGTGCCTTGCGAGGGGACTTGGGAGCAATGCGTCGAGCCGTAGACGCGTGAATTGTGCCTGATGTAAATACGTGTCCTCTTGTTGGCAGGAACTCTAAGTTGTTCTAAACGATAGAGCACACTCTCGGCTTTCCAACGAGCCGTCAAGCACGTTAATCGCCTAAGTATCCGGCGAGATATAGGCGTTCACGTGAATGCTTATGCTCTTAGGACGCAGGATAGAAGCTCTCTGGAATTTTGAGTTCGGATGGACCATGTACAAGATGATTCAGAGTTTCAGAATAAAACATGCATACAAGGCAAGTCGATTTATAGCAAATGCATTACATCGAACTGCACATGTAACATCGCATCGCTACATTCGCGTCGCGAATGCGCCGCGTGTAACATTTCGGTTGGGGTGAAATTCGGCCACCGAATTTCACACCGAACACACCGAATTCGCCTTGCACTTGAAGGTTGGAATGTCGTGCCGCCACGTGGCACCAAACCATGAGTCTTTCAAAGTCAACCGGTGCTTCCCCACCGATCCCTAGTCAAAGGGATCGAAGGCACCGAAGTGCCCTCGGTGGGTTGGGGGCATACCACCGCCCCACCACCGTTTGCCTCCAACAGAACCTACTGCGGATTCGAGGTGCCTTGCGAGGAGACTTGGGAGCAACGCGTCGAGCCGTAGATGCGTGAATTGTGCCTGATCCGAGCGCCGAGTGAGCAGCCATTCACATTGCTCAGCTCTGCACGCGCAAGCACGTCACGCGCGCGCGAAGCTTCTCGGGCTCCTTGAGTGAGATTCCACGAACGTGCTCATAAGTTGACTGATTGTCTGATCACCACACGGCCGGTGGTCATCACTGTAGGTTCTGTGTGGCGGTGGTGGAATCACCCCACAATCACCAACAGCCATGGTAAAACGCGTGCGGGGTGAACACTGAATTGCCGCGAGAGGGCCAGTGTTGCAAGGTGTAATTTGACCGTCCTCCTATACCGTCTCCTCGCTTACAAAATCGCAAAAGCTGACTGATAACTCAACGGATCGGCTTCATGAGTTATTAATCCGAGCCGCCCGTTTCTGCTGTTGAGGAATGTGAAAGCCATTTCACCACACAATAGTATCCATTTCGATTGGACAGAGGAGACAGATGTGCGTTAGAACATCACCAAAATGTTTCTGACCCTAGCGTGACCCACCTTCCGGCCTGACCCAAGCCAGGCTTGTAAATGCCCCCAGAGTTTCTTTGGGGTCAAATTGGGGTTAGTGGTCAGTACAGGGTCAGATCTGAGTCAGTGAGTTTTTTGGCCCAAAATTAACTTGCCCCGCACAGCCCTTGGGGATCTGGGGATGCGGGTTCGATACTTGTCGGTGGCGGTTCTAGACTCCAATTTTTCTATTGACTTCGAAACTTATTAATTGTAAGAAACAAAACATTTCAGTATTTACCGAGACTCCACCGCTGAACAACTATGTCAAATCCTCACAACATAAGGTTCAATATACATTTTCCGATAATTGTTTTTTACGACGAAATCAAATCTGGCTAGGGTTTCAATTTCCATTGTCCTTCTGGTGGTGTTCACCAACCTCACCTCACAGCATGTATCCTTTTACTTCCTGACATTTCGCATTTAGATCTACCTGCTCCAATGTTGAATCTTAGAGATTTCACTAACCCTTCCCTCTACCCTTAGCTGCCTTGAGCGCTTTCTTAAAAATACCCCTACCCCGCCCTCTTTCGATTTCTATCTGTCCTCATTGCAGGCTTCGATTACTGTCAGCAACAGCTACTTTCTAGTCGTCATATAAGCGTCTCGAGGTATTGTTGTGCTTCCATGCGTTTGTTTTGCTTTAATTTCATGGCCACTTTGTTCTCAGCTGTACATGTCATGTCATGTGTGTTAACGGCTGTCCATAAGGAGTGTAGGATGGGCGCTGCTACATCGGGAGCAGCTAAAGGACGGACGGGCACTGCCGCAGTCGCGAGCAACTAAAGGACGCAACGGGCGCTGCTACGTCGCGAGCAGTTAAGGGACGCGACGGGCGCTGCGTCGAGCATTCAAGGGACACGACGGACGCGACTACGTCGTGGCAGCTTAGGGACGCGCCGGGCGCAGCGACGGGCGCTGCGACAAGAGCCGCTAAGTACGCGCCTTACAGCTATTTCCCATTGTTAACACTCGGTTTACGCTTCTAATCGATATTATTATTGCTTCTTTAACAAGTTTACGCTTCTTTAACAAGCTTACGCTTCTAATCGATATTATTATTGCTTTCTATTACATGTACATTTGTGTGGCAGGAAGCAGTGTCATCTCTACATGTGAGATTGACAAGCTTGTTTCACGTTGATTTTATGTGCTGAATATTTTTTTTGTTTTGCTTGATTGTTACGACTCCAATTCCTTTTTATTTTTGCTTCCCAATATGAGAACCTTTTTGTGGCAGAAAGCGAGTATCAACACAGGGGGCGATTCTTCAGCGACAAAACGCTAGTTAACTAAGGTGATTCATCTGAATTTTTAGCGCTGATGTTCTGTCCAAAAAAATATACCAATCTGTGATTCCGCCACAGCAATCTCTTAAAGCCGTCTTTCCTTGCAGATTGTTGTTTCATTTTCCAGACATTGCAATACATTCTATCTTGCCGCCATTGAGATATATAAATTCACCTATCCTTGCAGATTGTTGTCAGCTTGTCTCATGTCTCCTTTTCTTTAGTCTACATGCAGGTGCATATATGTTGTGAAGATTAATTTGGTTAAACTATGCAGCTTTTCGCCCCTTAACAACCTGACATGGAAACAAGCACGTGAAGATTATAATTATTATGCCATGCCTGATCTTATTTTGGGGCACAGAGCAATGAAGGTGATGTTTCCGAATTATAAGGTGATAAGTGCTAAATGATTGTTCTGGTTTTTATTTTTTTTAGCTGGCGTTATCTCATTTGTAATGCCGTTCACCCTATAATGTGTGTTGGTTTTGTGTTCCCAGGTTGTTTTAGCACTGCATTGTTTTTAATATTCTGCGGCCACTGTGTCAGAATCCCAACCACTAGACCATTGGGATAAAAGGGCTTGTTTTAGTAGCGGGTCAGTGCGCCCATAACCCCCCAGGCAAACGCGCCTGTAACCCCCCCAGGATCGATCGGGGATCTCACAGTGTAGCTCTACTGACACCCCCCCACACTGGGAGGCCCAGGACTGAGCACAGTGGCAACGGCCAACATGTGCATACACCGGGATTCGAACCCGAGACCGCTCTGATACCATGTCAGAATCCCAACCACTAGACCATTGGGATAAAAGGGCTTGTTTTAGTACCGGGTCAGTGCGCCCATAACCCCCCAGGCAAACGCGCCTGTAACCCCCCCAGGATCGATCGGGGATCTCACAGTGTAGCTCTACTGACACACTGTACAAGGCCCTGTTTTTTACATAGTCATGTTATTTAATATTTTGTTGTATTGTGGAAAATATATTATACAATTTCATCAAAATATGCTTATTACAAAAAAGAACACACTGTAAAGGGGAAATAATCGGGCCATGCGCTGGCCTGTGACCCGAAACTGACCCAAATGTGACTTTTTCCGCCAAATCTTAACCCGTACCTGACTTTTCTCGCCAAAAATCTGACCCGTACCTGACCCGTACCTGACCCGAAAGTCACTTTTGGGTGAGCCTATCTGACCCCAGACTAACCTAAAGTGTCAGTTCCAAAAGTAACGTCTGGGACATCTTTCCAGATGTCCCGAATCTTGCCCGGAAGTCACCTAGGGGTCCCTTTTGGGTCAGTACATTTAATTTCGATTGAATCAAGACTTCTGGTTACGTGCACTCTTCTTATTATTTTTCTGACAGAGAATTTGCGAACACAACGACGCGGTGCTCTTCTAGCGATTGTCGATTGTGGCGAGAATATCGCAAATGAAAATCGTAGTCGCAAGTCGCGACACAAATGATGTTCTCCAGGCCGCCACAAACCCTTCTACCAGGTATATATCGTCTTGGGGCCAGCCTTCTTCGGAGGGCCATTTTCAGGTGCAATCCCATCATTAGGGAAAAGGTCATCAGGTGGGATCCCAACAACTTTTCGGCACTATTAGGGCACTGTTACGGCGCTGTACACGCGTGCAGCAACAGACCCTTGTACAGACTCGCCACTCACTGCCTGTAACATCTGACGGACTTTTTGTCCCTGACACAGCACTGACGGAATTTGAACGGACAACATGGCCAAGCCAGACTGCTGGCGCGCGAAACCACAACCCCACTTCCTCCCCTCCCCCCCGCGCAACCTGCTCAGCAGCACCAAACCTGCTGCTGAGGTAGCGCTCAAGCGAATGCTTGCAGGAAATCCTCCGCAACATCCATCGTGGCCTGAGACGAGACATTACTTCTGTGGCGCAACTGTAACCAGATGTAGAAAATACATCTTGCTATTTTTCAAGCAAGTATCTCCTAAAATCTCCCGCGTATGCATCTCTACACAAACCAGCGGTTTTACAGCCATGCATATTGATGTTTATAAATAGCATTTGAATTATTTTGGGTACGCACATGTCTAACCAAGACACATATCGACAATTGTCAGATTGTATTAACTGTCTAGCCTGCAGTGGGGTACTCTGTAATGAGTACAACCCAATTTAGGGTGTTGTACTTGTATCCCAACTCTTACTAGTGAAACTCATTCTCCTCTCTCAACTCTCTCGACTAATTCTCCTTACCCTCGATACTTTCCTTCAACCCTAAACCTAAGCTACTAAGGCACCTAAACTATGGCTCCTAAGCCAAACTCTACTTAGAACTTTCTCATGTTATCACAGCCTAACGCTCCTGGCCTGTGGGCCCACTTGCTTCCGCTGCCCTACTGTGTGTCGTGCGCCCCGTGGCGCGCGACCTCTATTTTTTCTTCCCGCCACGCGCTCGGGGCGCGTGGCGGTTTTCTGCCCACCGTGCGCCCCGAGGCGCGCGGCGGGTTCCTCTCTCGTCGCGGCGTCTTGGGGGCCTGCGTGCCGGCCCCGAGCGTCGCCTCGTCGCGGCGTTTTGGGGGCCCGCACGCAGGCCTCTCCCATCGCCTCGTCGCGGCGCTTTCGGGGCGCGCGAGCTGGCCCCTCCCGTCGCCTCGTCGAGGCGTCTTGGGGGCCCGTGCGCGGTCCCCTCCCGTCGCCCGTCGAGGCGCTCTCGGGAGCTCTGCAGCAGCCGCCTCTGGAGCAGCCGCCGCTGCAGCAGCCGCCCCTAGAGCCGCCGCCCCTGGAGCAGCCGCCCCAGCAGCAGCAGCCCCTGGAGCCGCCGCTACTGCAGCAGCCCCTGGAGCCGCCGCCACTGCAGCAGCCGCCCCAGCAACAGCAGCCCCTGGAACAGCCGCCCCAGCAGCAGCAGCCCCTAGAGCCGCCGCCACTGCAGCAGCCGCCCCAGCAACAGCAGCCCCTGGAACAACCGCCCCAGCAGCAGTAGCCCCTGGAGCAGCCGCCCCAGCAGCAGCAGCCCCTGGAGCCGCCGCCACTGTAGCGGCCGCCCCAGCAGCAGCAGCCCCTGGAGCAGCCGCCCCAACAGCAGCAGCCCCTGGAGCAACCGCCCCAGCAGCAGCAGCCCCTGGAGCCGCCGCTACTGCAGCAGCCGCCCCAGCAGCAGCAGCCCCTGGAGCAGCTACCCCACCAGCAGCAGCCCCTGGAGCAGCCGCCCCAGCAGCAGCAGCCCGTGCAGCAGCCGCCCTAGCAGCAGCAGCCCCTGGAGCAGCCGCCCCAGCAGCAGCAGCCCCTGGAGCAACCGCCGCTGCAGCAGCCGCCCCTGGCCCCTACAGCAGCCGCTCCTGGACCCGGTGCAGCCGTGGGGGGATGGGTGTGGGGGTGATGGTTGTGGGGGTGTCGGTTGTGCGTGCCGTCCCCTCCTCCTCCTCCTCCTCCTACTTCGTCTCCCACTGCAGCAGCTCTCGATGAAGGGGGTGGATGTGTGGGAGTCTGGGGTTTAGGGTTTAAGGGGGTGCTGTGGGTGTAGGGCTAGGGTTTGAGAAGGGGGTGTGTGAGAGGGGCATTGGGCAGCTGGGGGAGGTTGAGTGGAGGCAGCAGTCTTGTCGTCAGCAGCAACAGCAGTCCGGAGGCTACAATCTCCGGTAGTCCCCAGTCGCCCGTGGGTCCGTTGCTCGTCTGCCGCTACTTTTAGCCGCGGGGCCAGTTACTCCAGTAGTCCGGAACGCTGTTCTGGTAGCCACTGAGCCAGCAGCTCGTCTGTGTGTCTGCAGCGTCAGCAGTCGCCTCCCATCTTCTCTCCCCCACAGTCTCTCCTCCTTCTCACTTGCCCTCTGTGATTAGCTCTAGCCTTACTTACCTATTGTGAACTCTTGCTCTATGGTTGCTCATTGTGCTGATTGCACCCCACTTTGACTATGGGGGTGTGTCAGAATGTATTTACTGTCTAGCCTGCAGTGGGGTACTCTGTAATGAGTACAACCCAATTTAGGGTTTTGTACTTGTATCCCAACTCTTACTAGTGAAACTTATTCTCCTCTCTCAACTCTCTCGACTCATTCTCCTTACCCTCGATACTTTCCTTCAACCCTAAACCTAAGCTACTAAGGCACCTAAACTATGGCTCCTAAGCCAAACTCTACTTAGAACTTTCTCAATAATATGCATATGTGTTTCTTTAATTATGAATGTAATTTAATTACACGCGTATGAAATACTTGATGCTAACATATACCGTATGCGCAAACATGAAAACACATTTTGTAACTTGTAGAAAAACACATATGATATGCCAAACCACTAATGACAGAGAATTGGTGAGGTTGATTCGTACATTTCTTCACATATACACCTACCGATGATTTATAAATCTTGATATAGATATTGCGTGTGTATATACGTGTGTGTGTTTGTGTGTATATGTGTGTGTGTGTGTATGTGTATGTGTATGTGTGTGTGTGTATGTGTATGTGTGTGTGTGTGCGCGCGCGTGCGCGTGTGTGTGTGCATGCGTGTGTGCGTGCGTGTGTATGTGTGTGTGTATGTGTGTGTGTGTGTGTGTGTATGTGTGTAGGTGCGTGCGTGCATGCGTGCATGCTCGGGGTGAGCGCTGGCCTGCCCGACCACGAGGGGATGGGCGGCGAGGAGAGCGAGGACGTGCAGGGGAGCGCTGACCCCCCTCCTCGCGCTGATAGTGCTCGCGATGCTCAGGAGAAGGGCGGCGAGGAGAGGGCGGCCGAGGAGGGTGACGTGGAGGCGAGCACCCGCGCTCATGCCGCGGCTGACCGTCCGGGCGGTGTCAAACATTATATGTTTGTGTGGTTCTAGGCTGTAGTGGGTCACACCATAAGGGGTACACCAGATTAGGGTTTGACATATTTGTACTGTTGTTCCTGCTAGTCACTCCTCATTCTCGTTTCTCATTCTAACATGGTATTACGAGCCTAGGTTCCACCTAGGACCGAAACGATAGGGCCCACCGTTTCCGCTAGCCGCGCCCTCGTGCGCCGCCGTTCTTTTTCCTGCGCCTCGAGCGCCTCGTTCTCAAGGCCCCGTATGGCCCCGCGCTAGCCTCTCACGGCCCCCGGTCGGCCCCGCACTAGCCTCCTAAGGCCCCCGTCGGCCCCATGCTAGCCCCGCGCTAGCCTCCTAAGGCCCTCGATCGGCCCCGCGCTAGCCTCCTAAGCCCCCGTCGGCCCCACGCTAGCCCCGCGCTAGCCTCCTAAGGCCCCCGATCGGCCCCGCGCTAGCCTCCTAAGGCCCCCGTCGGCCCCGCGCTAGCCTCCTACCGTCCCCTGCAGGCCCCGCGCTAGCCTCTCACGGCCCCCCCCCCTTTGGCCCCGCGCTAGCCCCGACCGGCCCTCCCGCGCTAGCCCCTCTACGACCGAGCCGCACGGCGCGACCCGAACCGAGCCGCGTGACCCAGCTGAGCCGCGCCGCCCCAGCCGAGCCGCGCCGCCCCAGCCGAGCCGCGCCGCCCTAGCCGAGCCGCGCCGCCCTAGCCGAGCCGCGCCGCCCTAGCCGAGCCGCGCCGCCCTAGCCGAGCCGCGCCCTACTTACCTGTGCACAGCACTGCTACTGCTACTGCTACTACCACCACTGCTGCTACTGTCACTTCAGCTATGGCTAGCCCTACAGTTCTCTCGTTCGATTCTGAGGGCCGCCCGATTAAGTTTGATACCTGGCTCGATGATCTGCACCTGTTCCTCCAGCTCACTGCCAGAGAGGATATCTCGCTGTACGATCACGCACTAGGCACAGTCCCTGCTCCTGCTACTACTGCTACCGCTACTGCTCGCTCGCAGTGGCAGACTCGCGATGCCCACGCTCGCTTTGCTATTCGCAACTCCCTGCCAGTAGATGAGCGTGAGCACTTCGGCCAGCATCAGACTGCGCAGGCCCTGTACACTGCTGTAGTTGCGCGCTACTCCTCCCCGGCCTCAGCTGCACTAGGCCGTCTCTCCCTTCCCTACCTGTTCCCCGACCTGTCCGCTTTCCAGACAGTCGCTGACCTCATCACTCACCTCCGTACTAGTGATGCCCGCTTGCGTGCAGCCATGCCCGCTGAGTTTCTTGCCTCCAACCCTCCCCCGCTCTGGCTCACTCTCTACCACCTAGTTACCCGCCTCCCTGACACTCTACGTACAGTTAGGGACCACTTCCTAGCTCGCTGCCCCACTGAGCTCACCATTACCGCCCTAGAGAAGGAACTACTTGCAGCTGAGAAGAGTATTGTAGGTGTAGGTGCCTCTCGTGGCGACCCCCGCACCCCTTTCTTCGAGGGGTGTTCCCCCTCCCCCCTCCTCCCCTCTGTCGCCTCTGCTGCTGCTGTCAACCTTCTTGGTGCTGAGCAGGTCGGCTCTGCGTCCGCTCCCAGCGGGCGCCGCAGCGGCAAGGGCAGGGGAGGCAAGGGCGGTGGGGGTGACGGCGGGGGAGGCGGTGGTGGGGGTGGTGGCAGCGGCGGGGGCGGTGGCGGGGCTGGAGGGGCTAGTGGCAGCGGTGGGGGTGGTGGAGGCAGCGGCGGCGGCGGTGGCCGGGGTGGGGGTGGTGGTGGTGGCGGCAGTGGACGTGGCGGCGGCAGGGGCGGTGGTGGTCGTGGTGGAGGCGGCGGTGGTGGTCGTGGAGGCTCTGGCACTGGCCAGAGTGCGCAGCACCCTCAGTCCTCCTAGGAGCTTCGTGAGTGGTACTTACAGCACGGGGGTGGGGGGGGGTAGCCTTAGCTGCACGTACGTCATCCGCACTGGTCGCCGCAAGGGACAGACGTGCGGGAGGGCGCACACTTTGCAGCGCTGCTTCTCTCGCCTAGATGACGCTTGGCGTGCTCAGTTTCCTGACGCTCCTGAGCTCCCTCAGTGGGCTGATCTCCTCAAGAAGGATATCGATATCTATGCTCTTGATTTTGATGTTATCCTCAAAGCAATGTATGCATTCACTATTAGTGGAGAGGAGGACCAGTACCTGAGTGTTCCGCCTGACCCAGGCATCCGCACGAGTGAGGCTGCCGCCCTAGGTGCTTGCGTGTCTGCTACCCCAGGTACTGGTGAGGCTACTGCTCTAGGTGCGTGTGTGTCCGCCACCCCAGGTACTACTGAGTCCACTGAGGCACTGCACACCTTCACTCTAGACTCAGGCGCTTCGCGCTGTTTCTTTCGTGACCGCACTGCTCTTGAGCCCCTTGCTCGACCAGTCGCTGTCTCGCTCGCTGACCCCTCTGGGGGTCCGGTCATTGCGACCTCCTCCACCCTCCTTCCTTGTCCTGCTGTCCCGTCGGGCACACTGTCAGGTCTCCACCTCCCCTCGTTCTCTACGAACTTGGTGGCGGGTTGTGCGCTTCAGGATGGGGGTGTTCACCAGTTCACCCCTGCCTACGAGCGTGTGACACACTGCACGTGTGCTCGGACGAGCCGTCACCTGGCTACCTTCACTCGGCAGCCGGGGTCGGACCTGTACACACTGACCACTGAGTCCCCTCAGGTAGCGGCGTCTGCGTCAGGTCAGCTCTCTGCCCCCTGCTCGTGTCGCTCTCTAGCGCACAAGACTGTCCTCTGGCACCACCGACTTGGTCACCCGTCAGTGCAGCGCCTTCGGGGCATGCACTCCCGGTATCTTGTCTCTGGTCTTCCTCGGGTACTCCCTCCCCTCCCACCCTCCCTTGCTCCTCCTTGTCTTCCCTGTGTCGAGGGGCGGCAGCGCGCTGCCCCTCACTCCTCCTCGTTCCCCCCGACGACTGCTCCTTTGCAGATGCTCCACATGGACGTGTGGGGCCCAGCCCGCGTCCGTGGTCAGGGCCAGGAGAGGTACTTCTTGATCGTCGTTGACGACTACTCGCGCTACACCACGGTCTTCCCCTTGCGCACCAAGGGTGAAGTCCCTGATGTTCTGATCCCCTGGATCAGCAGAGCACGTCTTCAGTTGCGAGAGCGTTTTCGCTCGGAGTTTCCTGTTCTGCGCTTGCACTCTGACAGAGGTGGCGAGTTCTCCTCCGACCTCTTGGCAGCCTACTGTGCCGAGCACGGCATTCGCCAGTCGTTCACGCTCCCGGCCTCTCCACAGCAGAATGGGGTTGCTGAGCGCCGCATTGGCTTGGTCATGGAGGTCGCTCATACCTCCTTAGTCCACGCGGCTGCCCCCCACTTTCTATGGCCGTTTGCGGTCCGGTACGCTGCGCTTCAGCTCAACCTCTGGCCCCGTGTCTCCGCTCCGGAGACCTCGCCCACACTGCTCTAGACGGGGGAGGTTGGCGATGCGTCACGCTTCCGTGTCTGGGGATCCCGAGCTTTTGTTCGCGACACGTCTGCGGACAAGCTCTCCTCCCGCACTGCTCCCTGTGTCTTTCTTGGCTTTGTCCCGGATGCGTCTGGCTGGCAGTTTTACCACCCCGCCTCGCACCGAGTCTTCCCCTCTCAGGACGTCACTTTTGACGAGTCCGTGCCCTTCTACCGCCTCTTCCCCTACCGCAGTGCCCCGCTCCCTCCCCCGCCTCTCTTCCTCGCGCCAGGTGCTGCAGTGGTAGACCCCCTTCCCCCTCAGGGTGCCGCTCCCTCAAGTGTCTCTCAGGTAGACCCGGTTGAGCCTGCCGAGGTAGCTGTCGACTCGCATCCTGCTAGAGGTGCTGAGCCTGAGCGTGCGGAGCCTGAGCGTGCGGAGCCTGAGCGGGCGGAGCCTGGGGGTGCTGAGTCTGGGGGTGCTGATCCTGGGGGTACTGAGCCTGGGGGTGCTGGGTCTGGGGGTACTGAGCCTGGCGTTGCTGAGTCTGGGGGTGCTGCGCCTGGAGTTGCTGAGCCTGGGGGTGCTGAGCCTGGTGGTGTTGCAGTTGACTGTGAGGCGCCTAGAGGACCTCCCTCTTCGCAGCAGCTGCGTGAGTGGTACTCACGGTACTGCAGCCTCCGGCGGGGTGAGTCTCGGGCTCGTGGTGCTGCTGGAGTTGGTACTCGTGTTTCCCCACCACGGCGGGAGCCACCCTCTTCCCCTCAGCTTCGAGAGTGGTACGCTCGGCACATCAGTCTCCGTAGTGGAGCTGCTGGTGATGGGGTCCCCGGAGTTGACGCTGGTGCGGGTGCTACGGACCCTGGTGCTGGAGGTGCTGCTGCTGCTGGCGGTGGTGCTGGAGGTACTGCTGCTGCTGGCGGTGCTGCTGGAGGTGCTGCTAGTACTGAGGACCCGGGCGTTGGAGCTGCTGTGGGTGCTACGGACCCTGGTGCTGGAGGTGCAGCTGCTACTGGCGGTGCTGCTGGAGGTACTGCTGCTGCTGGCGGTGCGGCTGGAGGTGCTGCTGCTACTGGCGGTGCTGCTGGAGGTGCTGCGGACCCTGGTGCTGGAGGTGCTGCTGCTGCTGCTGCTGCCGCTGGTGTCTCTGCTGGTTCGAGAGCTGCTGCACGGCCACGACCGTACTTCGTTCCGCTCCTTCAGCAGGTTCTTGGTCAGCCTCCTCCTCCTTGTTCTCCTCTCGCCTTAGAGTGTCCGCCGTCTGTCCAGTCACAGCCACAGTTACCGCCTGCCTCCCCACTCCCTGTGCCTGCTCCTTACACTGGTCCGACTGACGGTCTTGCTGAGAGACGTGAGCCTGCGTCACGTCCTGTGTCACCTGCGTCTCGTCGAGCGTCGCCTGTTCGAGCTGCTACCACTGGTAGTCGTGTCCCGCGTGAGCGTCCTTCTGCTGTCCCAGGCACACACCGGATGGCGCTTCGTCAGTCCACTGCTCCGCAACGTGTTGCTCTCCCGTCGCCTCCTGCATCCTCTCTTCCTGCTGTTGCTGACCCGGAGTCAGACTTTCTTCGTGCTGCCAGTCCTACTGTCACACGTCTCCTGGCTACGGTTGTCACTAACCCTTCCTTTGAGTCCGCTGCTGCGTCTGCCCTAGTCACTGAGCTTGTCGACTTTGCAGCTGCGTGTCGTCTAGACTACGCAGCGAGTCTTGTTGCTGAGTCTGAGTCTGCCTGTCCTCCGTTCGTCGGGGGTGAGTGTGCTCTTGGCACGGACGTCCTTGAGGACAGGCAGGAGGAGTTTGGTTGCCTTGCCGCTGCTTTGCCCCATCTCGTGTCCATGCTTGTTGCCCCTGAGGGAGACCCGGATGCACCAGACATCCCGACCCCACGCTCTTACGCAGAGGCGATGGCCGGTCCCTACTCCTCTCACTGGCAGTCAGCCATGGACACAGAGATGGCTTCCTGGAAGTCCACAGGCACCTACGTCGACGAGGTTCCCCCACCTGGGGCGAACATCGTCAGTGGCATGTGGATTTTTAGGGTGAAGCGGCCGCCGGGCTCTCCGCCTGTCTTCAAGGCGCGTTACGTTGCACGAGGCTTCAGTCAGCAAGAGGGAGTTGACTTCTTCCAGACCTTCTCCCCGACCCCGAAGATGACCACTCTTCGGGTGCTGCTGCAGGTCGCCGCTCAGCGTGACTACGAGCTCCACTCTCTTGACTTCAGCACAGCTTTCTTGCAGGGCAGCCTGCACGAGGAGATCTGGCTGCGCCGCCCACCTGGCTTCACTGGGTCGTTCCCTCCTGGCACCCAGTGGAGCCTCCGGCGGCGAGTCTACGGTCTCCGCCAGGCGCCGCGTGAGTGGCACGACACACTGAGGACTACACTTTCGGCTCTTGGGTTTGCTCCTTCTACTGCTGACCCGTCGCTGTTTCTGCGCACCGACACCTCGCTGCCGCCGTTCTACATCCTCGTGTACGTCGACGACTTGGTCTTTGCCACTGCGGACACTGCCGCACTCGCCCACGTGAAGTCCGAGCTGCAGAAGAGACACACGTGCACAGACCTGGGTGAACTGACAAGCTATCTTGGCTTGCGGATCACCCGGGACAGAGCTCGCCGCACCATTACCCTGACTCAGTCACACATGGTGCAGCAGGTCCTTCAGCGCTTCGGCTTCACGTACTCCTCGCCTCAGTCCACTCCTCTGCCTACGGGTCACTCGCTCTCAGCTCTGCCTTCGGATGAGTCCGTAGAGTCGAGTGGTCCGTATCCAGAGCTTGTGGGCTGCCTCATGTACCTGATGACCTGCACTCGACCTGGCCTAGCATACCCTCTCAGCATCTTAGCACGCTATGTTGCTCCCGGCCGTCACCGGAAGGAGCACATGGATGCAGCTAAGAGGGTGTTGCGCTACTTGTGCAGTACGTCGGGCATGGGGCTAGTGCTTGGAGGGCAAGACCGGCCTGTTCTCACTGGGCACTCAGACGCTTCTTGTGCTCGGAATTTGTGTGGAATCCTCGAGATCCACCCTGAGCTTGTTTGCCTTGTTTTTCCTTGACTGGTCTTGTGACCCCTAGGTCTCCCCACTTTGCCTATGGGGGTGTGTCAAACATTATATGTTTGTGTGGTTCTAGGTTGTAGTGGGTCACACAATAAGGGGTACACCAGATTAGGGTTTGACATATTTGTACTGTTGTTCCTGCTAGTCACTCCTCATTCTCGTTTCTCATTCTAACAGGCGGTTCGACGCAACACGTGCAGGCGCCCACGAATACTCCAGCGAGGTGGGGCACGCGGCAGGCCGATGGGGAAGTGTTTGCACCCGCTCGAAGCAGCGGACGGGCTCGCTTGCGGAGGGGTGCGCAAGGAGACGCGGACGAGGCCCGGCAGGCGCAGGCTCCGGCAGCGCGCTCTCCGCGGAACCCTCCAGCTCCGGATCCCATCTCGCGGATGGGTCCATCACCCCGAACGTACCACAGGCAACGCCAGCGCGCCGACGAAGCGAAAACGAGACGGTCGCGGCGCCGCAGACAGGGCGCGAGGGAGCTGCAGTTGGAAGAGCAACGCGTGGAATCCGCGTGGGACGCGGCAGCCGCCGCGGACGACGAGTAACGAGAGAGGACGAAGAGGTGGTGGAACACGGGGTTCAAACAAGCGTCGCACTGGTGCAAGCGGCTACGCGAGTAATGTGGAAAGGCTGATGCGAAATGGCGCGGAGGCCGGCGAGGAACCGCTTAGCGAGGAGGCATAGGAGGAAGTGGAGAATGAGGAAAGTAATGAGGGTGACCCTGCTTTTAACCCTGAAAGTGAGAGGATGTTGGGAGCAGAAGCTGAGGAGGACGAGGAGGAGTTGGAACTTTTGCTTTGGGGAAAGGAGCTTCCAAGCCCAATTGACCGAGGCAAACCTGCCAACCGAACCACAGCTCAGAACCGAGCCGCGGGGGGAAATCACGCAAGGATGGGAAATCGAGCCGCCACAGAGACTAGAGACTCTGCGACAGCCAATGAGAATTGAGCAGCCCCATTCCGACCCCCCCAATGCTCAAACCCGACGACTTGGCAAAAAATAGTGATATGTTCGCCCAGGTTGCTTACTGGGACATTGGCCCGCTGCGCGACAGTCGCCAACCCCCAGTCGCCCGCCACCCTCCAAAAGACCTTCGCGAGTCTTTTGCGATTTGCCTGCTGACACCGTTACTCCACCTGGCACCCAACCCCGAGTCAGAACCTGGCTGGATGTTACTCACCTTCCTCCCTCGCCTACTTCTTCGCTCCTCGTCAGCTCGTAAGCCTGACTGGAGCGCAATGATGAACAGGCTCCTGCGATTTCGCCAAGGGCTTTGGGCCGACCTCTACGAAGAAGCTGCCGAATCGATCTCCCTCCCCCCGCAGCCTCGCCTCGCACCTGACACGACTGGAATTCTCGCCAGAGCGGAGGGCCTGGCGAAGCGTGGTAACCTCTCAAAATCATTGCAATCCCTGCAAGCCACGCCCGTGTTGCCTGCCTCACCTGAAGTTCTCAAGGCCCTCAGGACGAGACACCCACCTGCATCCCAACCGCTACCTGATTGGCTGCACGCTACCACAGCGGAAAACCCTCCCGCTATCAAAGCCCGCGACTTCAGAAGGATCATAGCCAAGCTCCCCAATGGAGTGGGAGCGGGCCCCTCAGGAACTACCTTCGAACATCCCCGTGATGCAGCACTAGGAAACGCCGAAGTCTTCACCCACCTCCTAGCCCTCACCAACACGGCTCTGGCGGGGAAGCTACCAGCCGTTGCAGGAGAGCTACTTACCGCCTCTCATCTTTTGGCCTTCACGAAACCGCACGGTGGGACGAGGCCGATCGCGGTCGGGGAATGCCTGCTTCGGATCATCGCCAAAGCCGCTCTTTTCCTGATCGCGCCCGCCGCTAGATCTCACTTCGTCCCCCTTCAGTTCAGCGTGGCGGTAGCGGGGGGCATTGAGGCCGCTATACACACGGCACGTACTTACCTGGAGGTCCATCTCGCGGCAGTAGCGCTGCATGTCGACCTCGCGAACGCGTTCAACGCAGTCGAGAGGAGAGCGGTGTTCGAGGGGTTGAGGAACGAAGCGCTCGAGAGCCTCACCCCCCTGGTCCGCCTGTCTTACGGAGTCCCCTCCTTGCTCTTCCTCGACCATGAGTTCGCAACGGCTCCACTGCAAAGCGCCAGGGGGGTCCGCCAAGGTGATCCCCTCGGCCCCCTCCTATTTGCCGCCAGCATCCACCCCTGCCTCGTTGCGACGGCAGCGGCTCACCCGCAGGTGGTCCTACTCGCCTACGCCGACGACATCACGCTGCTCGGTGATGCGTCTGCCTGCGCCGCGGCCTTCGACCACCTCATAGCCGTGCTCGCCTCCATGGGGCTCCTTCACAACCCTGCTGAGTTCGCGGCTTGGTCCGCCGCCCCAATTGACCCTGCCTCCGTCCCCCCATGCATCACCATCTCGACCGAAGGGCTGCAAATACTCGGCAACCCCGTCGGCACAACGCAGGGCTGCGCCGCGGTAGTCAGGGACAGACTTACGGCAGCAGCTGAACCGCTCCCGTTGCTAGCGCAAATGGTCCCGCAGCTCTGCCTCCTCCTCCTCACTCGTTGCGTTAGCCGCCGCGCCTCCTTCCTGGCAAGGACAACCCCGCTAGAGGTCCTGCCCACAGCAGAATGGTCGGCATGGGGGGAGCGGCTGCTCCATGCGTTCCTAGAGGCTGCGCACATTGTCGCGGCGGAAAGGAGGCGTATTCGGCGGCAGGCAGCACTCCCCGTTACCTTGGGGGGTTTGGACATTACGGACCCGGCCGTGGAAGGGAGTTACGCGTACCACGCTTCGGTGGTCGGCGCGGCTCACCTCCTGCACTCGCTAGCCGACTCCCTACACCCCGCCATAGCCGCACTGCTCCCCCTTATGGACTCCGCCCCGGACTCCGCAGCGGCCCTGCCCTCGCGCCTAGCTGCAGCTCAAGCGGCCCTGCCCCCTGACGGCCTGGAGGCCCTGCAGGCTGGTAAGAGCGACCCCAAGGGACTGAAGCTCCAGCAGTCCCTGGCTCTGGCGGTCCACACCCGCCGCTACCTCCGAGTGCTGAACACGGCGCGACGTATGCGCCCAAACCCCCTCTCAGGGCATGCTCAGAGGATGCAGTCCCTGCTGGGCCTGGGAGCAAGGGACTGGCTGCTGGCAATCCCTCTCTCTTCTGCGCTGAGGCTGGGCCCCTCCCAACACTCTACTGCTTCCTCCTTCCGCCTAGGCCTCCCCCTCCCTATCCCGAGGCGGTGCGACTGCCGATACCGCACCACCTTCCCTGATGACCGCCTCCCGAATCACCTTATGCGTTGCGAGAAGGGGAAAGGGAGGACTGCCACACACCATGCTCTCAGGGATGAAATCGCAAGGATAGGGGTGGAAGCAGGCTTCACGGTTCACAAGGAGACCTATGCCTACTCTTTGGTTGAAACCCTTAAAACAGATGTCTCCATCCGCCATCCCCTGACCGGAGAAGTGTGGCTCTGTGATGTGACCGTGACCGACTCGGTGTCCTACCAGGACAAGAACTGCAACTGCGCACCTGGTTGGGCGGCTAGGGCGGCAGCTGCTCGGAAGGAGGAGAAATATGCGGCACGGAACGCGTGGGTGGAGTTCCACGCCTTGGCCATGGAGACCTACAGCTACCCGTCGCCGGGGGTGCTGGCTTACCTGCGGCAGTGCGCGGAGCTGGCTGCGAAGCTCCGCTACAACGCGGCCTCTACCTCTCGAAAGGCTGCCAAGTTGCAGACGGAGTACCGCCAGCGCTGGAGCGTGTGCCTCCAGAGGGCGCAGGCAAACGCCCTCCGCACCAAGACCAATGAGGCTGTGGAGGCGGACGAGCTCAGCCTGCAAGGGCCGTGGGCCCCCCTCAATGAGGGGCAGCTGCACCAGCTGATTGAGCCCCCTTCCGACCACTAGGGTCGGACAGCGGGGGGGGGGGGGGGGGGAGGGGAGTAGGTGATGGTTGATAGGTCTACTTTTGCCTAGCTTGCATGTGTCTGCTTCAAACCATTGTACCACCCTTCAGCTAATACAAGGACCATTCGAGAGAGAGATAGAGATATGGAATGTGTGTGAGAGAGAGTGAGAACGAGAGGGGGAGAGAGAGAGAGAGCGGTGAGAGAGTGAGGGAGAGAGAGTGTGAGAGAGAGAGAGCGAGATGTGAATCATCACAATCACATTCATCATCCGATGAATGCTCCTCCATACCTCCACCTCTTCCACTCTCACCCTCCCTCGGGTCTATCGCCCTACCTGCATTACCATCCTCAATCACATCCGCCACACTTGAGGTGCGAGTCACTTGCTGCTCCACTTGCAATGACTCCATATCATCTTCAGAAGATTCACTTCCTTCGTCAGCTTCTTCATCAATGTCCTCTATTTCAACCAACCATTCGGAAGGTGGGGTTGAACCACGTTGTCTATGCAACACTTGGCCACTCTCCTACCTCCCTTCTCCCTGCACCTCTCCGACCTGCTGCCCCCCGTCTCCCTGCACTGGTTGCTGCTGCTGCTGCCCCCCGTCTCCCTGCACTTGTCCTCTCTGCTGCCCCCCTTCTCCTTGCATCTGTCTCTCTTGCAGCTCCCCTCCTCCCTGGGCTTGTTCCCTTTGATGCCCCCCTTCTCCCTGCACCTGTCCCACAGGCTGCTCCCCTCGTCCCTACACCCGTCCCCCTCGGCCCCCTCCTTGTCATTGCACCTCACCCCTTTGCTGCTCCGGTCGTCCGCTTTGACATCTATCCCGCAGCCTATGTCGATGGCCACATGCCTCGCAGGCTTGATACCTCCCCCCAATGCGTGGTACCACACTCGTTTGAAGTGTGATATGGTCTTGCACCGACCTTTGTGCCCCCAGTGACATTGCCTCTCTCTCTTCACATGTGCGAACGTTGTGCCCCTTCCTTTTGCACCTGCCTCATTTCCGCATTTTCTGTGGGTCAAACTCGCCCCTAGAGCAAATACGCGTGGTTCTTCTTTTTCCCGCCTTCTTTTTGTACTTCGGAGGAAGGGTGCTTCGGTCAGGGATGCACGACGACGGATCCACGGGGATGATCTTCTCCGAGTACATGGCTTTCAGTGTCTCCAAGTGGTACACGCGGTGGACCATGTCAAAGGGCAGACGGTCGTCTCCCGAAACCGCAAAAATGTGTACACAAGGGAGGCCATATTCCCTGTAAGGTTCACAGGGGTTTCGAGAATTCAGTCAATGATATGCATGTCTGATGGCATTGAAGTTAACATCTGGGGACACTAACAGCAGCGGCAATGTAGACAGCAAAAGCAATAGCTAGGAAAGCAGCAACCGTGGGAAAAGCAAAGCAGCAGCAACAGCAGCAGAACCAAGGGACATCGGCAGCACATGGAAAAAAAGCAGCAGCAACAACCCTAGAATTGATACAGCAACGGGGACAGCAGCAGAGTACGGAAGCAGCAGCAACAGTAACAGGGTAAAGAAGCACGAGCAGCAACCGGGGATAGCAGCAGCAGCAAAAGGGAGAGGAGGGGGAGCAGCTATTTACAGTTCCTGCTGTAGTTGCATGTGCACGTCTTGGCATCAAGATCCACAATGCGTGTTTCGTGTCGTTCAGTACGCTTGACCACCCATCGCCCTTCTGGAAGCAGCTCCACGGTGCAACTTGAAGAATCTGCAAGGTTTCCTTGTACAACCTCAGTTGCTGTAGTGCTCGATTCCCCTGCGGTCTTTAAGTATGCCATGTAACGGTCTCCCCGTGTTAGAACGAGCTTCAAGGCCCAACTCAAAATGACAAAACCAATCGCCTTGTCCCTCAACTGGGACATAGATGCATGTTGCGACTCGACTGGGTTTGACGAGAGGCATCCAAACCTAGCTGCAGGAAATTTTGCCGTTGCCCATTTCTCGGCCAGCTGCCCATCTTCCCCTTCCAAGTACGCTCGCCCACCAGGACACATGTCATCCAGCTTGCCCATCCGGAACTCATAGAGCTGCTCTGTCAAGGTCTCGGATGCGTCTCAAATGAGTTGACTGAGATCCATCCCAAACTTGGCCTTGAAATTGCGTGTCAGATGGGTCACGCAATAAGAAACACGAGCATTAGGGAGGACCTCGCGACAAGCCGCGTCCCACCCCTTTGCACAATCATGTTTGATCGTCCAAGCCGCAGTATTCAGCTCTGGAAAAACCCAAAGCAGCTCTCTCAGTGGCAAAGAGCACCCTTCTTTGCTCTCTGACTCGACAAACGCTATGCCCACGGATATGTAGTGGCCATCCCCATCAAGCACAACAAGGTTGATGGTATGGCCTCCCCACACAGATTTGTTGTGACACCCATCCACAATCAGAATTGAGATGGCATTCAATATTGTAGACCTTGCAACATTCGATATGATGCAGGCACTGAAAAAGCGCCCTTCTCGCTTGTTAAAGAACACAAGCGTTCCAGGGTTCTTAATCACTAGCCTCTCCATGATGCTTTTCACAAACTGTAATGACCTTTCAGTTTGCAAAGGGTCATTCTGTTTGAGGCCATTCAAGGCTCGCCATGCTGTAGCGTACGATGATTTGGACCCTTGACGCTGCTGCATTTCAATTTGTAGGGTCTTAGGGGTCATGTCGACTATCGTCAAAGACATAGCAAGGGAGATGAGGTTTCTCCTAAGGGCGGGACGAGGACGGGCTGTGCAACAGTTATGGTGCTGCAAGTGTGAGGTTACGACGCGCATGCCGCCTGATGCTCTGAGGATAATCTTGAAAGGACACTTCAGCCCAAGCAAAGCGGACTGCGTTGGGCCTCTAATGGACCTACTAAACATGGATGGGTACTTCACATCCAACCTTTTTGGAGACCTCACTACAAACACGTACGGCACACGCAACCGATGACATTGGCCCTCAATCTCATCTCGCGCCTCCACGCCATTACGAAAGTACTTTCTGAACTCAAAATCCAAGGACCGACTGCCATTATCCATCTGCAGACAAAAATAGAAGGACGGGGAGGGAAAGGGGACGAAAGGGTGGTGGACTCTCTTTAAGAAAAGAGAGTATCGTGGGCGGAGAGTGATCTGCATGCAGAGTCACTGACGAGAAGGTCAAGTGAGGATGGTCGGTTACCACAGCAGCAGCAACCACATTTTGTCACCTGTCTCAAGATGCCAATACTTATAGCAATCATCCTAGATTGCCGTCCACAGTAGTTAAAAATAATGAACATCAGTATAAATCCCTGCACAGCAGTCCACAGCCGTCAACAGCACTCAAGAGCAATCAACACTAGTCAACGGCAGTCAAAAATTATCAACAGCAATCAACAACAGGGCCACCGTAGTCAACAACAGTCAACAGGATACAACAACAGTCAATAACATACAACAACAGTCAATAGCAGGCAACAACAGTCAATAGCAAACAACAACAGTCAACAGCAGTCTACATCACTCCAAAAAAGTCAAGAGCAGTCAACCGCATCCCCATAGCAATAAACAGCAGGCCATAGTAATCAAACACATTGGGCAGAGGCTTCACGGCCACACAACCTAAGTGACACTTACACGAGCAAGAACTGGGAGGGTCTTGACACGACCGTGGGGAAGGGTCCAGAAAACTTTGATGTTCCCAAGGTCACTGAAAGGAACAAGGGTGGGATAGAAGAAACGCTAGAGCTGAGTAGAAGAGTATATGAGAGGGAAGGAGGCGAGCGGAGGGTCTTTTTCAATGGTTGTGAGGCGGATTTTACATAATTTTTATATGCGTCACAATCAGGAGTTGTCTAAGTGGCTGGGTCCGAGCAAGGAAGGCTTTGGCCAATCACTTCATTGATTGCAATGTCAATGGCAGTCACTATGACGCTACGGTGTCGACGTATCCAAAGGAGAACCGATGTACCATTAGATGTAGCAGCTCCTCTCTTAGATCGCAATTCCCAGCTCTTGGCGATTAGATAACAAGAGAGAATACACGTGAAATGCGAAATGCAACGACTACGTGGAGGTAAATCGATCAAGTGGGAAATTGGTTTGAGTTACGAGACAAGATAAACGCAATTGGAAAATTAGGGTTACGGGTGCGAACGTAGACTAAGTCTGGAGAGAAGGATGTTCCCTTCGATTTTTTGCTTGCACTTGGCGACTGCATTGCCTCCGCTTCACAGGTTGGGTGAGCGCAGAAGTTGGGGGGAGGTGGGGAAGGGGAGTTCGGGGAAGAAGGTGGTTTCGCGCTGTTGTCTATTCAAATTCCGTCAGTGCTGTGTCAGGGACAAAAAGTCCGTCAGAAATTACTATCAGTGTGTTAGGCCCGACGGCCTAAGTCCACTAAAGAATTAGCTGGGTCGACTAAGTCGAGGATGAAACGCGGCGGAAGACTTTGGCGAAAGAACTATTGGCGAAATTGGCGAAGAAGTTACTGAGTAATTGAAGAAGAGTTGAATGAGAATTGATTGATATTGGTGGATACAAGCAAGAATGATATAGCATGCAAGGTCAAATGTCGGAAAGTACTTCGTGGGACTAGAAAGTAGAAGCAAGAAAAGTAGAGTGCCACGTGGCACTAGGAAATCTAGGAAGATAAGGATAAGGGTGAGTTGGAAAGTACTGTTCGAAATGAACAGTAAATCCCCCCTTAACACTACCCCCCTCCCAAGGAGGCGACGCCCGCGGCGCCTGCAGACTGGAGGTACACTTGGAGGCAAGTGTTGTCAGGAGACAGTGAGGACGAAGGAACCCAGCTACCGTCTGCTGTGTCGTAACCACGCCAACGAACCAAGAAGTCGATGAAAGAGACACCCCCCTGAAGACGGCGACAGTGCCTGAGGATGCGCTGGATCTGGTAGTCAGGCTCGTCAGTGTCAACAGCTACCGGCAGTGGAGTGCGGTCACGGCCAGAGAAGGTGGCGTTGGGATCGGTGTAAGGACGAAGGAGCGACACGTGGAATGACGGGTGCATGCGGAAATGAGCGGGAAGGCGGAGGCGGTATGCGACTGGACCAAGTGCGCGCTCAATGACGAATGGACCAATGAAACGTGGACGAAGCTTGCTGTCCTGTGGCAGTCAGAGGTTGCGGCTATCCAAGAGAACACGGTCGCCGACTGCGGTTGGTGGTGCGTGCCATGCATGCATTTGCGAGCTCAAGGTGCTTACTCACGTGATCATGAATGAAGGTGAGGTGCTGGTGGAAGTTGTCTGCATGAGGGACATGTGAAGCAAGGAAAACAGGAATGAGAATGACTAAGGAAAGATTGGGTACAAATACAACCCTAGAAACCCTGTACCCCATATGTGCTACCCCACTATAGCCTACAGCAACTATGTCATATAAATCTGACACACCCCCATAGGCAAAGTGGGGGAGAACAAGGGGTCACAAGACAAGTCAAGCAAAGCAAAGCAAGCTCAGGGTGGATCACAAAGTCACCACACAGTCCGAGCACAAGAGTAGGGCCAGAGGCCAGTTCACATGCAGGAGTGCAGACATATATATAAAACTAGACAAAAAGAGCAGGCAAATATATATGTCACAGTACAAGTGAAGTCAAGAGGAGAGCAAGTGAGGCAAGACAGGCACAAGACCCAGCTGGGTGCAAAAGCGCTGATGGTCACAAGGCGCGAGTGCCTTGGTGAACACATCAGCAGTGTTGGCCTCAGAGGCCACGTACGCAAGTCGCAACTGACCACGCTGCTGCAGCTCACAAGCAAGGAAGTAGCGGAGAGCAATGTGCTTCGTTCTGTGCTCCAAGCGCTGCTCTCGACACAAGGCCAGCATAGCCTTGTTGTCTACGTACAGCACTGGAGGAGAACGAGGCGGCTCTCCAAGGTCAGTCAGCAGGTAGGTGAGCCAGCGAAGCTCCTGTGCAGCCATGGCCGCGGCGTAGATCTCAGCCTCACAACTGGAGCCGAGAACCGAAGACGAGCGAGTAGACCGCCACGAGACAGAGCCGGAACCAAGGCTGAAGGTGTAACCCTGTGACGACCGCTGCGTAGCCTGGTCGTCAGCCCAAGAAGCGTCCGCGTGGCCGGTAAGGACCACTGGACTCCGCCCTCCAAGCACTAGCCCCATGCCTGACGTACTGCACAGGTAGCGCAATACCCTCTTCGCTGCAGCCATGTGCTCCGGTCTATGTCTCCCAGGAGCAACATAGCGTGCAAGAATGCTCAGAGGGTATGCAAGGTCAGGTCGTGTGCAGGTCATCAGGTACATGAGGCAGCCAACAAGCTCTGCATACGGACCACTCGACTCTACGGACTCATCCGAAGGCGGAGCTGAGAGTAAGTGGCGAGTAGGCAGAGGAGTGGCCTGAGGCGAGGAGTACGTGAAGCCGAAGCGCTGAAGGACCTGCTGCACCATGTGTGACTGAGTCAAGGTAATGGTGCGGCGTGCTCTGTCCCGAGTGATCTGCAAGCCAAGGTAGCTGCGCAGTTCACCCAGGTCTGTGCACGTGTGTCTCTTCAGCAGCTCGGACTTCACGTAGGCGAGTCCAGCAGTGTCCGCTGTGGCAAAGACCAAGTCGTCGACGTACACGAGGATGTAGAACGGCGGCAGGGAAGTGTCGGTGCGAAGAAACAGCGACGGGTCAGCAGTAGAAGGAGCAAACCCAAGAGCCGCAAGCGTAGTCCTCAGTGTGTCGTGCCACTCACGCGGTGCCTGTCGGAAACCGTAGACTGGCCGTCGGAGGCTCCACTGGGTGCCAGGAGGGAAAGTCCCAGTGAAGCCAGGTGGACGGCGAAGCCAGATCTCCTCGTGCAGGCTACCCTGCAAGAACGCAGTGCTGAAGTCGAGAGAGTGAAGCTCGTAGTCGCGCTGAGCGGCTATGTGCAGCAGCACCCGAAGAGTAGTCATCTTCGGGGTGGGAGAGAAGGTCTGAAAGTAGTCAACTCCCTGCCGCTGACTGAAGCCACGAGCAACGTACCGTGCCTTGAAGACAGGTGGAGAGCCCGGCGGCCGCTTCACCCTGAAGATCCACATGCCACTGACGATGTTCGCCCCAGGAGTGGGAACCGCGTCAACGTAGGTGCCTGTGGACTTCCAGGAAGCCATCTCTGCATCCATAGCTGCCTGCCACTGAGAGGAGTAGGGACCCTCTACGGCCTCCGCGTAAGAACGCGGAGTCGGGATGTCTAGTGCATTCGGGTCTCCCTCAGGGGCAAGCAGTACAGACGCGAGATGAGGTGAAGCAGCCGCTAGACACTGTAACTCCTCCTGCCTGTCCTCTAGAACGTCCGTGCCAAGAGCACACTCACCCCCGACGGACGGAGGACAGACAGACGCAGACTCAGCAACAAGACTAGCAGCGTAGTCGAGACGACAGCGAGCAGCAAAGTCGACGAGCTCAGCGACTAGAGCAGACGCAGCAGTGGACTCAAAAGAGGGGTCAGTGACGACAGTAGCAAGCAGACGCGTGACAGTAGGACTCGCAGCGCGAAGAGAGTCCGACTCAGGGTCGGCAAGCGCAGGAAGAGAGGACTCAGGAGGAGAAGGCAAAGGGGCACGCAGAGGAGCAGTGGACGGACGCAGAGACATCCGGTGCGTGCCAGGGACAGGAGGAGGACGCTGACGCGAACTGCGACCACTAGCGCGAGCAGCACGAACAGGCGACGCGGGACGAGACGCAGGCTCACGACGCTCAGCAAGACCTCCAGTAGGACCAGTGTAAGGAGAGGGAGCAGGCAGGGGAGAGGAAGGCTCTAGTAGGGACTGCGACTGGACAGGCGGTGGACCCTCTATTGGAGGAGAAAGACCAAGAAACTGCTGCAGGAGCGGAACGAAGTACGGCCGAGGCCGCGCGGCAGCTCCAGACTCAACAGGGACAGCACCAGCACCCTCAGCGACAGCACCAGCGCCACCCACACCTCCAGCGGCAGGACCAACAGCAGCAGGCTCAGCACGAACGCCCTCAGCAGCTCCAGCTCCAGGAGGACCTGCAGGTCCAGCAGCTCCGGGACCGGCAGCACCCGCACCCTCGACGGTCGAAGAAGCTCCAGCTCCAGCTCCAGCGGCACCTCCAGACTCAGCAGCACGCCTCCAGCGGCGAGCGGACCACTCGCGCAGCTCCTGTGGAGAGAGGGGCTCCCGGCGAGACGCAGCAGCAGGAGAAACCCCAGGCTCAGCAGCTCTAGGCGTAGCACCCCCAGGCTCAGCAGCTCCCAGCTCAGTACCCCCAGGCTCAGCAGCTCCCAGCTCAGCACCCCCAGGCTCAGCAGCTCCCGACTCAGCACCCCCAGACCCAGCACCTCCAGGCACAGCACCCCCCGGCTCAGCACCCCCAGGCTCCGCACCCACCGCAGTAGCACCCTCAGGTCCAGCACCCCTAGCAGTAGCACCCCCGAGCTCAGCACCCCCGCGCACAGTACCCCCAGAGTCAGCACCCCCAGGCGCAGCACCCGCAGCAGCACCAGAGTCACCAGTAACCTCGACCGGGTCAACGGCGTCTACCTGGGACACACCTAAGGGGGCAGGAACCTGAGGGGGGAGGGGGTCTACCGGGGGGGGAACCGGCACAAGGAAGTCCGGGGGAGGGGGGAGGGAAGGAGTGCGGTAGGGGAAGAGACGGTAGAAGGGGACTGACTCGTCGAACGTGACGTCCTGGGAGGACAGAACACGACGAGAGGAGGGGTGGTAAAACTGCCACCCTGGGGCGTCAGTGGGGAAGCCAAGGAAGACACAGGGAGCAGCACGAGGGGACAGCTTGTCCGCAGACAAGTCGCGGACAAACGCCCGAGATCCCCAGACACGGAACACAGACGCATCGCCAACCTTCCCTGTCCACAACAAGACTGGGGACATCGCAGGCCGAGAGACCCGGGGGTGAAGGTTGAGCTGATGCGCCGCGTACCTCACCGCAAACGGCCACAGAAAATGGGGGGCAGCCGCATGCATCATGGACGTACGAGCGACATCCATGACCATGCCAATGCGGCGCTCAGCAATCCCATTTTGCTGTGGTGAGTCCGGAAGCGTGAAGGTCTGGCGGATCCCCCGCGCACGACAGTAGTCTCGCAGAAGGCGAGAAGAGAACTCTCCGCCTCTGTCAGAGTGCAGACGCAGAACAGGAAAGTCCGAGCCGAAGCTCTTCCTGAGCTGGAGACGAGCCTCGCGGATCCACAGGGGAGGACTGTGGTGTAACGCGAGTAGTCGTCAACCACCAACAGGAAGTAGCGCTCGTAACCCTGCCCACGGACGGGGGCTGGGCCCCACACATCCATGTGAAGCGTCTGCAGGGGAGCCTCTGTCGGGGGGAAGTGGGAGGAGTGAGGAGTAGCCCGGAGGCGACCCTCGACACAGGGGACACAGGAAGGTCCTGGCCCGGAGGGGAGAGGAGGGAGAGACTGGGGAAGACCAGAGACAAGGACACGGGAAGCCATGCTCCGAAGACGGGGCAAGGAGGGGTGGCCAAGACGGTGGTGCCACAGGAGAGTCTCGTGAGACAGGAGGCGACAAGAACAGGGGGCAGACTCAGGACCTGACCGGGACGCAGCAGCAAGTACCTGACCCGACGCAGCCACCTGACCAGACGCAGGGACAGGAGGAGACTCAACGGTCAGGGTGTAGAGACTCGACCCCGGCCGGCGCGAGAACGTGGCCAGGTGTCGGCCTGTGCGAGCCTCCGTGCAGTGGGTCACCCGCTGACGCGCAGGAGTGAACTGGTGAACACCCCCATCCTGCAGGTCCGCTCCACTCACCAAGTTCGTAGAGAACGAGGGAAGGTACAGACCCGACAGGGTGCCCGAAGGGGCAGCTGGACACGGGAGGACAGTGGAGAAGTGAGAGAGGACAGGACCCCCAGAGGGGTCAGCAAGGGAGACCGCAACCGGCCTGCTGAGCGGCGAAAGGGTAGTGCGGTCTCGAAAGAAGGAGCGAGAAGCTCCGGAGTCAAGTGTGAAAGTGAGGGAGGACGAGGGCGACGCAGTACCTGAGAGCGCAGTCTCACCAGTACCTGAGAGCGTAGACGCACTGGCACCTAGAGAAGCAGCCTCACCAGCACCTAGCGCAGCAGTACCAATGCCCGGGTCGGGCTGGAAACAGCGGTAACCCTCATTCTCCTCACTATAATCCACAACATACATAGCAGTAAGGATAGCATCAAAATCAAGATCAAAGATCGCTACACCAGCCCTGAGAAGCTCATCCCAGCGAGGGATCTCACTAGCCCCAGGGAACTGCTGACGCCAAGCGTCCGTCAGGCGGCCAAAGCAGCGCTGGGTGGCGTGGGCACCCCCACACTGCTCACCCGCGCGGTCGCCGGAACGAAGAACGTAGGTGCAGGGACCAGTACCCCCACCCCTCTGACGCCCAGCGTACCACTCACGAAGCTGCTGAGGCGAAGGGATGTCCCGCGAGCGCTGCTGCTGCTGCCGGTGCGAGCGCTGGCCACCACCACCGCCGCTACGCTGCTGGGTACCACCCCGACCAGCTCCACCTCCTCCACCACTACTGCCTCCTCCGCTGCCGCCTCCACCGCCTCCACCTCCGCCGCCTCCACCTCCGCCGCTGCCTCCACCACCACCGCTGGCACCACCACCACCGTCTCCGCCGCTGCTGCCACCACCACCACCACTACCCCCGCCACTAGTCCCGCCGCCACCCCCACTCCCTCCGCCGCCACCGCCGCCACCGCCACCGCCCCCCCCAGCTCCACCCGCGCCCTTGCCTCCCTTGCCCTTGCTGGAGCGACGTCTCCCACCACGGGCAGACGCCGCGCCGACCGACTCAAGACCAAGCAGGTCGGCAGTAGCAGCAGAGGCAACAGAGGGCAGCAAGGGGGAAGGAGAGCACCCCTCAAAGATGGGGGTGCGAGGGTCACCACGAGAAGCACCTACAGCGACTATGCTCTTCTTCGCTGCAAGGAGGGCCTTCTCGAGGAGGTCGACGGTGAGAGTGGTGGGACAGACTGCGAGAAAGTGGTCCCTGACGACGCCAAGGGAGTCAGGGAGGCGCGCGACTACGTAGTAGAGAGCGATGTACATGGGGGGGGGGTTCTTAGCGCAGAACTCAGCAGGAAGGGCGGCGCGGTAGCGAGTGTCACTAGTGCGGAGGTGCGTAATGAGGTCAGCGACAGTGGGAAAGGCAGAGAGGTCAGGAAAGAGGTAGGGAAGCATGAGACGGCTTAGTGCAGCAGTGGCAGGGGAGGAGTAGCGCGCAACTACAGCGTCGTACAAGGTCTGAGCACTCTTGTACTGACTAAAGTGCGCACGCTCAGAGGTAGGGAGGTGGCGACGCACAGCAAGACGTGCAGCAGCATCGCGGGTGGCCCACTTAGAGCGGACAGCGGGATCAGCATCAGCAGCAGGAGCAGGAGAGGCGCCAGAGGTGAGGTCAAAGAGAGAAAGGTCGTCAGCCCTGTCGCACTGTAAGAACAGCTGCAGGTCGTCTAACCAGACCTCAAAGTCAATGGCGCGACCCTCAGCGTGAAAAGCTAGGACACTAGGGGTAGCCATGGCAACGACAGCGACGCAGTGCAAGCAGTAAGGAAAGAGCTCGCAGTGTCAGTGGGACTGTGCTCACCAGGCAGGGCAGGTCGTGCAGCTATGCAGAAAGGCGGCTCAGCGACCGGGCGGCTAGGGTGCACAGCTGCTCGGCTCCCGGGCAGCTCGGCGGCTGGGCGGCTCGGGCGCAGGGCGGCTCGGCTCCCGGGTGGCTCGGCGGCTGGGCGGCTCGGGTGCAGGGCGGCTCGGCTCCCGGGCGGCTCGGCGGCAGGGCGGCTCGGGTCCCGGGCGGCTCGGCTGCTGGGGCGGCTCGGCCGGGAGATGCAGCGTCGGGCCGGCAGGTGCAGCGTCGGGCCGGCAGGTGCAGCGGCGGGCCGGCAGGTGCAAGTGGCGGGCCGTAGGGTGCAGCGGCGAGGCCGTCAGAGGCGGCGGGCCGATGGGTGCAGCGGCGGGCCGGCAGGATGCAGCGGCGGGCCGTAGAGTGCAGCGGCGGGCCGGCAGGAGCAACGGCGGGCCGGCAGGGTGCAGCGGCGGGCCGTAGAGTGCAGCGGCGGGGCCGTCGGCAGTAGAGGCGGGGCCGCGTCAGGGGAGGCGGCGGGGCCGCGTCAAGGGAGGCGGCGGGGCCGCGTCAGGGGAGGCGGGGGAGCCGCGTCAGGGGAGGCGGCGGGGCCGCGTCAGGGGAGGCGGCGGGGCCGCGTCAAGGGAGGCGGCGGGGCCGCGTCAAGGGAGGCGGCAGGGCCGCGTCAGGGGAGGCGGCGGGGCCGCGTCAGGGGAGGCGGCGGGGCCGCGTCAAGGGAGGCGGCGGGGCCGCGTCAAGGGAGGCGGCGGGGCCGCGTCAAGGGAGGCGGCGGGGCCGCTTCAAGGGAGGCGGCGGGGCCGTGTCAGGGGAGGCGGCAAAGTCGCGTCAGGGGAGGCGGCGGGGCCGCGAGTAAAAAGGCGACCCGAGGGGTCGCTAAAAAAAAAGGGGCGCGCCTCGGGGCGCGCTTCGGTGGGCCCAGAAAACGGTCCTAAGGCAGGACCCGCTCTATACCATGTGAAGCAAGGAAAACAGGAATGAGAATGACTAAGGAAAGATTGGGTACAAATACAACCCTAGAAACCCTGTACCCCATATGTGCTACCCCACTATAGCCTACAGCAACTATGTCATATAAATCTGACAGGACAGTGGGTGTGAGATCGACGCGAGTGGGGACGTTGGGGTGCTGATCGTACAGTGCAAAAAACGGTGACATGCCTGTGGACGAGTGGTGCGTGTTGTTGTATGCGAACTCTGCCATGCTCAGCTTCTTGTCCCATGCGGCTGCGTCGTGCATCGTGATGCTGCGAAGAATCTGCTCCAAGGTCTGGTTCACACGCTCGGTCTGTCCGTCTGTCTCTGGATGGTATGCATATGACATGGCTAAGCGAGTCCCAAACAGTGCGAAAAGCTGCTTCCAGAACTTCAAGGTGAATCTAGGGTCGCGGTCGGAAATTATGGAATCAGGAACCCCGTGCAGTCGGACTACGTTATCTACGAACAGCGTCACGGCTTCCTCTGCTATGACCTTGCCGTGCGTGGGGATGAAGTGCGCTGCTCGAGAAAACTTATCCACCACCACGAAGATGGCGTCGTGACCCCTAACTGTGCGCGGTAATGCCATGATGAAATCCATGGTAACAACCTGCCAAGGGCGGCCGGGCGGTGGAATCGGCTGCAAGAGTCCTGCTTTGCGCTGGCGAGAGGAGCTTCGTACGCTGACACGTGTCGCACGAGCGAATGTAATCCTCTACGTCTGCTGCAAGCCCTGGCCAGTAGTACGTGCGACTAAGTGTCTTAGCCGTCTTATCTGCTCCGAAGTGACCTGCACTAACTACGTTGTGCGCCTCTGAGAGAAGGAGCTGTCGAAGAGGGCGGTAGGCTGGAACCCAAATCCGTGTGGTACCCTTCCTATGTAGAGACTACCCTGCACCTCTGCTCCTGCGGGCGGCTGTGCTGTGAAGTCGGGATCTACCGTGTAACCGTGCTCGAACAATGTTGTGAGAAGTGGGTGGTCAGCAGTGACTATGAGACTAGCGAGCTGGCAACTAGGGCGAGTGAGTGGATCTGCTGGGTTGCGCACACCTGGCTTGTACTCTATCCTGTGGTGAAAGCCCCCCTCCATGAACTCCATCCACCTAGCCTGGCGACGACTCAGCTGCGGCTGCGACCTGAGGAAACAAAGTGAACAGTGGTCCGTGCGTATAACACTATCTGCCCCCTCTATGTAGCACCTCTACACCTTATACGCATGGATAATCGCGAGCGCCTCCTTGTCGTGTATGGTATAGTTCAATTCCGCTCCCCTAAGCTTACGCGACTCGTACGCGATCAGCTGCAACCCGCGTCCCTGGTCCTGCAGAAGCACTGCTCCTATGGCCCGATCCGATGCGTCGGTCACTACAACGTATGGGCGAGTGGGATCAGGGTACAATAGTGTCGGTGAAGACGTGAGCGACTGCTTCATCTGCTCGAACGCCTGCTGCTGCGCTGGACCCCAAACGTACTCTACGCCCTTCCAAAGTAGGTCAGTGAGTGGACTAGCGATCGATGCGTAACCCTGAACAAAACGACGGTAGTAGTTCGCGAAACCGAGGAAGCTCTGTAACTCCTTGAGTGAGATCGGTGCTACCCAATCCTGTACTGCTGCGATCTTCTTTGGGTCGGTCCTAATGCCACTAGTGGATACGACGTGTCCTAGGAACTCGACCTCGGGGAGAAAGAATTCGCACTTCTGCTTAGCGTACAGCTGCTCCCTCCGTAAAACCTCGAAGACCTTCTGCAAGTGCTGTACGTGCTCCTCTTTTGTCTTGGAGAATATTAGGATGTCGTCTAGATAAACTACAACGAACGAACCTAGGAACTCGGAGAGGACGGTGTTCATGAGTGTCTGAAACGTTGCTGGGGCGTTGGTCAATCCGAACGGTGGAACCCTAAACTCGTACAGCCCCTGCTTCGTACGAAACGCAGTCTTGTGCTGGTCCTCTAGAACTACGCGAATCTGGTGGTAACCCGAACGAAGATCGATCTTTGAGAAGACTCTTGCGCCCTGCACTGCATCAAGAAAACCCTCTACTCTCGGCACCGCGAATCTATTCCTGACGGTGGCGGCGTTCAGTGCGCGGTAATCTATGCACATCTGTAACCCTCCGTCTTTCTTAGGCGCGAACAGGATCGGTGCTGCCCAAGGCGATCTAGATGGCTGTATGAACCCCTGCGCGAGAAAGTGCCTAACATGCTGCGTCATCTCCTCTGTCTCTGCTGGACTCAACCTTCACTGCGGCTTCGCTACTGGCCTGCTCCCCGGCTCCAACTCTATTCGATGGTCTACTGCTCGGCTGGGAGGTAACCCAGGGGGCAACTCATCGGGGAAGACGTCTGCAAACTCTGCTAACAGTGCACTCACATCAGCAGGAAGAGTCGTCTTCTCACTAACTGCTGCACTCCCTCCTTTCCTCTCCTCAGCTTCCACCTCCTCATAGAGAACCGCGAAGATCCGTGCCGCTCGCTTCACCAGCTGTCGCACACGAACAGCATTGATGATGGCTGTGGAGGATGTGGCCCCATCACTCCACTGTGGCAGCTCCCGGAACTCCCCGTCTACCTTGACGCTGCAGCTTCCCTGAGCCTAATCGAACTGTGTACTAACCGTCCATAGCCAATCCCTACCGAAGGTGAAGTCGTAACCGTCCAGCGTCGCAGAGTCGAAATCACACCTAACTGTGATCGGTCCTAGCACTACGCGCAACTTGCGAATGATCGGTCCTATGTGGAGCGGCGTCCCATCTACCATGCGAGCATCCTTGAAGTTGACTGCGGAATCAGCTTCGAGATGGAGGGGACTAACAAACGATGATGAAACGAACGAGTGGCTAGCTCCGCTATGTACGAGAATCTTAACCGGAACTCCGCGAAGCTTCCTTAGAAGCACGACTAGTCGGTCAACAGTGTCTACCTCATTCTCCGTAGATGACTGCTGCAAAGCCGTCTCCTCTACGTTGGTAGACGTGGCGGGTACGGGAAACCCTGGTCCCTCCCTGCCCTTCCTCCGGGGCCTCCCCCTACCTGCGTTCCCTGCGTCGAGGGGCGGCAACGCGCCGCACCTCACTCCTCCATGTTTCCTCCGACAGAGGCTCCGCTACAGACGCTTCACATGGACGTGTGGGGTCCGGCCCGCGTCCGTGGACAGGGTCACGAGCGTTACTTCGTGCTGGTGGTTGACGACTACTCGCGTTACACCACGGTCTTCCCCTTGCGCAGCAAGGGTGAGGTCACTCAGGTGTTGATCGACTGGATCCGCGCAGCTCGTCTCCAGCCCAGAGAGAGTTTCGGCTCGGACTTTCCTGTTCTGCGTCTGCACTCCGACAGAGGTGGAGAGTTTTCCTCTGACCTTGTGCAAGCCTTCTGTCATGCATGAGGCATCCACCAGAGGTTCACGCTTCCGGCCTCTCCACAGAAAAATGGGATTGCTGAGCGCCGCATTGGCATGGTCATGGAGATCGCTCGTACGTCCATGATCCATGCGACTGCTCCCCATTTTCTGTGGCCGTTCGCGGTTCAGTACGCGGCGCATCAGATCAACCTTCAGCCCCGGGTCTCCATGTCGGAGACCTCCCCTGCTCTGCGGTGGAAGGGGAAGTTTTGCGATTCGTCTGCGTTCCGAGTCTGGGGATCTCGGGCGTTTGTTCGCGACTTGTCTGCGGACAAGCTGTCCCCTCGTGCTGTTCCCTACGTCTTCCTTGGCTTCCCCCCTGACGCGCCTGGTTGACAGTTTTACCACCCCACCTCGCGCCGTGTTCTGTCCTCCCAGGGCATCACGTTTGACGAGTCGGTTCCCTACTACCGTCTCTTCCCCTACCGCACTGCACCCCTCCCCCCGCCTCCGCTCTTCCTCGCGCCAGGTCCCCCCCAGGTAGACCCCCTTCTCCCTGAGGGTCCTGCCCCCTCAGGTGTGTCCTAGTTAGACGCAGTCGAGCCTGTCAAGGTAGCTGTTGACTCTGGTACTGCTGGGGGTGCTGCGCCTGCGGGTGCGGGGTCTGGGGGTGCCGAGCCTAGGGGTGCTGACCCTTGGGGTGCTGAGCCTGGGGGTGCTGAGCCTGGGGGTGCTGAGACTGGGGTTGCGGAGCCTGAGGGTGCTTGGCCTGCTCGTGTGGCGTCTGGCGGTACTGGGTCTGAAGGTCCTTCGGGTGCTTCGTCCCGGCGGGAGCTATACTCTCCACAGGAGCTGCGCGAGTGGTTTGCTCGGCGCTAGAGCCGTGCTGCTGGAGCTGGAGGTACTGCTGGTGTTGGAGGTTCTACTGCTGCTGAAGGTGCTGGTTCCACGGGTCCCGGAGGTGCTCGTACTGGAGGTACTGGAGCTGCTGGGCCTGCGGGTACTCCTTATCCTGGAGCTGCTGGAGGTGCTGGAGCTGCTGGTGGAGCTACTGGGGGTGTTGGCGCTGGAGGTGCTGCTGGTGGTGGTGCTTCTGAGGGTGCTAGTCTTGGCGCTGCTGGAGCTGGTGCTGCTGACGCGGCTGGAGCTGGGGGTGCTACTGGAGCTGGTGCTGCCGTTGGGGGTGCTGGTGCTTTAGCTGCTAGCGCTGCTGGAGCTGGGGGTGCTACTGGAGCTGGTGCTATTGTTAGGGGTGCTGGTGTTGTTCCTGCTGGTTCTGGGGGTGCTGCACGGCCGCGGCCGTACTTCGTTCCGCTCCTTGAGCAGGTTCTTGGTCTTCCGCCCTCTACTAGTCCTGCGCCTCCCTTAGAGTGTCCACCACCAGTCCTGTCCGAGTCACAGTTACAACCCGCCTCCCCTCTGCCTGCTCCTTCTCCCTACACTGGTCCTACTGGAGGTCTTGCTGAGCGTCGTGAGCGTGCGTCTCGTCCTGCGTCGCCTGTCCGTGCTGCACGCACTGGTGGTCGTGGTTCGCGTCAGCGTCCTCCTCCTGTCCTCGGTACGCACCGGATGTCTCTGCGTCCTTCCACTGCTCCGCTGCGTGTCCCTTTGCCGTCTCCTCTAGAGTCCTCTCTTCCTGCTCTTCCTGACCCGGAATCGAACTCCCTTCGTGCTACCAGTCCTACTGTCACGCGTCTCCTTACTACTGTTGTCTCTGACCCTTCCTTTGCGTCCATTGCTGCGTCTGCCCTAGTTGCTGAGCTTGTCGACTTCGCTGCTTGCTGTCGTCTAGACTACGCTGCTAGTCTTGTTGCTGAGTCTGAGTTTGTCTGTCCTCCGTCCGTTGGGGGTGAGTGTGCCCTTGGCACGGACGTCCTTGAGAACAGGCAGGAGGAGTTCCAATATTTTGCTGCTGCTTCACCTTATCTCGTGTCCATGCTGCTTGCCCCTGAGGGAGACCTGGATGCACCAGACATCCCGACTCCGCGTTCTTACGCAGAGGCGATAGAGGGTCCCTACTCCTCTCAGTGGCAGGCAGCTATGGACGCAGAGATGGCTTCCTTGAAGTCCATAGGCACCTACGTCGACGAGGTTCCCCCACCTGGAGCGAACATCGTCAGTAGCATGTGGATCTTCAGGGTGAAGCGGCCGCCGGGTTCTCCGCTTGTCTTCAAGGCGCGTTACGTGACTCGAGGCTTTAGTCCGCGACAGGGAGTTGACTACTTTCAGACCTTCTCTCCCACCCCGAAGATGACCACTCTTCGGGTGCTGCTGCACATAGCCACTCAGCGCGACTACAAGCTTCACTCTCTTGACTTCACCACTGCTTTCCTACAGGGCAGCCTGCACAAGGAGATCTGGCTGCGCCGCCCACCTGGATTCACTGGATCGTTTCCTCCTGGTACCCAGTGGAGCCTCCGGCGGCCAGTCTACGGTTTCCGACAGGCGCCCCGTGAGTGGCACGACACACTGAGGACTACACTTGCGGCTCTTGGGTTTGCTCCTTCTACTGCCGACCCGTCGCTGTTTCTACGCACCAACACTTCTTTGCCGCCGTTCTACATCCTCCTGTACGTCGACGACTTGGTCTTTGCCACAGCTGACACTACTGGACTCGCCCACGTGAAGTCCGAGCTGCAGAAGAGACACACGTGCACTGACCTGGGTGAACTGCCCAGCTACCTTGGCTTGCATATCATTCGGAACCGAGCACAGCGCACCATTACCCTGAATCAATCACATATGATGCAGCAGGCTCTTCAGCGCTTCAGCTTCACGTACTCCTCGCCTCAGGCCACTCCTCTATCTACTCGCCACTCGCTCTTAGCTCTGCCTTCGAATGAGTCCGTAGAGTCAAGTGGCCCGTACCCAGAGCTTGTTGGCTGCCTCATGTACCTGATGACCTGCACTCGACCTGACCTTGCATACCCTCTTAGCATTCAGGCATGCTATGTTGCTCCAGGGAGACACAGACCTGAGCACATGGCTGCAGCGAAGAGGGTGTTGCGCTACTTGTGCAGTACGTCGGGCATGGGGCTCGTGCTTGGAGGGCGTAGTCCAGTGGTCCTCACTGGTAACGCAGACGCTACGTGGGTTGACGACCTGGCTACGCAGCGGTCGTCACAGGGTTACACCTTCACCCTTGGTTCCGGTTCTATTTCGTGGCGGTCTACCCGCTCGTCTTCTGAACTCAGCTTGAGCTGTGAGGCTCAGATCTACACAGGGGCCATGGTTGCACAGGAGCTACGCTGGCTCACCTACCTGCTGACTGACCTTGGAGAGCCGCCTCGTTCTCCTCTAGTTCTCTACATAGACAAAAAGGCCATGCTGGCCTTGTGTCGGGAGCACAGACTGGAGCACAGAGCGAAGCACATTGCTTTTTGCTACTTTCTTGCTCGTGAGCTGCAGCAGCGTGGTTAGCTGCGACTTGCTTACGTGGCCTCTCAAGCCAACACTGCTGATATCTTCACCAAGGCACTCGTGCCTTGTGATCATCAGCGCTTCTGTACTCTGTTAGGTCTTGTGCCTACTTTGCCTCACCTACTCAGTTCTTGACCTTGCTTGTATTGTGATCTATCTATATTTGCACTTGCTTGTTTACCTTTATATATGATCTTGCATGTGAACTGGCCTTGTGGCCTTGAACTTGTGCTCGGAATGTGTGGTGACATTGTGATCCACCCTGAGCTAGCTTTGCTTTGCTCTGCTTGACTGGTCTTGTGACCCCTTGTTCTCCCCCACTTTGCCTATTGGGGTGTGTCGGACTTATATGGTCTAGCCTGTGTAGGCTGGAGCGGGTTAGATACTAATGGGTACACAATTCTAGGGTTTCATATTTGTATCACACTCATTCCTTAGTCATCCATTCTCGTTCATTATCACAATGGTGAGTGGAATTTGGGTGGCGGAAGTTGGATCGGGACTTGCATCGATCCGTTGAGTGTCCGAAGACTTTGCATATTTTGCAATAGTGGCACCTTGGTTGTCGTCGCTCTTCTCGGTTGTCCGCGTAGAACGCGATGCGCTCTCAGCGCGGCGCGGAGCTTATTCTGCTGGAGTCCATGTCCTGTTATTCGGACAGGAGTGCGGCACATAGCGCGGCTTCGGAGATGATTCCTCGCTGTCGGAGTAGCGCTTTACAGGGCTTCCACTATGGCCTGAGTCCTTGAAGGACTAGATTAACGAAGATCTCTTTTGAGATCGTCCTCCCATGCTTCGTGATCTGGTCACGAATGTTGCGACAGCAGTTAACGTATGGATTCTCCTTCTCCCCGTGCCCCATTTTTATCTCTAGGAGTTGCTGCAGAAGCCTGCTGGCAGTGACCGAGTCCTTCGGCTGATAAACCTCAACGAGGTGCTTCCAAGCTTCCATGGCTGGAGCGTCGCTCTCTTTGTAGGAGCGAATGTTGAGTTGTTCCGCAGGCGTCATGTTTTGTAGCAGCACACTATAGGCCATGAGGGATTCGCTTTAGTACTGAGCCCTGGCGACGTCGGTGTTTTCCACCGGTTTAGGATAGGAGCCGTCGAAGTTATGGTATATCTGCGCCGTTTGTAGGAGGAGCTCAAGCTCGAAACTCCATGTGTAAAAGTCCTTGCCCTCGAACGCGGCCGTAGTCTTGATTTTTGAGACGCTAAGGAAGCGTGTTTGCGCAGAGTTGATAGCTTCATCACTTGGACGGGGGGCAGTTGTTGTTGATTTGTCTGTGTCGAGGGAGAAGGTGTGCGCGGCGGTATCACGGCTTTTCTCACCCGGTTGTCCAGGTTGTCCTGGTTGGGAAGAGGTTCCCGCATCTCCTTTGCGCATGTCTTGGAGTTCTTTCTCCATGGTTGAGAGTCGAGCGAAAAGTTGCTCGAGAGCGGCAGTGCCGATCGTAGTTGTCGCCTCATTTGTCGCAGACGGGTTGGATTGTCCTTCAGCCGTTAGATTTGCTTGGCCTACGGATCCTCCGGCCATCTTGATCTTAGAGCGTGTGCCGCTCGCCAGATCTTGGTTCGGCAAATTTCACGGAAGTGAGGTTGCGAAGAATCCCTGAGTAGCTCTCATACCATGTTACAATCCCAAGTGGGACTTAATGAAGGATCGCTCAGGGTTGATTGCAGAATAGTGTTGCAGCGGAAGATTTGAATCTCAGGTCAGAGTGAATGTAAATGACTGAGTTGATAAAAGCATGCATACATCGAGTTTATATAAGAGTACAGGGGAATACGAAAAGACCTAGACTAGCTATGTACTCTAAGGGGTACATGCCCTTATTAAAGCAAATTCAAACCGTGCGGCACGGGAACCCGTTTTGAACCTGTTCCCGTTCTTTTCATTTCAAGTGTTTCTGTCTGCATCGGTCTTGGTCAGACGGTTGCTGCGTCGCTTCGACTCTTCTGACTCCTCGACTTCGTACTCGGTAGAGTCGGCTCCTGCAGCATACAGGAATGCCTTACTCATAAAACTTCATATTGTAACACTAGCCTACTAAGGACATCTCAAAATGCCTAGCACAGATCAGTGAAAAGATCTCGGTGGCACCGCGTTGCATGGCACAGATCAGCGAAAAGATCTCGGGGGCACCGCATTGCATGGAACTTTGGTGTGAGTTACACGTGATCAATACTTCCTTCTTTGCTGGAGAATTCAGGAATCCATTCAGTTTGAGCCTTGTTGGGCTGAGAATTTCAGCCTTAGGATCTTTGCAGAGAATAGGCTGGTAGGTGCTAGAGTAGCACAGCGGAAGACTTGAGTGAATGTACTTGTGCTGGTATGTGAGAACAAGTAATTGATTCAAGCAAAGAGCATACAGGAATATATAGAAAAGATAGATTACAGGAAGCGGTTATGTTTATCGAGACGCGTAACGCTTCGACTATCGTGGCGGTTACTGACAGAACATTATAGCTTATGCTTTTGTGTAGGCTATAGTGGGGTATCCCATAGGGGGTACAACCCAATTAGGGTTAGTACTTGTACCCACTTCATTCATAGTTCATTCATTTCGCGTTCACTCTTTCACATGGAATTAGAGCAGGTCCCCTCCTAGGGACTGTTCCCAGGGCCCACCGAAGCGCGCCCCGAGGCGCGCGTTCCTTTTTTTTAGCGACCCTCCGTGTCGCCCCTAGCGGCCCGGTACGCCGCCCTTACCTACGCGGCCCCGCCGCCCTTACGTCGCGGCCCCGCCGCCCTCACGCCGCGGCCCCGCCGCCCTCACGTCGCGGCCCCGCCGCCCTCACGTCGCGGCCCAGCCGCCCTCACGTCGCGGCCCCGCCGCCCTCACGTCGCGGCCCCGCCGCCCTGACGTCGCGGCCCCGCCGCCCTCACGTTGCGGCCCCGCCGCCCTCACGTCGCGGCCCAGCCGCCCTCAAGTCGCGGCCCCGCCGCCCTCATGTCGCGGCCCCGCCGCCCTCACGTCGCGGCCCCGCCGCCCTCACGTTGCGGCCCCGCCGCCCTTACGTCGCGGCCCCGCCGCCCTCACGTCGCGGCCCCGCCGCCTCACCTTCGCGGCCTCGCCGCCCTCACCTTCGCGGCCCCGCCGCCCTCACCTTCGCGGCCTCCCCGCCCTCTCCTTCGCGGCCCCGCCACCCTCACCTTCGCGGCCCCGCCGCCCTTACCTACGCGGCCCCGCCGCCCTTACCTACGCGGCCCCGCCGCCCTTACGTCGCGGCCCCGCCGCCCTCACGTAGTGGCCCCGCCGCCTCACCTCCGCGGCCCCGCCGCCCTCACGTAGCGGCCCCGCCGCCTCACCTCCGCGGCCCCGCCGCCCTCACCTACGCGGCCCCGCCGCCCTCACCTTCGCGGCCTCGCCGCCCGTGCCTACGCGGCCCCGCCGCCTTCTCCTACGCGGCCCCGCCGCCCACACCTTCTCGGCCCCGCCGGTCTCCCCTCCTGCCGAGCCACCCGAGCAGCCGCCCGCCACGCCGCCCGGTACCGGAGCACCCGAACCGCCCAGCAGCAGCCGCCGGGCCGCATGGCCGCCGAGCCGCAGTTCAGCCGAGCTGCCCAGCAGCAGCCGCCGAGCCGCCCGGCCGCTGAGCCGCAGTACAGCCGAGCCGCCCAGCAGCCGCCGCCGAGCCGCCGGACCGCCGAGCCGCAGTACCGCCGAGCCGCCCCGCTGCCGAGCCGCCCGACCTGCCCTGTCTGGTGAGCACAGCCCCACTGCTACTGCGTGCCCTTCCCCACTGCTTGCACTGCTAGTCTGTTGTCATGGCTACCCCTAGTGTCCTCGCTTTTGACGCTGAGGGTCGAGCCATTGACTTTGAGGTCTGGGTCGACGCCCTGCAGCTGTTTTTACAGTGCGATAGGGCGGACGGTCTTTCTCTCTTTGACCTCACCTCTGGCGCCTCCCCTGCTCCTACTGCTGATGTTGACCCCACTGTTTGCTCTCAGTGGGCCACCCGCGATGCTGCTGCACGTCTTGCTGTGCGTCGCCACCTGCCTACCACTGAGCGCGCGCACTTTAGTCAGTACAAGAGTGCTCAGACCTTGTACGACGCTGTAGTTGCGCGCTACTCTTCCCCTGCCACTGCTGCACTGAGCCGCCTCATGCTACCGTACCTCTTTCCTGACCTTGCTGCCTTTCCTACAGACGCTGACCTCATCACGCACCTCCGCACTTCTGACACTCGCTACCGCGCCGCACTTCCTGCTGAGTTCTGCGCCAAGAACCCCCCCCCCCATGTACATCGCTCTATATAACATAGTCACTCGCCTCCCTGACTCCCTTCGCGTAGTCAGGGACCACTTCCTCTCAGTCTGTCCCACCACCCTCACTGTCGACCTCCTCGAGAAGGCCCTCCTAGCGGCGGAGAAGAGCATAGTCGCTGTAGGAGCCTCTCGTGGTGACCCGCGCACCCCCATCTTTGAGGGGTGTTCTCCTTCCGCCCTGCTGCCCTCTGTTGCCTCTGCTGCTACTGCCGACCTGCTTGGTTTTGAGTCGGTCGGCGCGGCGTCTGCTCCTAGCGGGAGACGCCGCCCTGGCAAGGGTAAGGGGGGCAAGGGCGCGGGTGGAGCTAGCGGGGGCGGTGGAGGTGGCAGTGGCAGTGGCGGTGGGAGTGGTGGTGGGGGTGGTGGTGGTGGCGGCAACGGAGGCGGCGGCGGTGGCGGCGGAGGCGGTGGGAGCGGAGGCGGCGGTGGTGGCGGAGGTGGAGACGGCGGTGGCGGAGGAGGTGGAGCCGGTCGGGGTAGTGCCCCGCAGCGGAGCGGCTTTGGTGGTGGTCAGCGCCAGCAGCAGCAGCAGCAGCAGCGTTCTCGGGACATCCCCCCGCCTCAGCAGCTCCGTGAGTGGTACACGCAGCGTCAGCGTGGTGGGGGTCTTGGCCCGTGCACCTACGTTTTTTGTTCCGGCGACCGCGCGGGTGAGCAGTGTGGGGGTGCCCACTCCACCCAGCGCTGCTTTGGCCGCCTGACGGACGCTTGGCGTCAGCAGTTCCCCGAGGCTAGTGAGATTCCCCGCTGGGGAGAGCTGTCTAGGGCTAGCGTAGCGATCTTTGATCTTGACTTTGATGCTATCCTTGCTGCCATGTATGCTCTGACTATTAGTGATGAGGGTGACTGTTACCGGTGTTTCCCGCCTGACCCGGGCATTGGTACTGCTGCGCTAGGTGCTTGTGAACTACTGCTCTAGGTGCCAGTGAGGCAGCGCTCTCAGATACTGCGTCGGCTTCGGCCTCCCTCACCTTCACACTTGACTCAGGGGCTTCTCGCTCCTTCTTTTGATACCGCACCACACTCACGCCGCTTGATCGGCCGGTTGCAGTCTCCCTTGCTGACCCCTCTGGGGGTCCTGTCCTTGCTCACTTCTCCACTATCCTCCCGTGTCCGGCTGCCCCCTCGGGCACCCTGTCAGGTCTGTACCTCCCCTTGTTCTTGACGAACTTGGTGAGTGGTGCTGACCTGCAGGATGCGGGGGTTCACCAGTTTACTCCTGCGAGTCAGCGGGGGACCCACTGCTCGGACGCCCGCACAGGCCGACACCTAGCCACGTTTTCGCGTCGGCCCGGGTCGAGTCTCTACACCCTCACCACTGAGTCTCCTCCAGTCCCTGCGTCTGGCCAGGTAGCTGCGTCGGGTCAGGTGTTTGCTGCTGCGTCCAGGTCTGGTCCTGAGTCTGCCCCCTGCTAGTGTCGCCTCCTGTCTCACGAGACTCTCTTGTGGCACCACCGTCTTGGCCACCCCTCCTTGCCTCGTCTTCGAGGCATGGCTTCCGGTGTCCTTGTCTCTGGTCTCCCTCGGTCTCTCCCTCCCCTTCCTTCGAGGCCAGGACCTTCCTGTGTCCCCTGTGTCGAGGGGCGGCTCCGGGCTGCCCCTCACTCCTCCCAGTTTCCCCCGACAGAGGCTCCTCTGCAGACGCTTCACATGGACGTGTGGGGCCCGGCCCGCGTCCATGGACAAGGTCACGAGCACTACTTCCTACTGGTGGTTGACGACTACTCGCGTTACACCACGGTCTTCCCCTTGCGCAGCAAGGGTGATGTCACTGAGGTGTTGATCGACTGGATCCGCGCAGCTCGTCTCCAGCTCAGGAGGAGCTTCGGCTCGGACTTTCCTGTTCTGCGTCTGCACTCTGACCGAGACGGAGAGTTCTCCTCTGTTCTTCTGCGAGCCTACTGTCGTGCACGAGGCATCCGCCAGACCTTCACGCTTTCAGACTCTCCACAGCAAAATGGGATTGCTGAGCGCCGCATTGGCATGGTCATGGACGTCGCTCGTACGTCCATGATGCATGCGGCTGCCCCCCATTTTCTGTGGCCGTTTGCGGTTCAGTACGCGGCACATCAGCTCAACCTTCACCCCAGGGTCTCCCGGCCGGAGACCTCCCCAGCTCTGCTGTGGACGGGGAAGGTCGGCAATGCGTCGGCATTCCGTATCTGGGGATCTCGGGCGTTTGTCCGCGACTTGTCTGCGGACAAGCTGTCCCCTCGTGCTGCTCCCTGTGTCTTCCTAGGCTTCCCCCCTGACGCCCCAGGGTGGCAGTTCTACCACCCCTCCTCTCGTCGTGTTTTGTCCTCCCAGGACGTCACTTTCGACAAGTCCGTCCCCTTCTACCGCCTCTTCCCCTACCGCACTCCTTCCCTCCCCCCGCCACCGCACTTCCTTGTGCCAGGTCCCCCCCCGGTAGACCCCCTTCCCCCTTAGGGTCCTGCCCCTTCCGGTGTGTCCCAGGTAGATGCAGTCGAGCCGGTCGAGGTTGCTGGTGACTCAGGTACTGCTGGGGGTGCTGAGCCTGGGGGTGCTGAGCCTGGGTGTGCTGACTCTGGGGGTGCTGAGCCTGGGGGTGCTGAGCCTGGGGGTGCTGAGCCTGAGGGTGCTACCTGTGGGGGTTCTAAGCCTGGGGGTGCTGAGCTTGGGGGTGCTGCCTCTGGGGGTGCTGCGCGCGGGGGTGCTGAGCCTGGAGGTGCTGCGTCTGGAGCTGCTGAGCTTGGAGGTGTGGAGCCTGCGGCCACTGGACCTCCCCTTGTGGTGTCTGGCGGTGCTGGGCCTGGAGGTTCTCTGGGTGTTTCGTCTCGGCGGGAGCCACTCTCTCCACAGGAGCTGCGTGAGTGGTTTGCTCGCCGCTGGAGGCGTACTGCTGGAGCTGGCGCTTCTTCGACCGCTGAGGGTGCTGTTGTCGCCGGTCCCAGAGCTGCTGGCTCTGCGGGTCCGCCTGGAGCTGGAGCTCCTGAGGGTGTTGGTTCTGAGACTACTACTGTCAGTCCTGGTGGTCGTCGTGCTACGGGTGCTGCTGGTGCTGCTGGAGGTCCTGCTGCAGGAGGTGCTGTTGGCGCTAGTGCTGCCGGAGGTGCTGAGGGTGCTGGTGCAGTCCCTGCTATGTCTGGTGCTGCCGCGCGGCCTCGGCCTCACTTTGTTCCGCTTCTCCAGCAGGTTCTTGGTCTTCCTCCTCTCTTAGAGTGTCCACCGCCTGTCCAGTCGCAGTCACAGTTACCGCCGGCCTCCCCACTGCCTTCTCCTTCACCTTACACTGGTCCTACTGGTGGTCTTGCTGAGCGTCGTGAGCTTGCGTCTCGTCCTGCGTCGCCTGTTCGTGTGGCTCGCACTAGTGAAAGATTCGCGTCACCGTCCTCCTCCTGTCCCTGGCACGCACCGGATGTCTCTGCGTCCGTCCACTGCTCCTCTGCGTGCCCCTTTGCCCTCTCCTCCTGAGTCCTCTCTTCCTGCGCTTGCCGACCTTGAGTCAGACTCTCTTCGTGCTGCCAGTCCTACTGTCACGCGTCTCCTTGCTACTGTCGTCACTGACCCCTCCTTTGAGTCCACTACTGCATCTGCTCTTGTTGCTGAGCTCGTCGACTTTGCTGCTCGCTGTCGTCTAGACTACGCTGCTAGTCTTGTTGCTGAGTCTGCGTCTCTCTGTCCTCCGTCCGTCGGGGGTGAGTGTGCTCTTGGCACAGACGTCCTTGAGGACAGGCAGGAGGAGTTTCAGTGTCTGGCTGCTGCTTCACCTCATCTCGCGTCTGTACTGCTTGCCCCTGAGGGAGACCCGGGTGCACTTGACATCCCGACTCCGCGCTCTTACGCGGAGGCCGTAGAGGGTCCCTACTCCTCTCAGTGGCAGGCAGCTATGGATGCAGAGATGGCTTCCTAGAAGTCCACAGGCACCTACGTTGACGCGGTTCCCCCTCGTGGGGCGAACATCGTCAGTGGGATGTGGATCTTCAGGGTGAAGCGGTCGCCGGGCTCTCCACCTGTCTTCAAGGCGCGGTACGTGGCTCGTGGCTTCAGTCAGCGGCAGGGAGTTGACTACTTTCAGACCTTCTCTCCCACCCCGAAGATGACCACTCTTCGGGTGCTGCTGCACATAGCCGCTCAGCGCGACTACGAGCTTCACTCTCTTCACTTCAGCACTGCTTTCTTGCAGGGTAGCCTGCACGAGGAGATCTGGCTGCGCCGTCCACCTGGCTTCACTGGGACTTTCCCTCCTGGCACCCAATGGAGCCTCCGACGGCCAGTCTACGGTCTCCACCAGGCACCGCGTGAGTGGCACAACACACTGAGGACTACGCTTGCGGCTCTTGAGTTTGCTCCCTCTACTGCTGACCCTTCGTTGTTTCTGCGCACCGACACTTCTCTGCCACCGCTCCACATCCTCGTGTACGTCGACGACTTGGTCTTTGCCACTGCTGACACTGCTGGACTCGCCTACGTGAAGTCGGAGCTGCAGAAGAGACACACGTGCACAGACCTCGGTGAACTGCGCAGCTACCTTGGCTTGCATATCACTCGGGACAGAGCACGCCGCACCATTACCTTGACTCAGTCACACATGGTGCAGCAGGTCCTTCAGCGCTTCGGCTTCACGTACTCCTTGCCTCAGGCCACTCCTCTGTCTACTCGCCACTCGTTCTCAGCTCTGCCTTCGGATGAGTCCGCAGAGTCGAGTGGCCCGTACCCAGAGCTTGTTGGCTGCCTCATGTACCTGATGACCTGCACACGACCTGACCTTGTATACCCTCTTAGCATCTTGGCACACTATGTTGCTCCTGGGAGACACCGACCAGAGCACATGGCTGCAGCGAAGAGGGTGTTGCGCTACTTGTGCAGTACGTCGGGCATGGGGCTAGTGCTGGGAGGGCGGAGTCCAGTGGTCCTCACCGGGCACGCGGACACTTCTTGGGCTGACGACGAGGCTACTCAGCGGTCGTCGCAAGGTTACACCTTCAGTCTTGGTTCCGGCTCTGTTTTGTGGCGGGCTACTCGCTCGTCTTCTGTTCTCGGCTCCAGTTGTGAGGCTGAGATCTACGCCGGGGCCATGGCTGCTTAGGAGCTTCGCTGGCTCACCTACATGCTGACTGACCTTGGAGAGCCGCCTCGTTCTCCTCCAGTGCTGTATGTAGACAACAAGGCCATGCTGGCCTTGTGTCGAGAGCAGCGCCTGGAGCACAGAACGAAGCACATTGCTCTCCGCTACTTTCTTGCTCGTGAGCTGCAGCAGCGTGGCTAGTTGCGCCTTGCGTACGTGGCCTCTGAGGCCAACACTGCTGTTATGTAACCTCCAGGCGGTTATGGCTCGCAACTTCCAGTTGCGGTTTGATGTGGTACGCGCCTTTTCGACTTCATACTCCTTTTGTTATGCTTCAGTATCGGGTGAGGTTCGATACTACATAAACGTACTAAGTCATGCGTTTTTATTCCCAACACTGCCCTGTCAGACATATATGACATAGTTGCTGTAGGCTATAGTGGGGTAGCACATATGGGGTACAGGGTTTCTAGGGTTGTATTTGTACCCGATCTTTCCTTAGTCATTTCATTCCTGTTTTCTTTATTTCACATGGTATAGAGCGGGTCCTACCTTAGGACCGTTTTTTTTAAAGCCCACCGAAGCGCGCCCCGAGGCGCGCCTTTTTTTTTTAGCGACCCCCTCGGGTCGCCTTTTCCCTCGCGGCCCCGCTGTCCCTCAGACGCGGCCCCGCCACCTCTCCTGATCGCGGCCCCGCCGCCTTTTTGACGCGGCCTCGCCGCCTACTCTGACGCGGCTCCGCCGCCTCCCTTGACGCGGCCCCGCCGCCTCCCCTGACGCGGCTCCCCCGCCTCTCCTGACGCGGCCCCGCCGCCTGTCTGACGCGGCCCTGCCGCCTCCCTGACGCGGCTTCCCCGCCTCCCCTGAAGCGGCTTCGCCGCCTCCCCTGACGCGGCCCTGCCGCCTCCCCTAACGCGGCCCTGCCGCCTCCCCTGACGCGGCCCTGCCGCCTCCCCTGACGCGGCTCCGCCGCCTCTCCTGCCGGCCCGCCACTGCACCTGCCGGCCCGCTGCTGCACCCACCGGCCTGCCGCCTCTGACGGCCTCGCCGTTGCACCTGCCGGCCTCGCTGCTGCACCTAACGGCCCGCCGCCTGCACCTGCCGGCCCGCCACTGCACCTGCCGGCCCGCCGCCTGCACCCGCCGGCCCGCCGCTGCACCTGCCGGCCCGCCACTGCAACTGCCGGCCCGCCACTGCACCTGCCGGCCCGCCACTGAACCGGTCAACCCGCAGCTGCACCTGACGGACCCGCCCCTGCATCTCCTGGCCGAGCCGCCTCAGCAGCCGAACCGCCCGTGACCCGAGCCGCCCTGCCGCCGAGCCGCCCGGGAGCCGAGCCGCCCGGGACCCGAGCCGCCCTGCCGCCGAGCCGCCCGGGAGCCGAGCCGCCCGGGACCCGAGCCGCCCTGCCGCCGAGCCGCCCGGGAGCAGAGCCGCCCGGGACCCGAGCCACCCTGCCGCCGAGCCGCCCGGGAGCCGAGCCGCCCTGCGCCCGAGCCGCCCAGCACTCGAGCCGCCTTTCTGCATACCTACGCGACCTGCCCTGCCTGGTGAGCACAGTCCCACTGACACGGCGAGCTCTTTCCCTGCTGCTTGCACTGCGTCGCAGTCGTCGCCATGGCCACCCCTAGTGTCTTAGCCTTTGACGCTGAGGGTCGCGCCATTGATTTTGAGGTCTGGCTAGACGACCTGCAGCTGTTCTTACAGTGCGACAGGGCTGACGACCTTTCTCTCTTTGACCTCACCTCTGGCGCCTCTCCTGCTCCTGCTGCTGATGCTGATCCCGCTGTCCGCTCTAAGTGGGCCACCCGCGATGCTGCTGCACGTCTTACTGTGCGTCGCCACCTCCCTACCTCTGAGCGTGCGCACTTTAGTCAGTACAAGAGTGCTCAGACCTTGTACGACGCTGTAGTTGCGCGCTACTCCTCCCCTGCCACTGCTGCACTGAGCCGTCTCATGCTTCCCTACCTCTTTCCTGACCTCTCTGCCTTTCCCACTGTCGCTGACCTCATTACGCACCTCCGCACTAGTGACACTCGCTACCCGCGCCGCCCTTCCTGCTGAGTTCTGCGCTAAGAACCCCCCCCCCATGTACATCGCTCTCTACTACGTAGTCGCGCGCCTCCCTGACTCCCTTCGAGTCGTCAGGGACCAATTTCTCGCAGTCTGTCCCACCACTCTCACCGTGGACCTCCTCGAGAAGGCCCTCCTCGCAGCGGAGAAGAGCATCGTCGCTGTAGGTGCTTCTCGTGGTGACCCTCGCACCCCCATCTTTGAGGGGTGCTCTCCTTCCCCCTTGTTGCCCTCTGTTGCCTCTGCTGCGGCTGCCGACCTGCTTGGTCTTGAGTCGGTCGGCGCGGCGTCTGCCCCTAGTGGGAGACGTCGCTCCAGCAAGGGCAAGGGGGGCAAGGGCGCGGGTGGAGCTGGAGGGGGCGGTGGCGGTGGCGGCGGTGGCGGCGGAGGGAGTGGGGGTGGCGGCGGGGCTGGTGGCGGGGGTGGTGGTGGTGGTGGCAGCAGCGGCGGAGACGGTGGTGGTGGTGCCAGGGGTAGTGGTGGAGGCAGCGGCGGAGGTGGAGGCGGCGGAGGTGGAGGCGGTGGAGGCGGAAGCGGAGGAGGCAGTGGTGGTGGAGGGGGTGGATCTGGTCGGGGTGGTACCCAGCAGCGTAGCGGCGGTGGTGGTGGCCAGCGCTCACAGCGGCAGCAGCAGCAGCGCTCTCGGGACATCCCTTCGCCTCAGCAGCTTCGTGAGTGGTACGCTGGGCGTCAGAGGGGTGGGGGTACTGGTCCCTGCACCTACGTTCTTCGTTCCGGCGACCGCGTGGGTGAGCAGTGTGGCGGTGCCCACGCCACCCAGCGCTGCTTTGGCCGCCTGACGGGCCTGGCGTCAGCAGTTCCCTGGGGCTAGTGAGATCCCTCGCTGGGATGAGCTTCTCAGGGCTGGTGTAGCGATCTTTGATCTTGATTTTGATGCTATCCTTGCTGCTATGTATGTTGTGGATTATAGTGAGGAGAATGAGGGTTACCGCTGTTTCCAGCCCGGCCCGGGCATTGGTACTGCTGCGCTAGGTGCTTGTGAGGCTGCTGCTCTAGGTGCCAGTGCGTCTGCGCTCTCAGGTACTGGTGAGACTGCGCTCTCAGGTACTGAGTCGTCCTCGTCCTCCCTCACTTTCACACTTGACTCCGGAGCTTCTCGCTCCTTCTTTAGAGACCGCACTACCCTTACGCCACTCGGCCGGCCTGTTGCAGTCTCCCTTGCTGACCCCTCTGGGGGTCCTGTCCTGTCTCACTTCTCCACTGTCCTCCCGTGTCCGGCTGCCCCTTCGGGCACCCTGTCGGGTCTGTACCTTCCCTCGTTCTCTACGAACTTGGTGAGTGGAGCGGACCTGCAGGATGGGGGTGTTCACCAGTTCACTCCTGCACGTCAGCGGGTGACCCACTGCACGGAGGCACTCACAGGCCGACACCAGGCCACGTTCTCGCGTCGGCCGGGGTCGAGTCTCTACACCCTGACTGTTGGGTCTCCTCCTGTCCCTGCGTCTGGTCAGGTGGCTGCGTCGGGTCAGGTACTTGCTGCTGCGTCCCGGTCAGGTCCTGAGTCTGCCCCCTGTTCTTGTCGCCTCCTGTCTCACGAGACTCTCCTGAGGCACCACCGTCTTGGTCACCCCTCCTTGCCCCGTCTTCGGAGCATGGCTTCCCGTGTCCTTATCTCCGGTCTTCCCCAGTCTCTCCCTCCTCTCCCCTCCGGACCAGGACCTTCCTGTGTCCCCTGTGTCGAGGGTCGCCTCCGGGCTACTCCTCACTCCTCCCACTTCCCCCCGACAGAGGCTCCCCTGCAGACGCTTCACATGGATGTGTGGGGCCCAGCCCCCGTCCGTGGGCAGGGTTACGAGCGCTACTTCCTGTTGGTGGTTGACGACTACTCGCGTTACACCACAGTCCTCCCCTTGCGCAGCAAGGGTGCGGTCACTGAGGTGCTAATCGACTGGATCCGCGAGGCTCGTCTCCAGCTCAGGAAGAGCTTCGGCTCGGACTTTCCTGTTCTGCGTCTGCACTCTGACAGAGGCGGAGAGTTCTCTTCTCGCCTTCTGCGAGACTACTGTCGTGCACGGGGGATCCGCCAGACCTTCACGCTTCCGGACTCACCACAGCAAAATGGGATTGCTGAGCGCCGCATTGGCATGGTCATGGATGTCGCTCGTACGTCTATGATGCATGCGGCTGCCCCCCATTTTCTGTGGCCGTTTGCGGTGAGGTACGCGGCGCATCAGCTCAACCTTCACCCCCGGGTCTCTCGGCCTGCGATGTCCCCAGTCTTGCTGTGGACGGGGAAGGTTGGCGATGCGTCTGTGTTCCGTGTCTGGGGATCTCGGGCGTTTGTCCGCGACTTGTCTGCGGACAAGCTGTCCCCTCGTGCTGCTCCCTGTGTCTTCCTTGGCTTCCCCACTGACGCCCCAGGGTGGCAGTTTTACCACCCCTCCTCTCGTACCGCACTCCTTCCCTCCCCCCTCCCCCGGACTTCCTTGTGCCGGTTCTCCCCCCGGTAGACCCCCTCCCCCCTCAGGTTCCTGCCCCCTCAGGTGTGTCCCAGGTAGACGCCGTTGACCCGGTCGAGGTTACTGGTGACTCTGGTGCTGCTGCGGGTGCTGAGCCTGGGGGTGCTGACTCTGGGGGTACTGTGCGCGAGGGTGCTGAGACTGGGGGTGCTACTGCTGGGGGTGCTGGGCCTGAGGGTGCTACTGCGGTGGGTGCGGAGCCTGGGGGTGCTGAGCCGGGGGGTGCTGTGCCTGGAGGTGCTGGGTCTGGGGGTGCTGGGTCGGGAGCTGCTGAGCCTGGGGGTGCTGAGCTGGGAGCTGCTGAGCCTGGGGGTGCTGCGTCTGGAGCTGCTGAGCCTGGGGTTTCTCCTGCTGCTGCGTCTCGCCGGGAGCCCCTCTCTCCACAGGAGCTGCGCGAGTGGTTCGCTCGCCGCTGGAGGCGTGCTGCTGAGTCTGGAGGTGCTGCTGGAGCTGGAGCTTGAGCTTCTTCGACCGTCGAGGGTGCGGGTGCTGCCAGTCCCAGAGCTACTGGACCTGCGGGTCCTCCTGGAGCTGGAGCTGCTGAGGGCGTTCGTGGTGAGCCTGTTGCTGTTGGTCATGCCGCTGGAGGTGTGGGTGGCGCTGGTGCTGTCGCTGAGGGTGCTGGTGCTGCCCCTGCTGAGTCTGGAGCTGCCGCGCGGCCTCGGCCGTACTTCGTTCCGCTCCTGCAGCAGGTTCTTGGTCTTTCTCCTCCAGTAGAGGGTCCACCGCCTGTCCAGTCGCAGTCCCTACTGGAGCCTTCCTCTCCACTGCCTGCTCCCTCTCCTTACACTGGTCCTACTGGAGGTCTTGCTGAGCGTCGAGAGCCTGCGTCTCGTCCCGTGTCGCCTGTTCGTGCTGCTCGCGCTAGTGGTCGCAGTTCGCGTCAGCGTCCTCCTCCTGTCCCTGGCACGGACCGGATGTCTCTGCGTCCGTCCACTGCTCCTCTGCGTGCCCCTTTGCCTTCTCCTCCTGAGTCCTCTCTTCCTGCGCTTGCCGACCCTGAGTCGGACTCTCTTCGCGCTGCGAGTCCTACTGTCACGCGTCTGCTTGCTACTGTCGTCACTGACCCCTCTTTTGAGTCCACTGCTGCGTCTGCTCTGGTCACTGAGCTCGTTGACTTTGCTGCTCGCTGTCGTCTCGACTACGCTGCTAGTCTTGTTGCTGAGTCTGCGTCTGTCTGTCCTCCGTCCGTCGGGGGTGAGTGTGCTCTTGGCACGGACGTCCTAGAGGACAGGCAGGAGGAGTTACAGTGTCTAGCGGCTGCTTCACCTCATCTCGCGTCTGTACTGCTTGCCCCTGAGGGAGACCCGGATGCACTAGACATCCCGACTCCGCGTTCTTACGCGGAGGCCGTAGAGGGTCCCTACTCCTCTCAGTGGCAGGCAGCTATGGATGCAGAGATGGCTTCCTGGAAGTCCACAGGCACCTACGTTGACGCGGTTCCCCCTCCTGGGGCGAACATCGTCAGTGGCATGTGGATCTTCAGGGTGAAGCGGCCGCCGGGCTCTCCACCTGTCTTCAAGGCACGGTACGTTGCTCGTGGCTTCAGTCAGCGGCAGGGAGTTGACTACTTTCAGACCTTCTCTCCCACCCCGAAGATGACTACTCTTCGGGTGCTGCTGCACATAGCCGCTCAGCGCGACTACGAGCTTCACTCTCTCGACTTCAGCACTGCGTTCTTGCAGGGTAGCCTGCACGATGGCTTCGCCGTCCACCTGGCTTCACTGGGACTTTCCCTCCTGGCACCCAGTGGAGCCTCCGACGGCCAGTCTACGGTCTCCACCAGGCACCGCGTGAGTGGCACGACACACTGAGGACTATGCTTGCGGCTCTTGGGTTTGCTCCTTCTACTGCTGACCCGTCGCTGTTTCTTCGCACCGACACTTCCCTGCCGCCGTTCTACATCCTCGTGTACGTCGACGACTTGGTCTTTGCCACAGCGGACACTGCTGGACTCGCCCACGTGAAGTCCGAGCTGCTGGAGAGACACACGTGCACAGACCTGGGTGAACTGCGCAGCTACCTTGGCTTGCAGATCACTCGGGACAGAGCACGCCGCACCATTGCCTTGACTCAGTCACACATGGTGCAGCAGGTCCTTCAGCGCTTCGGCTTCACGTACTCCTCGCCTCAGGCCACTCCTCTGCCTACTCGCCACTCACTCTCAGCTCTGCCTTCGGATGAGTCCGTAGAGTCGAGTGGTCCGTATGCAGAGCTTGTTGGCTGCCTCATGTACCTGATGACCTGCACACGACCTGACCTTGCATACCCTCTGAGCATTCTTGCACGCTATGTTGCTCCTGGGAGACACAGACCGGAGCACATGGCTGCAGCGAAGAGGGTATTGCGCTACCTGTGCAGTACGTCAGGCATGGGGCTAGTGCTTGGAGGGCGGAGTCCAGTGGTCCTTACCGGCCACGCGGACGCTTCTTGGGCTGACGACCAGGCTACGAAGCGGTCGTCACAGGGTTACACCTTCAGCCTTGGTTCCGGCTCTGTCTCGTGGCGGTCTACTTGCTCGTCTTCGGTTCTCGGCTCCAGTTGTGAGGCTGAGATCTACGCCGGGGCCATGGCTACACAGGAGCTTCGCTGGCTCACCTACCTGCTGACTGACCTTGGAGAGCCGCCTCGTTCTCCTCCAGTGCTGTACGTAGACAACAAGGCCATGCTGGCCTTGTGTCGAGAGCAGCGTCTGGAGCACAGAACGAAGCACATTGCTCTCCGCTACTTCCTTGCTTGTGAGCTGCAGCAGCGTGGTCAGTTGCGACTTGCGTACGTGGCCTCTGAGGCCAACACTGCTGATGTGTTCACCAAGGCACTCGCGCCTTGTGGCCATCAGCGCTTTTGCACCCAGCTGGGTCTTGTGCCTGTCTTGCCTCACTTGCTCTCCTCTTGACTTCACTTGTACTGTGACATATATATATGCTTGCTCTTGTTTGTCTAGTTTTATATATATGTCTGTACTCCTGCATGTGAACTGGCCTCTGGCCCTACTCTTGTGCTCGGACTGTGTGGTGACTTTGTGATCCACCCTGAGCTTGCTTTGCTTTGCTTGACTGGTCTTGTGACCCCTTGTTCTCCCCCACTTTGCCTATGGGGGTGTGTCAGATTTATATGACATAGTTTCTGTAGGCTATAGTGGGGTAGCACATATGGGGTACAGGGTTTCTAGGGTTGTATTTGTACCCAATCTCCCATAGTCATTTCATTCCTGTTCTTCAATTTCACACCGCCGCCTCCTTCAGCGGCCCCTTTGCCGCCCTTTCAGCGGCTCCGCCGCCTCCTTCAGCGGCTCCGCCGCCTCCTTCAGCGGCCCCCTTCGCCGCCCATCCAGCGGCTCCACTGCCTCCTTCAGCGGCCCCGTCGCTCCAGTTGTGAGGCTGAGATCTACGCCGGGGCCATGGCTCACCTACCTGCTGGCTGACCTTGGAGAGCCGCCTCGTTCTCCTCCAGTGCTGTATGTAGACAACAAGGCCATGCTGGCCTTGTGTCGAGAGCAGCGCCTGGAGCACAGAACGAAGCACATTGCTCTCCGCTACTTTCTTGCTCGTGAGCTGCAGCAGCGTGGCTAGTTGCGCCTTGCGTACATGGCCTCTGAGGCCAACACTGCTGTTATGTAACCTCCAGGCGGTTATGGCTCGCAACTTCCAGTTGCGGTTTGATGTGGTACGCGCCTTTTCGACTTCATACTCCTTTTGTTATGCTTCAGTATCGGGTGAGGTTCGATACTACATAAACGTACTAAGTCATGCGTTTTTATTCCCAACACTGCCCTTCGTTTCTGGAGTGTCGACGTGGTCAGCTTCGGTGACGTGGCCCAATCCGGTGAGCAGCATGCAGTACTCGAATTTCCCCTTTGGTAGCTTCTTGGTGAGATAATCTGCTGCCATCTCGGTGGTCGGGCAGTAGTCCAGCTGGAGTTTTCCCTTCTCAATTTCGTCTTTCACGAAGAAGTATCGCAGTGCGATATGCTTGGTTCTGTTGGCGAAGCCATTCTTGTTCGCGATTCGTATTGCGGACTGGTTGTCGTAGAAAAGCGAGAAGCTGGGTACTTTCGCAATTTTTGCTTCTTCCAGCAGTTCGCGCAGGTACAGACCTTCCTTGGTAGCGGTGCAGAGAGCAATATACTTTGCTTCAGCAGATGATAGTGCGACGAGTTCCTGCTTACTTGATTGCCAGGAGATAGTTCCGACGGGCTCGAGACGGTAGATGTAGCCGGTGCGAGAGCGAGGATCGACACGATCAGCAGCGTGATCAGCGTCGACGTAGCCGAGTAGTTTTAGGTCGGTCGTCGTGCTCTTGTGATACGTTAAGCCAACTGTTGGCGTCGAGTTGAAGTAGAGAAGGGCACGGTTGAGTTCCTTGAGGTGACGTTGTTCTGGGCGCTTGAGGTAGGTCGCTAGTTGACTGGCGCTGTAGGATAAGTCCGGTCGGCACGTAACGGCGGCAAAGAGTAGGCAGCCCAGTTTCTGTTGATAATCATGGATTCCGGCAGACGGCAGTAGGTTGGTTTCTTCAGTTGGGTCAGGCGATAGGTGACTGTAGGGTGTTGCGACGTGCGTCGGTGTGAAGCAGAAGCGTTCGGCGATAGTGCTTGCGTATTTTGAGGCGCTGAGATGAATGGCGTTGTCTTTGTCGAGAATGTTGAGCCCTAGGTACTGCGTGACGTTGGGTGAGACTGTGAGGGAGAGATCCGTCTGAAGCTCCTTTTCGGACCAAGTGAGGATAGTGGTAGTTGATCCGATGTAACGTAAGTCGTCGACGTAGACGATTAGCAAGACGTAGTCGTTGTCGTGAGTGAGGCGATACATGCCCTGGTCATGGGGCAGTTGGTTGAATCCGATGCGTTTAAGTCGTGCGTGCAGGTACTGCTGCCAGAGTCGCGGTGTCTGCTTAATTCCGTATAGTGATTTAAGTAGTTGGCAGACGAGGGAAGAGTCGTCGACGAACCCGTGGGGCTGTTCAACGAAGATTTCGACGTCGACTGGGGCGTACAGAAAAGCGTTGGCGACGTCGATTTGTCGGAGTGGGCGGCGACGTGAGGCGGCGATGGCGAGGAGTATACGTAGGGAAGTATGTCGACTGACTGGTGCAAAATTTTCAGTGAAGTCGCGACCATACTCTTGGTCGAATCCGCGGACGACCCATCGAGCTTTAAATCGTTCGATGGTTCCGTCGGAGTTGGTTTTGATCCGGAATACCCATTTTCCGGAGAGAATGGGTCTGTCTTGTGCGAGTGATGCAGGGACGATCTTCCAGGTGTTGCGGTCTGAAAGCGCTTTTAACTCCTTTTCCATGGCTTCGCGCCATTTTTCTTTGTGTTCCCCCCCCAGAGCCTGCTTGACAGAGCGAGGCTCTTCAGGTGGCGACGAAGGCCCGTGCACTGTAGCGACGAGTCCCAGGACTTGGAGTCCGCTGGGGGTGTGACGGTTCGGCAAGGGATCCTCGGGATAGACTGCTTCGTCTCCCGCTTCAGGATCAGGTGCGAATCCGGGGCCGTATCAATCAGAGATGTCGGTGTTGACGGGTTGGGGTGTTACGTAACCAGTGTCGGTGAAATAGTAGTAGACGTCGGCATTGTTGCTGTCGCGAGAATTTTCCTCGTCCATGGGGATTGGGACGGAGCAGTAGGGAAGGGGTCCAGCAGCTTCGGAGGCACCGTCGACGTTTTCTTCTTCCCAGTCAGCAGCGTCGGAGGGTGAAGCGAAGGCTCGAGAACCAGAAAATCCGCCGGTGGGGTCGACGTGGCGTGCGATGTTGTCCAGGTAATGGTTGAGGGTGAGTCGCTCGTAGAAGATAACGTCACGTGCTGCTACTATTTCCTTTGTGTGAACGTCGAAGATGCGCCAGGCTTCATAATGTTTTGCCAGCCCGAGGTGTAGACCCCACTGTGCACGTTGCGAAAATCTCCCTGCGCGTGCAGTGTGTGGGCGGTACTGTACCATACACCCAAAAACTCTTAACATTTTTGTGTTGCCCAGCTTCCCAGTCCACAACATGTGCGGAGATGCGTTGTTGGGCAGTGAAGACGAGGACAGAAAGTTGTGCAGGAGGACAGCGTGGTCCATCGCTGCTGGCCATTCTGAGTTGGGCAGTCGTGTTCCACGTAGCAGCTTTCGCATGGTTGTCTGCAGGGTCTTGTTCATCCTTTCTGCCACACCCTGCTGTTGGTGAGCGTAAGGAAGAGAGATGAGGCGTTTGATGCCTCTTTCTGCCAAGAACTGCGTGAAGTGGTTTGACTGGTACTCCTTGTCGAGAGTAATACGAATAGGTAAGTTGAGAGGTAGAAAGGTGGGGCCTAGGCTTAGTAGCCTAGGCCCGAGCTTTAGGTGTCGAGCGGTTTTGGGCCTAGGTGGGAGTTCGAGTGAGTTGAGAAAAGTTGGAGAAATGTGTGGCTTCACTATAGTTTGGAAGTACATATAGCAAAGGAAACACATAAGGTGCACCACCAATACAAAGTTTAAATAACTACACTAACTACAGCTACAGGCAGTTACAAATATAAGTTGACACTCCCCCATAACTGCCTGCAGCAGGAGTATGTGCAGAATGCAACCTGCAGGTGTACACATGCAAAGTAATAACAAGCAAGCAACAGCAGGTAATGCAGGTGGGCTGACACTAGTTGGTCACCCCCTCCATCTCCTCACCCTCCTCCTTCCCCTCCCCCACACTGCTGCAGAAGCAGCAGAGAAGGGGGGAAGAGAGGAGAGGTGGAGGGACGGCTGCTTGTTGCCTCACACCCGCCACCCCGGTACCACTCCCCCTGCTCCCCCACATCCTCACACCCTCCCCCCCCAGCGGCAGCTGCAGCGGTGGGACTGAAAGAAGGAGGAGGGGAAGGGAGAGAGGTGACGCCACACTCCAACACCCTCCACCCCCATACCCTCCTCCCCACGGATGCAGGGAGACAAAGGAGGAGGGGGGTGGGAAGGAAGAAAGCCGCAGAGCGGCGAAAAGGTGTCGGTGCAGTTGGGTCAGGGGCGGCTCCAGGGAGTGCAGGGGCGGAAAGGCCCGTCGCGGGCCAGTGCCACGGGGCGCACGACGGGTAGGAGAAGAAACCGGGCCCGATCGTGCGCCTAGGGGCGCACGACGAGCAGGGCACCATCGTGTGCCACGGGGCGCACGATGGGCAGATGAAGGGCACCGTCGCGTGCCACGGGGCGCGCGACGGGCAGAGAAGGAGCCACACACCCGTGGGCGGGACTAATTAAAAAATCGTCACGCGCCCTAGACGCGCGACTGAAAACTCATCGCGGAAGCGTAAGGCGGGCACACAGGCCAGGTCGTAAAAAGCTCTGATACCATGTCGAGAGTAATACGAATAGGTAAGTTGAGAGGTAGAAAGGTGGGGCCTAGGCTTAGTAGCCTAGGCCCGAGCTTTAGGTGTCGAGCGGTTTTGGGCCTAGGTGGGAGTTCGAGTGAGTTGAGAAAAGTTGGAGAAATGTGTGGCTTCACTATAGTTTGGAAGTACATATAGCAAAGGAAACACATAAGGTGCACCACCAATACAAAGTTTAAATAACTACACTAACTACAGCTACAGGCAGTTACAAATATAAGTTGACACTCCTTTGCGCCATCTGACTGAAAACTCTTCAGTTTCGCTCCCGACTCTCTTTCAGCGACAGGTAGCCAGGCTGTGAAGGCTTCTAGAGCCATGTCTCATGACGGTAAGTTGACGTGCCAGACATATCGCGTTGCGGCGTCGATGAAGGTGATGACGTAGTTCAGATCTTCACGTCCTTCAGTTCAAGGTATGTAGAGGATGTCGCTGTAGACTTTCTCGAGTGGTTGATAAACGGGGGCGCTCGGGTTGTGATGTGACGGGAATGGTTGGTGAGGCAGATCTGCTTCCGGGCAGATGAAGCAAGTGCCGCGTGGTCGTTCGAGTTCACGTCCGTTGGGAAGAAGTAGGGCGTTCTTGTCTAACACTCCGGCTCGTATTGTGTTGTAAAGTGTTTTATTTCCAGGATGTCCAAGACGTTGATGCCAGATGTCTTCGGAGGCGCTGTGACCGACGGAGCGTTGATAGAAGTCTGCGTTAGCGAAAAAGGCGGCGTGTGTTGCTGCACTTCGATGAACGGCGCGTGGTGCTGGCGTTAACTGTTGGGCAGCTGTCGGTGGCGTGTCGATGATGAGAGGTGGTGGTGCGACGGAGGGACCAGGCTGTGGAGTTTCGGAAGGTTGTTCCGCGACGACGGTTGGTTCTTCAACTGCAGGTTCGGTGGTTGTTGGTGCTGTGACGGGTTCAGTTGTTGTTTTGATGACGGGTGCTGACTCAGGTGTTGTTGCTTGTGTTTGCAGGACGGCAAGCGCGTTGGTGCGTTCAGCTTCGGGAATGGTACGAGAGTACCAGAAGCCTTCAGGACAGAAGTTCGGGTCGAGGTCTGGCGGATGCGTCCAAGGTGCAAGAGCGACTGTGCCGTCGCTGTCTGCGGTGCCTTTGTCAGGGACGAAATCGAGGACGAACACGTCATCTTGTTGGATTGCGCGGCCGATGAAGACCCCCCCTTTTCTGTGGTAAAGACGGATTTCCAGGGCGTCGGAGTCGCACTCCAGGTGAACGCCTTTCGACATGAGTTGGCTGACGCTCAGTAAGTTGAAGCCGAGGTTGTCGACAACGAGTACTTTGTTTAGTTGAAGGATAACGTTTGTTTCGTTTGACTGAAGCTCCACGACTCCTTGTTTGTTGGTGCGCAGGTTTTCGTTGTTGGCGACGGTGATGATGACGTCTCGCGGAAGACGTCGTTCGCGCTGAAGAAATCGTGATGAAGAGCACATGTGATGACCGCAACAGCTGTCGAGGAACCATGTGTCTGGTCCGGTGGGTGCTCTGTTCGCGATGGCGGCGTACGTTGGATTCACGTTAAGGGACGACGGTGGTTGTGACGGTTGCTCATCAGGACTGTAAGTCGGTGGTGAGCCGGTAATAGACAAGTCGATGTTTGACTCTGTTGTTCGTGTCATGGCGACGATTCTTGATGTCTGTGCAGGTCCCGAAGTGGAAGTTGACGGTCGCGTTGAAGTAGTCGTTGAGGCGGTAGCGGGTCGTTGTTGAGTTGACGCGATGTGGGGAGGCGCGGGTCGCAGAGGACGAGAGAATGGTGCTGGTTGTCGTTGTTGCTGAGGGCAGTTGAAGTGTGTGTGTCCTGAAGTCCGACACAGATGACAATAAGGAGGTACGTGTCCTCGGTTTTGGTAACGTGGCTATCGTCGATTGGTGTAAAGAACAACTGGTCGATGATGCCTTTTGTTGTTGCGTTCTTCGAACAGGTCCATTTCCTGCTGCTCGGCGTGAAGTTCGGCGCAGAGATGCATTTCGGAGAGTCGACCGTGAGCGCGAAGAAGTGAACGGGTGGTGCGCCATTGAGGTCCAAGGCCGGCAAGAACGACGGTTACGAAAGCTTCTTCAGATAAGTTTCCTCCGCAGCGAATAAGTCTGTCGCGTAGTCCTTGACAGCGACTGATGTAAGGCATGGCCTTTTCTCCAGGTTGCATTTGAACTGTTGTCAGTTGTGCCATGAGTCGGCTTTGTGTAACGCTGTCGGATGCTTGATGAATGCTTCGCAGATGTTGATAGGCGAGTTCCGCGGAGTTTGCGTAGTTCCGGTAGGCGCGGATGCTTTGTTGTTCGTTCGGCGACAAGTTTCGGAGAAGAACGGTGTAAGCCATCAGGGAGTGATACGTATAATTTTCTTTGTCTTTGTCTTCGCCGTTGTGTGGATATGGCCAGGTACCGTTGAAGAATCCAAGAAGATTCGCGCCTTCCATCAGGAGTTCAAACTCGAAGCTCCCAGAGTAGAAGTCCTTCCCGTTGAATGGTGTGGATGTGTGCAGTCGCAGGATGTTGTTGAACTGTGCTTGTTCTTGCAGGACTTCTTCGGTGTCTCGTTTGATGGCGGGAAGAGGGGTCGCTGGACGGCGAGGTGGCATGAACGTGAAGGAACCAGGTGAGACCGAATTTGGTGTTTGTTGATTATGTCGTCCGAACGATGAGTTGTCAATACTCATTGGTGCCGCTTCGTTGTTTACGCTGTTGCTATTTGCAGGTTGTGAGGACTGCTGCTGCGACATGAAGTTGAAGAACTCCTCCATTAAGCTTGGGTTGAAGATTGTTGGCGGCGCTACTGGCGCTTGAGTAGAACGTTCCGTCGCTTCCGGCGTTAATCCGGGCGTTGTTCCTCCTTCGGTCTGCAACTTGGAGACCGGGGGTAGAGTAGATCCCGTAGATGATCTTCTTTCTTTGCCACTTGCCATGTCTTGCTTTTCTTGAATGAAGATTGAACTTCTTGGTTGCTTGCAGATCGGTAGCCTAGAAGAGGCTTAGTGACGAGAGCCTTTGTTCTCTGACTGCTCTCATACCATGTTGGGCTGAGAATTTCAGCCTTAGGATCTTTGCAGAGAATAGGCTAGTAGGTGCTAGAGTAGCACAGCGGAAGAATTGAGTGAATGTACTTGTGCTGGTATGTGAGAACAAGTAATTGATTAAAGCAAAGAGCATACAGGAATATATAGAAAAGATAGATTACAGGAAGCGGTTATGTTTATCGAGACGCGTAACGCTTCGACTATCGAGGCGGTTACTGTTCACTGAAGCGTCGCCTGCTGTTGCGTAACCTCCAGGCGGTTACGGCTCGCAACTTCCAGTTGCGGTTTGATGTGGTACGCGCCTTTTCGACTTCATACTCCTTTTGTTGTGCTTCAGTATCGGGTGAGGTTCGATACTACAGAAACGTACTAAGTCATGCGTTTATATTCCCAACAAGCCTTATCAGCAATATTTCGTCCGAGTGGGTCATATAGTGGCCCGTTTCGAGTTTTTCTGACAAATGAGGAACCATGAGGAATTGCAAATGTCATTTATTGGGCATACTTGATCACGTGTCATTAAAGCAAAGCATCGGCATTTCTCAAACCATATAGTCGTTTATCATTTCACATATGGTAACTAACAAAAAAGATCACACAACAAATAAAGGAGTGCGGTGCACACCCATGCGGAGGCATTACTCTAAAAATACGTGGCGTACAGTTTCAATTTGTCAAGATTGTATTGGCATGAATGGGTGTGTGTGACCAGGCCCTCAGATTCGTTTTTGGGTTGTCTGATTCATCAGACTTAGTACACATATTCTGTCTAATCAATCAGACTTGGTAAAAAAAAATCTGAAATTTCAGAGTAAAAGTCTGATGCGAAATGCAAAACTTCCGTTTCCAGTAATGGGATGTGTATGTGACTGATGTTGAAGACGAGTACAGTCGATGCTCAGCCTATTACAGAACATTTGCTCTTCTTAGTTAGAAATTTAGTCACACGCGAACGTTTTGCCCGTGAGTGACTAAATTGACCATTGTGCCGATTTTGGGGTACAGTCACCAAGTTGAGGAAGAAAAAACATCTACAGTTCATAAACAACAACGGTTGCCCGTCATCAGAGAACTTAGCCTGGTTACGAAGCCCTTGACTTGATTCACGTTGTAATTTCATATTACTGTCACATTTTTGCCCGTGGCGACAAGGGCGAAATTGGCGAAGCGCTTCGAACACTTTTGCACATGCCGCCTGCCTACCTGGTGTTCTTGAAATGGGCACCGACTGTAAGCCTCGTTCTGGGTGGACTCTCCGAGACGCTCTGGTTGTGTCAGAAGGTTACCCACCCAAATCGCGAGTGAAGGACGGCAAAGCTTTTGTGAACGCTCTGGAACGCAAACAATCTCATCGAACCGAGTATCATTTGTTGGACACAGTCGTGTGTGGAGGCAACAAATTTCCCGCGACGCGACGCAGGTTTTGTCAGAAACTTTGTCTGCACAGGATCCATGCCCAGAAGTGTGCAGGAGGGAAACGTTTTGGATGTCGAGGCTGGGAAAAGGCGGCATTATTTATCATCCGTCTTATCACATGTCAGTGAAGAGCGAGTGAACACCTCGCATCGCATCTCTGCTACGTCAGCCCAACTCGACGGAGCCTGAAAGTAATCCAACGTTGACTCTTCTCGATGTCGAAATCCCCTTCTCATCCTGGAGTCCCAGAGCATTTTTTTCGCCAGCCTTCCGTGTTCAATATTTCTCTCTCCGCGACATCTAACGCAGCGCGACATCTGACTCAGCGACATCTAGCACACACTTTGGACAACCAGATACACTCTGGATAATGGCGTTTCCCGGGTCGACTGTGCGGCTGCTCGTTGTTCTGCACTTCGTTCTCGCGTTTGCCTCGTTGACCACATCCCAGCGCATCAAGGTAAAGAATCAAGAATCTTTGAAGCGCCCCGACTATTCCCATAAGCACCGAACCAGGAAACTGCTAAACATACTCTGCAACATCAGGTCTGAACGTCGCCGACCTCCTTTCCCTCAGGTCTGCGAAACGTACTCTGCATCCATCCCCCTTTCTCCACCTCCTTCCCTTACTCACTCCTTCCCCTCTTCCCTCCCCCTTTCCGCCCTCTTTCTCCTTCCGCCCTCACACTCTCACCCACGCGTTGCCGTTGAACGCTTCCTTGCTAATTTGCTTCGTGTTGTTCCGTCGTTCGCGTTTTTCTCCTTCATGCCCGCATTCACCTGCCGATGATAGGAGCGTCAGTTGCGACAGACTCGCACGCTGCGCTATTTGTTTTTTAACAATTCTCAGCTACATCTGTTTTTTGTCTCTGATCTCGAAAAACAGACTCGCATGCCGCGCTCTTTGGACTTCAATTTCTCCGAAGCGCACGGGTTATGCGGGACTTGGGCTAGTGACTACGCCGCATTGCACAGCCGAATACGCGCGCGCGCCTTAAAAGCGTACTTGACACAGCAACAGGCGGAGAAATCAAGGGAGAACGAAGAGGAAGTGTCGTTCGGGACACCTGTTTTGAAGCCGTATGGGATAGACCAGCAGCCTGCTGAGCTGATGACAGATGGACGGCTGGATCCGCCCGTTCGTTTCCTCACATTCGAGTGGTTGGACGGCTGTGGCGGCTTCGCGGACGTTCTCGCGGGGCTGGTAACCGCATTAGTCGTGGCTATACTCGACAATCGCGCGCTTATAGTCCGAAACCACTGCCTTCCCAAAGCTTTCGAACCCAGCATGATCAACTGGGAGCCCGGCCCGTTCGTGCCTTTGGAACCTGCGCGGAACCTCACGTTGGTGGACTATGGCTGGGGAAGGGTGGTCCCGGAGCGCGCGCGCGACGGGGAGGTGGTGCTGGTGTGGCTGCGGGATAAGTTCGTGCGGATCGAGCCATTTTTTAAGGAGCTGGAAGGCGCGGTGAACGTTCGCATGACGAGCAACCGCGGCGTGCTGACGTGGCTGCAGACGAGGGCGAAGGGGGAGTGGGCGGAGAGGTTTAAGGCGATGGGTATGCGGCTGCCATACGCGCTCGGATGCTCGTTGCGGTTCCTCATGCGGTAAGGAAGGGGGAAAGAAAGGAAGGGGGAAGTTTTGAGTCGACTCGAAAACAGACTCATTACGCTCGGATGATCTCTGCGGTTCCTCATGCGGTAAAGGGGTGGAAGGAAGGGAAGGGGCAAGAGAGAGAGGAGAGTGGTGTGTGAAGGGAATTATTGGAGTCCGTTCCCTTCTTGGACAGTTGGCTTTTGAGTCGACTCAAAAATCGACTCATCACACACATTCCCTTCTCGGACAGTTGTTCCACTTTCCATCCCCTCCTCTCCTACCTGTCTATCGTCTCTTTTTTGCATTCTGTTCTCACTCTCTCCCTCGGCGCGTTCACCCTTCACCCTCTCCCTCTTCCCCCTCCATCCTCCCCGCTCCCCGCTTTCTCTCTCCTCCCCTGCAAACCCTCCTCCAGTCCCAAGCCAGAGGTGCAAGCGCTGTTCCACAGCATAGAGCGGCGCCTGCGGAGGAGGTCGTGGGCGGGGAAGGCAGGCGCGGGGAGGCCCCGGGTGGCAACAGTGGGGATCCACATCCGCGTGCGCGACCGGGTGGTGTGGGCGGGCGACAGGGGGGCGCCCAAGGAGCTCAGTGCGAAGCAGGTGGACGTGCTCATTGCTGGCGCCCGGAAATGGATTGTGTGCGCGCAGGTGAGTGGAGAGGAGGGGGGATGGGGAAGTTGGGAGTGGGAACATTGGGCAGGGAAAGGTTTCGTGTATCTTATCTCACCACCTTATTCCCTGGACCTCTCATTTTCCAACCCCAAGGGTGCGCAAGCGGATATGGTTCCGTCCTCCTGACTACCTTCGCCATCCCTCATTTCTCCTCGCGTCCACTTACGAACCTTCCTAGACACTTGCTGCTCGCCCTGTTTCCCCGTGCCACTTGCTCGCCCTGTTTCCCCGTGCCTCCAGCGTGTGGAATCGTACTGGTTCCCGTCGTCCGTTGCGGTGCGATGGATGCTCATCACCAACTCAGCGCAGCTCAAGGCTGCCCTCAAATCTAGGTTTCCCTACAAGGTGTGTGAGAGGGGTGTGTGTGTGTGGAGGGGTGGGGGGGGTGGGGTGGGGGGGGGGGGGGGGGGGGTGGGGGTGTATCACTGGTGGGAAGGAAGGTGCAGTGGAGGGAGGACAGAGGGACCAGGGGGGAGAAGGGAGGTGGGAGAGCCAGCTCTCGGCTGCCCTTGCCAAGGCTCTCTTCTAAGAATGACGCTCTTGGCGGCCATTTCCAAGGCTCTTTTCTGGGAATGACGCGCGTGGTTATTGATGTATCACGCTGCCCTGAAAACCTGCTATTCTCCTCTTCTTTCCACCTTCTTTCTTCCTCGCTCTCTTCTTCCGCTGACCCTGCCAGGTTATCACTACCGACTTCATACCTCGGCATGCGAATAGTCTGAGCTCCAGCTCTGTTGGCAGCATTGGTAATGGCTCTTCCACTCCAAGCCCAGGGGAGGTTGACGGGCAAGTGGAGGGAGAGAAGGGAGATACAAAGCGCGAGCAGGAGCGTTTGTTCCAAGAGCTGGTAACAGAGTGGCTGCTGTTGGCCTCGTGCGATGCGTACGTTATTTCCGTGTCTGGTTACTCGAGCACAGCTGTGTATTATGCTAATAGACCCATGGCCGCTTTTGAGTCAGGGAATTGTGACCCTGAAAAGCCGTTGCGAGCCAAGTTTCAAGGTAAAGCGCGAGGTAGGATCTAGAGGCTGTCATATTGCCGTAATATGGTTTGAAGCTGTGTCATTTCTCCTTCATTCAGTATACGCTAGCTTGAACAGTTCTGTGATATGGTACATGTACACATCATACATACCTTCACTTCACTCCCTAAAGTAGCTTGCACAGAGTTCTGCATCATACGGTACATACCGTCACCCTCAGCATATACAGCCCATCAGTATAGGTCTTCTATCACCGATAGGTGTTAAAGGTAATAGGACCCCCATCTTTACACTTACGGTACCGGTATGTAGTCCAGGGTAAGCTTTCCAATGGCAAAGTCCTCTCTAATAGCATGTTCCTACGGGCTATTTCAGGCCTACCTCATATCAGTTTTGGTCAAACTCAGGATTTCGATATAGAACTCGAATTTCAGACTTGTGTTGTGCGAAATGTGGAGGTGCGCGCGAAACCTCTCAATCGTGCCACATCAGCAAGCCACACCGAGGACCTGCGCTGAACAGGTCAATTTTGTCGAGAGTGGGGCTACAGTTTGTTTTTCAGCTGGCCGAAAAAGTACAGTGTCACTAGCAATTTGTTCACGATTCGATGGAATGCCAGAATGTAATTCGGTTCATGGCGGTTCTTCTCAAACTGAACTCCCTTGCCCCGATGTTCGGGCAGTACAGGAAAGCTGTTCGCGATCCACGTGGCACATCACCCATGCTATATATTTTCACGCACGTTGCAAGACCACAAAAGTGCCCAATACGAATTCGCCTTACACTGAGAAATACGTGATTGGGGCGAGTCTGACTAGAGGTGGTCTGATAGGGGCCCCGTAGGAACACGCTCTAAGAACATTATCATGTATCAAAAAAGAAAATCTCAGGACAAAATCCCAGTCAGATGCCACTGACTCCAATCCAAGACATGACTGTTGCGCAGGTTCAAGCCACATGACGCAGATTGATGATGAGGATTGATGCTGATACTTGTATTTACAACGCTTCCCTCACAGCCCAACACTGTGAAATGCCTGAAGAGAGGAAAACACAAGGCAGAATGAGACGGTCCATCCTGGAGGACTTGAGACAAACTGCAGGTGCGGAGAGGGAAAAGATTGCCGATGGCACGAATCACATGCACATGACACCACTGATGTTGACTGGTAACAACTGTGATTGTTGAAACAGGAGATGATGCATTTCTGAGTGGTAAAATTGGGGATGGGTTCATGGAAAAGGGACACTGGCGAAAATGTTGCACAAAGTATTTACTGCGAAAAGTGCCAAATCGAATGCTCACCTCTCACAGAGCTCGGATTTCCCCCTCAACCCTCATGGTAACTTCCCGGAAGTTCTCCAGCCGAACGCTCCATCCATCCAGCCGAACGCTCAATCCATCCACCCTCTCCCGGTCCTCCAATGCACTGGCCGCACGGGTGCTTGCCTCCATCCTCCCCTCCTCCACCCGATGCTGCATCTCACTCAACCTCTCTGCCACCTCTGCCTTCTCATTTTCCACCTCTCTCAACTCCCTCATCCTCCCTACCTCCTCCGCCCTTCCCTCTTCCATCTCAACCCTCAACTCATCCAACTTGCCAAAAAATATCCTCTCCCTCTGCGCCACCAGCACAGCCATTTCTGCCTTCATCTCAGCCCTCAGCTCGTCCAGGCACTTCATTCCATATCTGCTGTCGCACTTGAGACCTTCCACCTCCTTCCTCAGGCTATTGATGGAAATTTCCCTTTCCTCCTCTACTTCCGCCCTTCCTGCCACCACATTCCTCAACCTCTCCACGTCACCCTTCGTACTCTCCACCTCCTCCGTCTCCTCCCTTTCCCCCATCTTCTTCCGCTTCCCCATCTGTTCCATCTCCCGACTATACTCCTCCACCACCTCTTCCAGAAAACGCCTTCCCGACTCAGACAACTCATCCCGATGCCTCCCTTCATCCCGCACCTCTGCCTGTACCCCCCTCTCCCTCATGCCTGGAGCCTGTACCCCCGTCTCCCCCATGCCTGGTGTAACCAACTCATCTAGTCCACCCTTGAGCTCGGCACCCTCGTTGGACTCTCTCTGCTCCTGCTTTACCCTACTACCGGCCTCAACTTCCCACTTTACTGCCCGCAGCAGCAGCATCATGCTGTTCATCTTTGAGTTCATCTCAGCCGTCAGATTGACAATCCTGCAGGACAATCCATGGAGCTCTGCGTTTTCTGGCGTTGAGCCTCTCGAGACGGGTTTAGCAGGAAACATTTCCCTGCCAGGAAAGCATACTCAGATATTAAGTTTCAAGAAGCTGAAGGGGATGTGAAGCAAGGAAAACAGGAATGATGAATGACTAAGGAAAGAATGGGTACAAATACAACCCTAGAAACCCTGTACCCCATATGTGCTACCCCACTATAGCCTACAGCAACTATGTCATATAAATCTGACACACCCCCATAGGCAAAGTGGGGGAGAACAAGGGGTCACAAGACCAGTCAAGCAAAGCAAAGCAAGCTCAGGGTGGATCACAAAGTCACCACACAGTCCGAGCACAAGAGTAGGGCCAGAGGCCAGTTCACATGCAGGAGTGCAGACATATATATAAAACTAGACAAAAAGAGCAGGCAAATATATATGTCACAGTACAAGTGAAGTCAAGAGGAGAGCAAGTGAGGCAAGACAGGCACAAGACCCAGCTGGGTGCAAAAGCGCTGATGGTCACAAGGCGCGAGTGCCTTGGTGAACACATCAGCAGTGTTGGCCTCAGAGGCCACGTACGCAAGTCGCAACTGACCACGCTGCTGCAGCTCACGAGCAAGGAAGTAGCGGAGAGCAATGTGCTTCGTTCTGTGCTCCAAGCGCTGCTCTCGACACAAGGCCAGCATAGCCTTGTTGTCTACGTACAGCACTGGAGAAGAACGAGGCGGCTCTCCGAGGTCAGTCAGCAGGTAGGTGAGCCAGCGAAGCTCCTGAGCAGCCATGGCCCCGGCGTAGATCTCAGCCTCACAACTGGAGCCGAGAACCGAAGACGAGCAAGTAGACCGCCACGAGACAGAGCCGGAACCAAGGCTGAAGGTGTAACCCTGTGACGACCGCTGCGTAGCCTGGTCGTCAGCCCAAGAAGCGTCCGCGTGGCCGGTAAGGACCACTGGACTCCGCCCTCCAAGCACTAGCCCCATGCCTGACGTACTGCACAGGTAGCGCAATACCCTCTTCGCTGCAGCCATGTGCTCCGGTCTGTGTCTCCCAGGAGCAACATAGCGTGCAAGAATGCTCAGAGGGTATGCAAGGTCAGGTCGTGTGCAGGTCATCAGGTACATGAGGCAGCCAACAAGCTCTGCATACGGACCACTCGACTCTACGGACTCATCCGAAGGCAGAGCTGAGAGTGAGTGGCGAGTAGGCAGAGGAGTGGCCTGAGGCGAGGAGTACGTGAAGCCGAAGCGCTGAAGGACCTGCTGCACCATGTGTGACTGAGTCAAGGTAATGGTGCGGCGTGCTCTGTCCCGAGTGATCTGCAAGCCAAGGTAGCTGCGCAGTTCACCCAGGTCTGTGCACGTGTGTCTCTTTAGTAGCTCGGACTTCACGTAGGCGAGTCCAGCAGTGTCCGCTGTGGCAAAGACCAAGTCGTCGACGTACACGAGGATGTAGAACGGCGGCAGGGAAGTGTCGGTGCGAAGAAACAGCGACGGGTCGGCAGTATAAGGAGCAAACCCAAGAGCCGCAAGCGTAGTCCTCAGTGTGTCGTGCCACTCACGCGGTGCCTGGCGGAGACCGTAGACTGGCCGTCGGAGGCTCCACTGGGTGCCAGGAGGGAAAGTCCCAGTGAAGCCAGGTGGACGGCGCAGCCAGATCTCCTCGTGCAGGCTACCCTGCAAGAACGCAGTGCTGAAGTCGAGAGAGTGAAGCTCGTAGTCGCGCTGAGCGGCTATGTGCAGCAGCACCCGAAGAGTAGTCATCTTCGGGGTGGGAGAGAAGGTCTGAAAGTAGTCAACTCCCTGCCGCTGACTGAAGCCACGAGCAACGTACCGTGCCTTGAAGACAGGTGGAGAGCCCGGCGGCCGCTTCACCCTGAAGATCCACATGCCACTGACGATGTTCGCCCCAGGAGGGGGAACCGCGTCAACGTAGGTGCCTGTGGACTTCCAGGAAGCCATCTCTGCATCAATAGCTGCCTGCCAGTGAGAGGAGTAGGGACCCTCTACGGCCTCCGCGTAAGAACGCGAAGTCGGGATGTCTAGTGCATCCGGGTCTCCCTCAGGGGCAAGCAGTACAGACGCGAGATGAGGTGAAGCAGCCGCTAGACACTGTAACTCCTCCTGCCTGTCCTCTAGGACGTCCGTGCCAAGAGCACACTCACCCCCGACGGACGGAGGACAGACAGACGCAGACTCAGCAACAAGACTAGCAGCGTAGTCGAGACGACAGCGAGCAGCAAAGTCAACGAGCTCAGCGACCAGAGTAGACGCAGCAGTGGACTCAAAAGAGGGGTCAGTGACGACAGTAGCAAGCAGACGCGTGACAGTAGGACTCGCAGCGCGAAGAGAGTCCGACTCAGGGTCGGCAAGCGCAGGAAGAGAGGACTCAGGAGGAGAAGGCAAAGGGGCACGCAGAGGAGCAGTGGACGGACGCAGAGACATCCGGTCCGTGCCAGGGACAGGAGGAGGACGCTGACGCGAACTGCGACCACTAGCGCGAGCAGCACGAACAGGCGACGCGGGACGAGACGCAGGCTCACGACGCTCAGCAAGACCTGCAGTAGGACCAGTGTAAGGAGAGGGAGCAGGCAGTGGAGAGGAAGGCTCCAGTAGGGACTGCGACTGGACAGGCGGTGGACCCTCTACTGGAGGAGAAAGACCAAGAACCTGCTGCAGGAGCGGAACGAAGTACGGCCGAGGCCGCGCGGCAGCTCCAGACTCAACAGGGACAGCACCAGCACCCTCAGCGACAGCACCAGCGCCACCCACACCTCCAGCGGCAGGACCAACAGCAGCAGGCTCAGCACGAACGCCCTCAGCAGCTCCAGCTCCAGGAGGACCCGCAGGTCCAGCAGCTCCGGGACCGGCAGCACCCGCACCCTCGACGGTCGAAGAAGCTCCAGCTCCAGCTCCAGCGGCACCTCCAGACTCAGCAGCACGCCTCCAGCGGCGAGCGAACCACTCGCGCAGCTCGTGTGGAGAGAGGGGCTCCCGGCGAGACGCAGCAGCAGGAGAAACCCTAGGCTCAGCAGCTCTAGGCGCAGCACCCCCAGGCTCAGCAGCTCCCAGCTCAGTACCCCCAGGCTCAGCAGCTCCCAGCTCAGCACCCCCAGGCTCAGCAGCTCCCGACCCAGCACCCCCAGACCCAGCACCTCCAGGCACACCACCCCCCGGCTCAGCACCCCCAGGCTCCGCACCCACCGCAGTAGCACCCTCAGGTCCAGCACCCCCAGCAGTAGCACCCCCAGGCTCAGCACCCCCGCGCACAGTACCCCCAGAGTCAGCACCCCCAGGCTCAGCACCCGCAACAGCACCAGAGTCACCAGTAACCCCGACCGGGTCAACGGCGTCTACCTGGGACACACCTGAGGGGGCAGGAACCTGAGGGGGGAGGGGGTCTACCGGGGGGGGAACCGGCACAAGGAAGTCCGGGGGAGGGGGGAGGGAAGGAGTGCGGTAGGGGAAGAGACGGTAGAAGGGGACTGACTCGTCGAACGTGACGTCCTGGGAGGACAGAACACGACGAGAGGAGGGGTGGTAAAACTGCCACCCTGGGGCGTCAGTGGGGAAGCCAGGAAGACACAGGGAGCAGCACGAGGGGACAGCTTGTTCGCAGACAAGTCGCGGACAAACGCCCGAGATCCCCAGACACGGAACACAGACGCATCGCCAACCTTCCCTGTCCACAGCAAGACTGGGGACATCGCAGGCCGAGAGACCCGGGGGTGAAGGTTGAGCTGATGCGCCGCGTACCTCACCGCAAACGGCCACAGAAAATGGGGGGCAGCCGCATGCATCATGGACGTACGAGCGACATCCATGACCATGCCAATGCGGCGCTCAGCAATCCCATTTTGCTGTGGTGAGTCCGGAAGCGTGAAGGTCTGGCGGATCCCCCGCGCACGACAGTAGTCTCGCAGAAGGCGAGAAGAGAACTCTCCGCCTCTGTCAGAGTGCAGACGCAAAACAGGAAAGTCCGAGCCGAAGCTCTTCCTGAGCTGGAGATGAGCCTCGCGGATCCAGTCGATCAGCACCTCAGTGACCGCACCCTTGCTGCGCAAGGGGAGGACTGTGGTGTAACGCGAGTAGTCGTCAACCACCAACAGGAAGTAGCGCTCGTAACCCTGCCCACGGACGGGGGCTGGGCCCCACACATCCATGTGAAGCGTCTGCAGGGGAGCCTCTGTCGGGGGGAAGTGGGAGGAGTGAGGAGTAGCCCGGAGGCGACCCTCAACACAGGGGACACAGGAAGGTCCTGGCCCGGAGGGGAGAGGAGGGAGAGACTGGGGAAGACCAGAGACAAGGACACGGGAAGCCATGCTCCGAAGACGGGGCAAGGAGGGGTGGCCAAGACGGTGGTGCCACAGGAGAGTCTCGTGAGACAGGAGGCGACAAGAACAGGGGGCAGACTCAGGACCTGACCGGGACGCAGCAGCAAGTACCTGACCCGACGCAGCCACCTGACCAGACGCAGGGACAGGAGGAGACTCAACGGTCAGGGTGTAGAGACTCGACCCCGGCCGACGCGAGAACGTGGCCAGGTGTCGGCCTGTGCGAGCCTCCGTGCAGTGGGTCACCCGCTGACGCGCAGGAGTGAACTGGTGAACACCCCCATCCTGCAGGTCCGCTCCACTCACCAAGTTCGTAGAGAACGAGGGAAGGTACAGACCCGACAGGGTGCCCGAAGGGGCAGCCGGACACGGGAGGACAGTGGAGAAGTGAGACAGGACAGGACCCCCAGAGGGGTCAGCAAGGGAGACCGCAACCGGCCTGCTGAGCGGCGAAAGGGTAGTGCGGTCTCGAAAGAAGGAGCGAGAAGCTCCGGAGTCAAGTGTGAAAGTGAGGGAGGACGAGGACGACTCAGTACCTGAGAGCGCAGTCTCACCAGTACCTGAGAGCGCAGACGCACTGGCACCTAGAGCAGCAGCCTCACAAGCACCTAGCGCAGCAGTACCAATGCCCGGGTCGGGCTGGAAACAGCGGTAACCCTCATTCTCCTCACTATAATCCACAACATACATAGCAGTAAGGATAGCATCAAAATCAAGATCAAAGATCGCTACACCAGCCCTGAGAAGCTCATCCCAGCGAGGGATCTCACTAGCCCCAGGGAACTGCTGACGCCAAGCGTCCGTCAGGCGGCCAAAGCAGCGCTGGGTGGCGTGGGCACCCCCACACTGCTCACCCGCGCGGTCGCCGGAACGAAGAACATAGGTGCAGGGACCAGTACCCCCACCCCTCTGACGCCCAGCGTACCACTCACGAAGCTGCTGAGGCGAAGGGATGTCCCGCGAGCGCTGCTGCTGCTGCCGGTGCGAGCGCTGGCCACCACCACCGCCGCTACGCTGCTGGGTACCACCCCGACGAGCACCACCTCCTCCACCACTACTGCCTCCTCCGCTGCTGCCTCCACCGCCCCCACCTCCGCCGCCTCCACCTCCGCCGCTGCCTCCACCACCACCGCTGGCACCACCACCACCGTCTCCGCCGCTGCTGCCACCACCACCACCACCACCCCCGCCACTAGTCCCGCCGCCACCCCCACTCCCTCCGCCGCCACCGCCGCCACCGCCACCGCCCCCCCCAGCTCCACCCGCGCCCTTGCCTCCCTTGCCCTTGCTGGAGCGACGTTTCCCACTAGGGGCAGACGCCGCGCCGACCGACTCAAGACCAAGCAGGTCGGCAGCAGCAGCAGAGGCAACAGAGGGCAGCAAGGGGGAAGGAGAGCACCCCTCAAAGATGGGGGTGCGAGGGTCACCACGAGAAGCACCTACAGCGACTATGCTCTTCTCCGCTGCAAGGAGGGCCTTCTCGAGGAGGTCGACGGTGAGAGTGGTGGGACAGACTGCGAGAAAGTGGTCCCTGACGACGCGAAGGGAGTCAGGGAGGCGCGCGACTACGTAGTAGAGAGCGATGTACATGGGGGGGGGGGTTCTTAGCGCAGAACTCAGCAGGAAGGGCGGCGCGGTAGCGAGTGTCACTAGTGCGGAGGTGCGTAATGAGGTCAGCGACAGTGGGAAAGGCAGAGAGGTCAGGAAAGAGGTAGGGAAGCATGAGACGGCTCAGTGCAGCAGTGGCAGGGGAGGAGTAGCGCGCAACTACAGCGTCGTACAAGGTCTGAGCACTCTTGTACTGACTAAAGTGCGCACGCTCAGAGGTAGGGAGGTGGCGACGCACAGCAAGACGTGCAGCAGCATCGCGGGTGGCCCACTTAGAGCGGACAGCGGGATCAGCATCAGCAGCAGGAGCAGGAGAGGCGCCAGAGGTGAGGTCAAAGAGAGAAAGGTCGTCAGCCCTGTCGCACTGTAAGAACAGCTGCAGGTCGTCTAACCAGACCTCAAAGTCAATGGCGCGACCCTCAGCGTCAAAAGCTAGGACACTAGGGGTAGCCATGGCGACGACAGCGACGCAGTGCAAGCAGTAAGGAAAGAGCTCGCAGTGTCAGTGGGACTGTGCTCACCAGGCAGGGCAGGTCGTGCAGCTATGCAGAAAGGCGGCTCAGCGACCGGGCGGCTAGGGTGCACAGCTGCTCGGCTCCCGGGCAGCTCGGCGGTTGGGCGGCTCGGGCGCAGGGCGGCTCGGCTCCCGGGCGGCTCGGCGGCTGGGCGGCTCGGGTGCAGGGCGGCTCGGCTCCCGGGCGGCTCGGCGGCAGGGCGGCTCGGGTCCCGGGCGGCTCGGCTGCTGGGGCGGCTCGGCCGGGAGATGCAGCGTCGGGCCGGCAGGTGCAGCGGCGGGCCGGCTGGTGCAAGTGGCGGGCCGTAGGGTGCAGCGGCGAGGCCGTCAGAGGCGGCGGGCCGATGGGTGCAGCGGCGGGCCGGCAGGTGCAGCGGCGGGCCGGCAGGAGCAGCGGCGGGCCGGCAGGGTGCAGCGGCGGGCCGTAGAGTGCAGCGGCGGGCCGGCAGGAGCAACGGCGGGCCGGCAGGGTGCAGCGGCGGGCCGTAGAGTGCAGCGGCGGGGCCGTCGGCAGTAGAGGCGGGGCCGCGTCAGGGGAGGCGGCGTGGCCGCGTCAGGGGAGGCGGCGGGGCCGCGTCAAGGGAGGCGGCGGGGCCGCGTCAGGGGAGGCGGGGGAGCCGCGTCAGGGGAGGCGGCGGGGCCGCGTCAGGGGAGGCGGCGGGGCCGCGTCAAGGGAGGCGGCGGGGCCGCGTCAAGGGAGGCGGCAGGGCCGCGTCAGGGGAGGCGGCGGGGCCGCGTCAGGGGAGGCGGCGGGGCCGCGTCAAGGGAGGCGGCGGGGCCGCGTCAAGGGAGGCGGCGGGGCCGCGTCAAGGGAGGCGGCGGGGCCGCGTCAAGGGAGGCGGCAGGGCCGTGTCAGGGGAGGCGGCAAAGCCGCGTCAGGGGAGGCGGCGGGGCCGCGAGTAAAAAGGCGACCCGAGGGGTCGCTAAAAAAAAGGGGCGCGCCTCGGGGCGCGCTTCGGTGGGCCCAGAAAACGGTCCTAAGGCAGGACCCGCTCTATACCATGTGAAGCAAGGAAAACAGGAATGATGAATGACTAAGGAAAGATTGGGTACAAATACAACCCTAGAAACCCTGTACCCCATATGTGCTACCCCACTATAGCCTACAGCAACTATGTCAAATAAATCTGACAGGGGATGCAGCAAAAGAAAGTTTGGCAGCAGCAAGAAGCATGATCAGCCAAGTATAGATTCCAAAAATAATGGCAAGCAATTCAACAATTCAAAATATTGATGTGTGCCAAAGACAAAGAAAAAACACTTAATTGCGACCGATAGTGCTAATGAAGTACCTGGTAGCTTGGCAAATGGAGGTGCACTGACTGGCCTGTGACACACCATGAGCTGTAATAAGCTAAAAATGAAGAAATGGCAAAAACCGCCCATCGTATTTCACATTTTCAGAAACTAATTAAAAACCGTGTATATTTGGTTATACCAAGAATGCAAGGGCGTTCTGCTTTAGCTTGAGCGAGGTGGTCCTGGTTGCCAATAGATGGCGATGCAGCCAGCGCATGATGTTTGCCTGAAACCCAAACAACGACAAAAGAATAAGAACCAAGGTGTTACATGCGAGATACATGGCATGTGGATAAGCTGACAGGTTGTCCGTATAAAAAGGACGAGAGAGGAGTGGTGTGAAGGAGCGAAGAGGGACGAGTGGGGATTGACCATCTAGCTTAAAGTGAAATCAAGGGTATGTTTCTTCAGCTTGAGAAGGGCGGTTCTGGTTGCCAAGACCTGCTGGTGCAGGCAGTGCATGATCCGCGCCTGGGACACGCCCAGTGACCAGAGGACAAGAACTAGTGTGCTCCATGCCAGATACACGTGAATGAGCTGCAAGGATATGGGGTGGAGATAGAGGTGAAGAGTGCAAGAACAGGCAGAGGTGAGGAATGAGCGGATAGGAGAAAGAGAAACAAGAGGACAAGGACCAGAGTGCTCCATGCGAGATACACGTGAATGAGCTGATGGGTTATGAGGGGAAGGGGGGGAAAGGGTAGCGAAGGAGGTGAAGGGTGGGTGGAGGAAAAGGCAGAGGTGATGAATGGGGACATAGACGGAAGAGGGTCAAGAGGATCAGAGGACAAGAACTGGAGCGCTCCATGCCATAACATGTGGATGAGCTGAAGAGGTTAGGAGGGAAGGGAAGAGCAAGGGGTTGCGTTGCATAGGGGACAACATGGGGAGATGGGATGGATGAATTAGAAGAGATAAGTGTGAAAGAAGAAGACACGGATTGACTTGAATCTGTAAGCTCAAAATGTAATCGTACAACAAATCTAGAGAGAAAAAGTGGACACTGGATTTTGACACATCATGCCTTGGTTTCAAAAAGAATACACTACAAATGAACTCACCACGATGTAAGTGTTGACGGCTGACGGCAGGAGCTCACTAAGAGCAGCCGGCACGTGAGAGATATATGATGAAATGCTGAACGGCAATTTGGACTGAGCGGTTGCCTCCCCCTTGTCTGTAGCAGCTGCCTCATGTCCTAAACATGTGGTGGTCTGGATAAAGAGTCATCAAGAAAAAAAACAAACAAAAAACAATGAATGCACACAGAGAATCCAGAGCGAGGGACTGATTAAGCCAACGAACTCCAAACCCTAAACGGCATCTGCTGAGCTGCTCGGATCGGAGGCCTTGCCCCCTGGACTTGCCGTTACCTGCTGCTGTGTTACTCTGGCCTCTTCCGCCTTCGCTTGGTTGCTCCACGCTCGTCCATACCTCTGAAGGAAGGAGAACAACGAAAAAAAGCAGGCTGGACCCCTAGGTCCTCATTCGCATCAACGCCGGATGCTTGTTACAAGGCAGGAACCGATGGAAATGAACCGGCTGGCAGGCAGTTAGTAGGAGAAACAGGAACGAAGCGACGAGAAAACGACATCTGGAAACTTAAATGCTAGTTACACGCACTTGGTAGTCACTGTAGTCGTCCCTGTACCGACTCCCATACGCGGAAGCCGCAGTGGCAGCTGCAAGCAGCGCAACCGCCGTCACAACCAGCCTTGCCAGCAGCCCCACCCTCGCCACCATCGCCCCGGCTCAGACGAGAAAGTTACGAAGGAAATTGCAGCGCTTCGGAAGAATTTCGGTAAGGGCAGATTCGAGAGAAACAGTGCATAACTGAAAGGCTCCAGGAACGATTTTCTTAGGCCGTTGTTGTTCCGATTGTTGTGCTATGGAGGTGTAAACGCTCGGCTGCGGCTGACTGAGCAGACTGGCGAGTCCGAATTTACACCTCCGGAAACATGCTGCTGCTAGCGCGCAAAGCTCTCTGTGCGCGCAAAGCGCACGCTCGTGTGCGGGCCCGAACTGGCGCAGCGATTCCGCGGAAAGGCGGAAGATGTTTTCCAGCCGCGGCTTCTGATGGAGCCTACGGCGTGCTCCCCCCACTCTCGCTCGCCCCCTCCCTCTTTCCCCACACCGCCTTCGTCGCTCTCCTTTCCTTCCCCCCTCGCGCTAACAGCCACTCTCCATCCCGGCTCCACCGAAACAAACTGCGCGTGACCTACTATTGCGAGCAGGGATGCTCGGAAGCAGCGAAGAGGCATGGTTGCGAGGAGGGCTGCGCGAGGTTGGGGGAACCGGCTCGTATGCATGGAGAAACGCGCAAGAGGCGGAGGAATCAAGGGAAAGACGAGGCCACGTGGCAGGGAAATGAGCTGAGGGATGGATTTCGTCTAAGGGGTGGATTCTGTTAGACTTCGTTCACTCTTGGTTCAGTGAACTTAAAGCGTAGGCATGACCCATCCGCCCTAATTGACTGACATACGTACCAAACCTGAACTTTTCTGATTGTTTCTTTTATCCATCACCCTGATTCTATCGCGTATGATCCCAGCCAGTCCATCCTGGAGCTGCCCGAGAAGCGTCCGTTCCCACTGGAGAGTGGAATGGACGTTTTTCTTGTGAGTTCTGCCACGCACTCCATTCGGTACTAGCATCCGCGTGAGCCTCCTAGTCACGGCCCACAAAGGTAATGCGAGCCTTTCGCTTGCACCGCGTACGACCGCCTCGCTTCGCGGATACCGGCGCTTCGCAGCAATGCACGAGATTCTTTCGTAACCCGACGACCGTATTGCCGCCTCAACCCACCCGAAACCTCCGAGAACCTTCCGCAACTGACATATTGCCGGCCAGAGGCACATTCCAAGCAGAAAGCACGTCGCGGAGTTACTATCCCGCGAGTAGATATCCGACCGCGATCCCGTCGCACGCACAAGCGAGGTTTGCGACCGTTATCCCGTCGCACACACGCATAAGGGATACATATTTTGAGTCTACTCTAGACTCGTCGCGCGCGCGCACAGGAAATACGTCTACTACGAGCGTCCGCGCGTCCTCGCGTAATCATTTATCCTCCTCTTCTGACGGATCTTCCAACATCTTCGCTTCCAGGTTCAGCGTCAGCCATTTTGAACCGTTCGTTATCCATCCAAACCGTTGTCATCCGACATTTCTTCCCGGAACCGCATCGCCAGCTGGCAGTTTGGAATTGGCCCGAATTCCCCATCGTGTCCAGTCACAGCACACCCATAAGCGGCTAGCAGGTCAAATGGACGGCCAACCGCAACGTCAAGAGCACCGATCTGACGGCCAGCCCAGGGAGGGAGAGGTCAGAAACGGGGACGCGGATCAGACGGCCGGCGAGGTGGCGGATTCGTTACCTCAAGGCACAGAAGCGGAAGCAGGGCCACTTTTAGAGGGGACGGAGCCGAATGGCGCTCATAACGGCAGCAGCAGCTTCGGTTAGTACCGTTACCCATCCCTTTCTCAACCACTTAACCTCTTTCTCTCTCTTAGCTGCTCCTCTCGACCCTCTGTTGCTGTGGCAGCCTTCTTCAGAAACTTCCATATGGGCTGACATGTCACCTTGAGTTACCACGTCACATTGGATTGACATGGCCTTTTTGAATGATATTGATCGTACCTCGTGCTCACATCTCACTAATAACTAGGGGAACCATGAGCCGCATGAGAGACACATGGTCACATGCATGCACTAATGCTGTCTCTTGCTTGCTGTCACATCACATGTATCTCTTCGCCTGTTGGGCACATGCCTTTCATGAGGCGCCGCGCCCTTAAATCAACAACCCCCGCCCTTCTCCCCCTCCTCCTCCCCTCGTTCCTCACCATCATCACAATCTCCCCTCGCATGTACCTCTTTGCCTCCTCTCCTCTCCTGGGCCCATGTGAAGTGAGTGAGTTTTTGAGACATCTCAAATACTCTCCAGGGCACACGCCTTCTACTGTACCCAAGCCGGCTGGAAGCCTGCTTTTCATCCCTCCTATTGTTTCTCTTCTTTTACTTTTCCCCCTCCCCCTTATTCCGTTTGCCAATTCCTCTCTTTCCCCTTCCCCTCAGGCACCATCAACGGCTCTGCCTCCTCTCCCCACCCAACCCCTCCCCTCTCCCTCCTCTCCCTCCTCCTCCTCCGCCTATCCCGCGCCCTCACAACCCTCCCCACGCCCTCCGACCTGCGATTCACGCTGCTCACCATCATCGCCATCTCGCCTCTCATGTACCTCTTCGCCTCCTGGGCTGACGCCTTCTATCTCCCCCAAGCCGGTTTCCCCATCCCCCTCATCCTCTTTGTATTCGTCTTCCCCTCCTTCTGGGAAGAGCTTTTCTGGAGGGTTCTCCTTAACCCGCATCCTGCCGAGCCCCCCTCTCCTCTACCCACATGGCTTCACACTCGCATCACTTCCCTCCTCTCTCGCGCCTCCTCCCTCCTCGCTCCTTTCGTCTCCTCCGTCCCGTTTCTGCGCTCCTTCCCGCTCCCTCGGGATTGGCTCGCGGATCCGAAAGTGTTTTATGGCATTGTTTCAACATCCTTATATGTCTTAGCGCATCCCTTTCTAGCGTGGTTAAACCGACCTGCTGCTTTGAGGTTATTTTCGCATCCGGGGTTTCTGCTCTGCTGTGTCGTGCTCGGGTCGGCGTGTCTTTTTGTGTACCGGAGATCTGGGTCGGCCTGGGCGGCGATCTTGGTGCACTGGATTGCAGTGTCTGTCTGGATGTGCTTGGGAGGGCGACACCAAGCACCCTTTTGAAATGTGTTACAAACTGAGTTATGAATCACATATGAAAACGCCTGTGATATTTGCAGCAGAGGACCTTCCAGGCTTGATGAAGTTTCCTCAGAATACTGTCAATCGATGTATGACAAAAGTACATACAATATATATAAGAACTGATGGTACCGTACCGTATTTTGACGGGAAACCAGCACATCACAGCCCTGCCAGGCTACCTCGCTGATTGAGGCCGGCAAGGCAAACGACCTCAAACCACACATCAAACTGACTATGCAATTTTGATGGTTTTCAACGTTTCCCTTACCCCCCCTCTTCCAATCTGTTCTTCGTCTCAGCCCTCTGCTGCTCCCCTCCTCGACTCCCCCCCCCCCCCCCCCCCCCCCCCCCCGCCTTAGCAGTGATCGGCTCGCCGGCGCCATCCAATCCAACACCTCCCCTAGCTCGCATTTCTCGCTCCCCTCTCGCCCCCTCCGCTGCTCCCAGATCCAAGTCTTGTCTGCTTGGCTTGGCCCCTCTCATCCATTCCACTCTTTTGAGTCGACTCAAAAGTCAACTCGCTTGGCCCCTCTCATCCATTCCACTCTCGCCTCTCATCCATTCCACTCTCGCCTCTCATCCATTCCACTCTCGCCTCTCATCCATTCCACTCTCGCCTCTCTGCCACCTTCTGCAAGTATCATCTCCCCTCATGCACCTATCCTCACTTGCCTTTCTTCCCTTTCTCACCCCCCTCTCGTTCTCTTCGCTCCTCCCGAATCTTCCTCTTCTGCTCTGCCCTCTGCTTCGCCCGTTCCTCAAACCCACTCTCTGAGACCTTCAGTATTGCTGCTCTCCTCGCCTTGAACACCTGGAGAAGGAGAGTAAGGGAAGGGAAAAAAGCAGGAAAAGGAGGGCGATTGCTATTGTGGCAATTTCAGTTCTTGCCAACTTCAGTGGCGCTGCCCTGCGTGCCTTGAGCACCTGGGGAAGGAGAGGAGATAAAGAGGGGGAGAATTTGACACTGCAAAAGAAGGCGAGAGTATTATGGTTAAACATGTACCACCAGAACTGCTGTACGGCACTTGAACAGCTGGAGGGAGAGGTCAACAAGTGACATTAAAAAAAAAAAAAAAAAAAAAAAACGAATGCATTTGTGTTTGGAACATCAACATAAGCAAGAGAAAAGGCACGCAAGCAGGTGCACACAAACAGCCAGGCACACGCAGACAGGCACAATGTAATGGCTCCCTCCCCTTGCCCAGGCCTATAAGAGAAAGCAGCCTCGTGTTCTCTCACAAACAGACAGGCACACGCAGGGAGTAGAGACGATTGACACAATGTAATGGCTCCCTCCCCTTGCCCAGGCCTATAAGAGAAAGCAGCTACACTCCTTTCACTCACCTTGCTGATGCATTTAAGCACATCGCCTTCAGTCACATCAGTGCACTCCGCCAGCTGTCGACCAATGAGCTTCTCAATGCTGTGCACCAGATGCACGTCGTACTGGCATGGGAATGGGAGGAGGAGGGAGGGGGGAGGGGGGAAGGAGGATATAGGGAGGCAGCATGCATGAAGGGGCATGGGACACAAGAGAGGCCGATGAGCTTCTCGATGCTGTGCACCAGATGCACGTCGTACTGCCATGAGGATGAGAGAGAGGGAGGGACGGGCGGACGGAGGCAAGGAGGGATTCGAAAACGAGAAGTGGTAAAAAAGCAGGCACGGTTCAAACGGCCTAATGCTTCTTTTGTGGATGCTGTTGGCCCAACTACCACTTGCAGCTGCCCAACTACCACTTGCAGCTGCCCAACTACCACTTGCAGCTGCCCAACTACCACTTGCAGCTGCCCAACTACCACTTGCAGCTGCCCAACTACCACTTGCAGCTGCCCAACTACCACTTGCAGCTCAATTGTTGCGCACAACAGCATTCACACTCATCTTAGTCGCCGCTCCCACCCAGAAAATACTAACAGCACCCTTGCCATTCGTTATAGTCACACCCACCTGAGTCACCAGGCTGATGGCTCGTCCGCCCCTCCCTGCTCGGGCTGTTCGTCCCACCCGGTGCACATAGTCCCGCGTGAACCTGGAGATGGGGTGGGTTGGTTGGTGGGGTGACAGGGTAGCGTGAGAGGGGTACAGGGTTTCTTTTGGCATCTCCCGAGTCCGCCCCTCCCTGCTCGGGCTGTTCGCCCCACCCGGTGCACACAGTCCCGCGTGAACCTGGAGATGGGCAGATACGATAGGGTGGGCGGTGCAGAGCAGAGTGTTTTCAGGGACCCTAAAAAGGCACTCCCTGCTCGGGCTGTTCGCCCCACCCGGTGCACACAGTCCCGCGTGAACCTGGAGATGGGGTGGGGGGGAGGTGGGACAGGGTAGGGAATGACCGGGTAGGAGCATAGAGGATAGGTTGGGGGATAGGGAGTTTCGTGAAGCATCGCATGAAGACCCTGTGATGTCTCTTGGGAATGTCTCTTGGGCTGTTCACCCCACCCTGTGTACATAGACTGGAGTGAGCCCGCGGGTTGTGTTACACCAACCCCCGGGGGTTGTGTTACAGGGTATTGAATGACCATGTTGGATTGGAGAGGAGATTGACAGACCAAGGCAACTCGGACCAGCACAGTGCTCACCTGGGGATGTCGTAGTTTATCACTAAATCCACTGTCGGAATGTCCAGATCAACAGTGGGAATGTCCAGATCAACAGTGGGAATGTCCAGATCAACAGTGGGAATGTCCAGATCAACAGTGGGAATGTTCAGATCAACAGTGGGAATGTCCAGATCAACAGTGGGAATGTCCAGATCAACAGTGGGAATGTTCAGATCAACAGTGGGAATGTCCAGATCAACAGTGGGAATGTCCAGATCAACAGTGGGAATGTTCAGATCAACAGTGGGAATGTCCAGATCAACAGTGGGAATGTCCAGATCAACAGTGGGAATGTCCAGATCAACAGTGGGAATGTCCAGATCAACAGTGGGAATGTCCAGATCAACAGTGGGAATGTCCAGATCAACAGTGGGAATGTCCAGATCAACAGTGGGAATGTCCAGATCAACAGTGGGAATGTCCAGATCAACAGTGGGAATGTCCAGATCAACAGTGGGAATGTCCAGATCAACAGTGGGAATGTACAGATCAACAGTGGGAATGTCCAGATCAACAGTGGGAATGTCCAGATCAACAGTGGGAATGTCCAGATCAACAGTGGGAATGTACAGATCAACAGTGGGAATGTCCAGATCAACAGTGGGAATGTCCAGATCAACAGTGGGAATGTCCAGATCAACAGTGGGAATGTCCAGATCAACAGTGGGAGTGTCCAGATCAACAGTGGGAATGTCCAGATCAACAGTGGGAATGTCCAGATCAACAGTGGGAATGTCCAGATCAACAGTGGGAATGTACAGATCAACAGTGGGAATGTCCAGATCAACAGTGGGAATGTCCAGATCAACAGTGGGAATGTCCAGATCAACAGTGGGAATGTACAGATCAACAGTGGGAATGTCCAGATCAACAGTGGGAATGTCCAGATCAACAGTGGGAATGTCCAGATCAACAGTGGGAATGTACAGATCAACAGTGGGAATGTCCAGATCAACAGTGGGAATGTCCAGATCAACAGTGGGAATGTCCAGATCAACAGTGGGAATGTTCAGATCAACAGTGGGAATGTCCAGATCAACAGTGGGAATGTCCAGATCAACAGTGGGAATGTCCAGATCAACAGTGGGAATGTCCAGATCAACAGTGGGAATGTACAGATCAACAGTGGGAATGTCCAGATCAACAGTGGGAATGTCCAGATCAACAGTGGGAATGTCCAGATCAACAGTGGGAATGTCCAGATCAACAGTGGGAATGTCCAGATCAACAGTGGGAATGTCCAGATCAACAGTGGGAATGTCCAGATCAACAGTGGGAATGTCCAGATCAACAGTGGGAATGTCCAGATCAACAGTGGGAGTGTCCAGATCAACAGTGGGAATGTCCAGATCAACAGTGGGAATGTCCAGATCAACAGTGGGAGTGTCCAGATCAACAGTGGGAATGTCCAGATCAACAGTGGGAATGTCCAGATCAACAGTGGGAATGTCCAGATCAACAGTGGGAATGTCCAGATCAACAGTGGGAATGTCCAGATCAACAGTGGGAATGTCCAGATCAACAGTGGGAATGTCCAGATCAACAGTGGGAATGTCCAGATCAACAGTGGGAATGTCCAGATCAACAGTGGGAATGTCCAGATCAACAGTGGGAATGTCCAGATCAACAGTGGGAATGTCCAGATCAACAGTGGGAATGTCCAGATCAACAGTGGGAATGTCCAGATCAACAGTGGGAATGTCCAGATCAACAGTGGGAATGTCCAGATCAACAGTGGGAATGTCCAGATCAACAGTGGGAATGTCCAGATCAACAGTGGGAATGTCCAGATCAACAGTGGGAATGTCCAGATCAACAGTGGGAATGTCCAGATCAACAGTGGGAATGTCCAGATCAACAGTGGGAATGTCCAGATCAACAGTGGGAATGTCCAGATCAACAGTGGGAATGTCCAGATCAACAGTGGGAATGTCCAGATCAACAGTGGGAATGTCCAGATCAACAGTGGGAATGTCCAGATCAACAGTGGGAATGTCCAGATCAACAGTGGGAATGTCCAGATCAACAGTGGGAATGTCCAGATCAACAGTGGGAATGTCCAGATCAACAGTGGGAATGTCCAGATCAACAGTGGGAATGTCCAGATCAACAGTGGGAATGTCCAGATCAACAGTGGGAATGTCCAGCCCTCTGCTGGCGACGTCTGTGGCCACCACGATACTGTGATAATACACCAGCAGTGCGCCCATTTTCTCACCTCGGGATGTCGTAGTTGATCACTAAATCCACTGTCGGAATGTCCAGCCCTCTGCTGGCGACGTCTGTGGCCACCAGGATGGGCACTTGGGACGCCTTGAAGCGGTGCATTTCAGAAGCCTCAGAAGCAGGTCGAGTGGCCACCTGAAACCTGGCTAGTGAACGCACCTGGGGATGTCGTAGTTGATCACCAGGTCGACAGTGGGGATATCCAGCCCTCTGCTGGCGACGTCTGTGGCCACCAGGATGGGCACTTGGGACGCCTTGAAGCTGTGCAGAGCGGCTGAGCGCTTGCGCTGGGGCAGCAGGGCGTGGAGAGGCGCGTTGGAGAGACCCACTTCGTCCAGTAATGCACTCACGGCCTGGCATGACCTGACACACAGTGGTTGGGTGGGAGGACATGGAGGGCACTTGAGATGCTTTGCAAGGGTGTAGAGCGGCCGGGCGCTTGCCCTGGGAGAGGAGGGCGTGGAGAGGCGCGTTGGAGAGACCCACTTCGTCCAGTAATGCACTCACGGCCTGGCATGACCTGACACACAGTGGTTGGGTGGGAGGACATGGAGGGCACTTGAGATGCTTTGCAAGGGTGTAGAGCGGCCGGGCGCTTGCCCTGGGAGAGGAGGGCGTGGAGAGGCGCGTTGGAGAGACCAACTTCGTCCAGCAGTGCACTCACGGCCTGGCAGAATCTGGGAGGGGTAAGGGGAAAAGGGAGAGGGGGTTACGGGACAAATGGGGTAGCAGCGCATGGAGAGGCGCGTTGGAAAGACCCACTTCGTCCAGCAGTGCACTGACAGCCTGACAGGCTGACACATGTTGAGTGGGTGAGTGAAGGAGAGAAGAGGTAGAAGCAGAGTGTTGAGGGGCCTTGAAGCAGTGCAGGGCAGACAAGCGCTTGCGTTGAGGGAGCAGGGCGTGGAGAGGCGTGTGAGACAGACCTGCCTCAAGGCGTGTGAGACAGACCTGCCTCATCTAATGACACAACAAGGTGGCACTCGAGGCCTGCTTCATCTAATGACACAACAAGGTGGCACTCGAGGCCTGCTTCATCTAATGGCACAACAAGGTGGCACTCGAGGCCTGCTTCATCTAATGACACAACAAGGTGGCACTCGAGGCCTGCTTCATCTAATGACACAACAAGGTGGCACTCGAGGCCTGCTTCATCTAATGACACAACAAGGTGGCACTCGAGGCCTGCTTCATCTAATGGCACAACAAGGTGGCACTCGAGGCCTGCTTCATCTAATGACACAACAAGGTGGCACTCGAGGCCTGCTTCATCTAATGGCACAACAAGGTGGCACTCGAGGCCTGCTTCATCTAATGACACAACAAGGTGGCACTCGAGGCCTGCTTCATCTAATGGCACAACAAGGTGGCACTCGAGGCCTGCTTCATCTAATGACACAACAAGGTGGCACTCGAGGCCTGCTTCATCTAATGGCACTTCGAGACCTGCTTCATCTAATGGCACTTCGAGACCTGCTTCATCTAATGGCACTTCGAGACCTGCTTCATCTAATGGCACTTGGAGGCCTGCTTCATCTAATGGCACTTGGAGGCCTGCTTCATCTAATGGCACTTGGAGGCCTGCTTCATCTAATGGCACTTGGAGGCCTGCTTCATCTAATGGCACTTGGAGGCCTGCTTCATCTAATGGCACTTGGAGGCCTGCTTCATCTAATGGCACTTGGAGGCCTGCTTCATCTAATGGCACTTCGAGACCTGCTTCATCTAATGGCACTTCGAGACCTGCTTCATCTAATGACACAACAAGGTGGCACTCGAGGCCTGCTTCATCTAATGACACAACAAGGTGGCACTCGAGGCCTGCTTCATCTAATGACACAACAAGGTGGCACTCGAGGCCTGCTTCATCTAATGGCACAACAAGGTGGCACTCGAGGCCTGCTTCATCTAATGACACAACAAGGTGGCACTCGAGGCCTGCTTCATCTAATGGCACAACAAGGTGGCACTCGAGGCCTGCTTCATCTAATGGCACAACAAGGTGGCACTCGAGGCCTGCATCATCTAATGACACAACAAGGTGGCACTCGAGGCCTGCTTCATCTAATGACACAACAAGGTGGCACTCGAGGCCTGCTTCATCTAATGACACAACAAGGTGGCACTCGAGGCCTGCTTCATCTAATGGCACAACAAGGTGGCACTCGAGGCCTGCTTCATCTAATGACACAACAAGGTGGCACTCGAGGCCTGCTTCATCTAATGGCACAACAAGGTGGCACTCGAGGCCTGCTTCATCTAATGACACAACAAGGTGGCACTCGAGGCCTGCTTCATCTAATGGCACAACAAGGTGGCACTCGAGGCCTGCTTCATCTAATGACACAACAAGGTGGCACTCGAGGCGTGCTTCATCTAATGGCACTTCGAGACCTGCTTCATCTAATGGCACTTCGAGACCTGCTTCATCTAATGGCACTTCGAGACCTGCTTCATCTAATGGCACTTGGAGGCCTGCTTCATCTAATGGCACTTGGAGGCCTGCTTCATCTAATGGCACTTGGAGGCCTGCTTCATCTAATGGCACTTGGAGGCCTGCTTCATCTAATGGCACTTGGAGGCCTGCTTCATCTAATGGCACTTGGAGGCCTGCTTCATCTAATGGCACTTGGAGGCCTGCTTCATCTAATGACACTTCGAGACCTGCTTCATCTAATGGCACTTCGAGACCTGCTTCATCTAATGACACAACAAGGTGGCACTCGAGGCCTGCTTCATCTAATGACACAACAAGGTGGCACTCGAGGCCTGCTTCATCTAATGACACAACAAGGTGGCACTCGAGGCCTGCTTCATCTAATGGCACAACAAGGTGGCACTCGAGGCCTGCTTCATCTAATGACACAACAAGGTGGCACTCGAGGCCTGCTTCATCTAATGGCACAACAAGGAGGCATTCGAGGCCTGCTTCATCTAATGGCACAACAAGGTGGCACTCGAGGCCTGCTTCATCTAATGACACAACAAGGTGGCACTCGAGGCCTGCTTCATCTAATGACACAACAAGGTGGCACTCGAGGCCTGCTTCATCTAATGGCACAACAAGGTGGCACTCGAGGCCTGCTTCATCTAATGACACAACAAGGTGGCACTCGAGGCCTGCTTCATCTAATGGCACTTCGAGACCTGCTTCATCTAATGGCACTTCGAGACCTGCTTCATCTAATGGCACTTCGAGACCTGCTTCATCTAATGGCACTTCGAGGCCTGCTTCATCTAATGGCACTTGGAGGCCTGCTTCATCTAATGGCACTTGGAGGCCTGCTTCATCTAATGGCACTTGGAGGCCTGCTTCATCTAATGGCACTTGGAGGCCTGCTTCATCTAATGGCACTTGGAGGCCTGCTTCATCTAATGGCACTTGGAGGCCTGCTTCATCTAATGGCACTTCGAGACCTGCTTCATCTAATGGCACTTCGAGACCTGCTTCATCTAATGGCACTTCGAGACCTGCTTCATCTAATGGCACTTCGAGGCCTGCTTCATCTAATGGCACTTCGAGACCTGCTTCATCTAATGGCACTTCGAGGCCTGCTTCATCTAATGGCACTTCGAGGCCTGCTTCATCTAATGGCACTTCGAGACCTGCTTCATCTAATGGCACTTCGAGGCCTGCTTCATCTAATGGCACTTCGAGGCCTGCTTCATCTAATGGCACTTCGAGACCTGCTTCATCTAATGGCACTTCGAGACCTGCTTCATCTAATGGCACTTCGAGACCTGCCTCATCTAATGGCACTTCGAGACCTGCTTCATCTAATGACACAACAAGGTGGCACTCGAGGCCTGCTTCATCTAATGACACAACAAGGTGGCACTCGAGGCCTGCTTCATCTAATGGCACAACAAGGTGGCACTCGAGGCCTGCTTCATCTAATGACACAACAAGGTGGCACTCGAAGCCTGCTTCATCTAATGGCACAACAAGGAGGCATTCGAGGCCTGCTTCATCTAATGGCACAACAAGGTGGCACTCGAGGCCTGCTTCATCTAATGACACAACAAGGTGGCACTCGAGGCCTGCTTCATCTAATGACACAACAAGGTGGCACTCGAGGCCTGCTTCATCTAATGGCACAACAAGGTGGCACTCGAGGCCTGCTTCATCTAATGACACAACAAGGTGGCACTCGAGGCCTGCTTCATCTAATGGCACAACAAGGTGGCACTCGAGGCCTGCTTCATCTAATGACACAACAAGGTGGCACTCGAGGCCTGCTTCATCTAATGGCACTTCGAGACCTGCTTCATCTAATGGCACTTCGAGACCTGCTTCATCTTATGGCACTTCGAGACCTGCTTCATCTAATGGCACTTCGAGACCTGCTTCATCTAATGGCACTTGGAGGCCTTCTTCATCTAATGGCACTTGGAGGCCTGCTTCATCTAATGGCACTTGGAGGCCTGCTTCATCTAATGGCACTTGGAGGCCTGCTTCATCTAATGGCACTTGGAGGCCTGCTTCATCTAATGGCACTTGGAGGCCTGCTTCATCTAATGGCACTTCGAGACCTGCTTCATCTAATGGCACTTCGAGACCTGCTTCATCTAATGGCACTTCAAGACCTGCTTCATCTAATGGCACTTCGAGACCTGCTTCATCTAATGGCACTTGGAGGCCTGCTTCATCTAATGGCACTTCGAGGCCTGCTTCATCTAATGGCACTTCGAGGCCTGCTTCATCTAATGGCACTTCGAGGCCTGCTTCATCTAATGGCACTTCGAGGCCTGCTTCATCTAATGGCACTTCGAGGCCTGCTTCATCTAATGGCACTTCGAGACCTGCTTCATCTAATGGCACTTGGAGGCCTGCTTCATCTAATGGCACTTCGAGACCTGCTTCATCTAATGGCACTTGGAGGCCTGCTTCATCTAATGGCACTTCGAGGCCTGCTTCATCTAATGGCACTTCGAGACCTGCTTCATCTAATGGCACTTCGAGACCTGCTTCATCTAATGGCACTTCGAGGCCTGCTTCATCTAATGGCACTTCGAGGCCTGCTTCATCTAATGGCACTTTGAGGCCTGCTTCATCTACTGGCACTTCGAGGCCTGCTTCATCTAATGGCACTTCGAGGCCTGCTTCATCTAATGGCACTTCGAGACCTGCTTCATCTAATGGCACTTCGAGGCCTGCTTCATCTAATGGCACTTCGAGGCCTGCTTCATCTAATGGCACTTCGAGGCCTGCTTCATCTAATGGCACTTCGAGGCCTGCTTCATCTAATGGCACTTCGAAGCCTGCTTCATCTAATGGCACTTCGAGGCCTGCTTCATCTAATGGCACTTCGAGACCTGCTTCATCTAATGGCACTTCGAGGCCTGCTTCATCTAATGGCACTTCGAGGCCTGCTTCATCTAATGGCACTTCGAGACCTGCTTCATCTAATGGCACTTCGAGGCCTGCTTCATCTAATGGCACTTCGAGGCCTGCTTCATCTAATGGCACTTCGAGACCTGCTTCATCTAATGGCACTTCGAGACCTGCTTCATCTAATGGCACTTCGAGACCTGCTTCATCTAATGGCACTTCAAGACCTGCTTCATCTAATGACACAACAAGGTGGCACTCGAGGCCTGCTTCATCTAATGACACAACAAGGTGGCACTCGAGGCCTGCTTCATCTAATGACACAACAAGGTGGCACTCGAGGCCTGCTTCATCTAATGGCACAACAAGGTGGCACTCGAGGCCTGCTTCATCTAATGACACAACAAGGTGGCACTCGAGGCCTGCTTCATCTAATGGCACAACAAGGAGGCATTCGAGGCCTGCTTCATCTAATGGCACAACAAGGTGGCACTCGAGGCCTGTTTCATCTAATGACACAACAAGGTGGCACTCGAGGCCTGCTTCATCTAATGACACAACAAGGTGGCACTCGAGGCCTGCTTCATCTAATGGCACAACAAGGTGGCACTCGAGGCCTGCTTCATCTAATGACACAACAAGGTGGCACTCGAGGCCTGCTTCATCTAATGGCACAACAAGGTGGCACTCGAGGCCTGCTTCATCTAATGACACAACAAGGTGGCACTCGAGGCCTGCTTCATCTAATGGCACTTCGAGACCTGCTTCATCTAATGGCACTTCGAGACCTGCTTCATCTAATGGCACTTCGAGACCTGCTTCATCTAATGGCACTTGGAGGCCTGCTTCATCTAATGGCACTTGGAGGCCTGCTTCATGTAATGGCACTTGGAGGCCTGCTTCATCTAATGGCACTTGGAGGCCTGCTTCATCTAATGGCACTTGGAGGCCTGCTTCATCTAATGGCACTTGGAGGCCTGCTTCATCTAATGGCACTTGGAGGCCTGCTTCATCTAATGGCACTTCGAGACCTGCTTCATCTAATGGCACTTCGAGACCTGCTTCATCTAATGGCACTTCGAGACCTGCTTCATCTAATGGCACTTGGAGGCCTGCTTCATCTAATGGCACTTGGAGGCCTGCTTCATGTAATGGCACTTGGAGGCCTGCTTCATCTAATGGCACTTGGAGGCCTGCTTCATCTAATGGCACTTGGAGGCCTGCTTCATCTAATGGCACTTGGAGGCCTGCTTCATCTAATGGCACTTGGAGGCCTGCTTCATCTAATGGCACTTCGAGACCTGCTTCATCTAATGGCACTTCGAGACCTGCTTCATCTAACGGCACTTCGAGACCTGCTTCATCTAATGGCACTTCGAGACCTGCTTCATCTAATGGCACTTGGAGGCCTGCTTCATCTAATGGCACTTCGAGGCCTGCTTCATCTAATGGCACTTCGAGGCCTGCTTCATCTAATGGCACTTCGAGGCTTGCTTCATCTAATGGCACTTCGAGGCCTGCTTCATCTAATGGCACTTCGAGGCCTGCTTCATCTAATGGCACTTCGAGACCTGCTTCATCTAATGGCACTTGGAGGCCTGCTTCATCTAATGGCACTTCGAGGCCTGCTTCATCTAATGGCACTTCGAGACCTGCTTCATCTAATGGCACTTGGAGGCCTGCTTCATCTAATGGCACTTCGAGGCCTGCTTCATCTAATGGCACTTCGAGACCTGCTTCATCTAATGGGACTTCGAGACCTGCTTCATCTAATGGCACTTCGAGGCCTGCTTCATCTAATGGCACTTCGAGGCCTGCTTCATCTAATGGCACTTCGAGGCCTGCTTCATCTAATGGCACTTCGAGGCCTGCTTCATCTAATGGCACTTCGAGGCCTGCTTCATCTAATGGCACTTCGAGACCTGCTTCATCTAATGGCACTTCGAGGCCTGCTTCATCTAATGGCACTTCGAGGCCTGCTTCATCTAATGGCACTTCGAGGCCTGCTTCATCTAATGGCACTTCGAGGCCTGCTTCATCTAATGGCACTTCGAGGCCTGCTTCATCTAATGGCACTTCGAGGCCTGCTTCATCTAATGGCACTTCGAGGCCTGCTTCATCTAATGGCACTTCGAGGCCTGCTTCATCTAATGGCACTTCGAGGCCTACTTCATCTAATGGCACTTCGAGGCCTGCTTCATCTAATGGCACTTCGAGACCTGCTTCATCTAATGGCACTTCGAGGCCTGCTTCATCTAATGGCACTTCGAGACCTGCTTCATCTAATGGCACTTCGAGGCCTGCTTCATCTAATGGCACTTCGAGGCCTGCTTCATCTAATGGCACTTCGAGACCTGCTTCATCTAATGGCACTTCGAGACCTGCTTCATCTAATGGCACTTCGAGACCTGCTTCATCTAATGGCACTTCGAGACCTGCTTCATCTAATGGCACTTGGAGGCCTGCTTCATCTAATGGCACTTCGAGGCCTGCTTCATCTAATGGCACTTGGAGGCCTGCTTCATCTAATGGCACTTCGAGGCCTGCTTCATCTAATGGCACTTCGAGGCCTGCTTCATCTAATGGCACTTCGAGGCCTGCTTCATCTGATGGCACTTCGAGGCCTGCTTCATCTAATGGCACTTCGAGGCCTGCTTCATCTAATGGCACTTCGAGGCCTGCTTCATCTAATGGCACTTCGAGGCCTGCTTCATCTAATGGCACTTCGAGGCCTGCTTCATCTAATGGCACTTCGAGACCTGCTTCATCTAATGGCACTTCGAGGCCTACTTCATCTAATGGCACTTCGAGGCCTGCTTCATCTAATGGCACTTCGAGACCTGCTTCATCTAATGGCACTTCGAGGCCTGCTTCATCTAATGGCACTTCGAGGCCTGCTTCATCTAATGGCACTTCGAGGCCTGCTTCATCTAATGGCACTTCGAGGCCTGCTTCATCTAATGGCACTTCGAGACCTGCTTCATCTAATGGCACTTCGAGGCCTACTTCATCTAATGGCACTTCGAGGCCTGCTTCATCTAATGGCACTTCGAGACCTGCTTCATCTAATGGCACTTCGAGGCCTGCTTCATCTAATGGCACTTCGAGACCTGCTTCATCTAATGGCACTTCGAGGCCTGCTTCATCTAATGGCACTTCGAGGCCTGCTTCATCTAATGGCACTTCGAGACCTGCTTCATCTAATGGCACTTCGAGACCTGCTTCATCTAATGGCACTTCGAGACCTGCTTCATCTAATGGCACTTCGAGACCTGCTTCATCTAATGGCACTTCGAGGCCTGCTTCATCTAATGGCACTTCGAGGCCTGCTTCATCTAATGGCACTTCGAGGCCTGCTTCATCTAATGGCACTTCGAGACCTGCTTCATCTAATGGCACTTCGAGGCCTGCTTCATCTAATGGCACTTCGAGACCTGCTTCATCTAATGGCACTTCGAGGCCTGCTTCATCTAATGGCACTTCGAGACCTGCTTCATCTAATGGCACTTCGAGGCCTGCTTCATCTAATGGCACTTCGAGGCCTGCTTCATCTAATGGCACTTCGAGACCTGCTTCATCTAATGGCACTTCGAGACCTGCTTCATCTAATGGCACTTCGAGACCTGCTTCATCTAATGGCATTTGGAGGCCTGCTTCATCTAATGGCACTTCGAGGCCTGCTTCATCTAATGGCACTTCGAGGCCTGCTTCATCTAATGGCACTTCGAGGCCTGCTTCATCTAATGGCACTTCGAGGCCTGCTTCATCTAATGGCACTTCGAGGCCTGCTTCATCTAATGGCACTTCGAGACCTGCTTCATCTAATGGCACTTGGAGGCCTGCTTCATCTAATGGCACTTCGAGGCCTGCTTCATCTAATGGCACTTCGAGACCTGCTTCATCTAATGGCACTTGGAGGCCTGCTTCATCTAATGGCACTTCGAGGCCTGCTTCATCTAATGGCACTTCGAGACCTGCTTCATCTAATGGCACTTCGAGACCTGCTTCATCTAATGGCACTTCGAGGCCTGCTTCATCTAATGGCACTTCGAGGCCTGCTTCATCTAATGGCACTTCGAGGCCTGCTTCATCTAATGGCACTTCGAGGCCTGCTTCATCTAATGGCACTTCGAGGCCTGCTTCATCTAATGGCACTTCGAGGCCTGCTTCATCTAATGGCACTTCGAGGCCTGCTTCATCTAATGGCACTTCGAGACCTGCTTCATCTAATGGCACTTCGAGGCCTGCTTCATCTAATGGCACTTCGAGACCTGCTTCATCTAATGGCACTTCGAGGCCTGCTTCATCTAATGGCACTTCGAGACCTGCTTCATCTAATGGCACTTCGAGGCCTGCTTCATCTAATGGCACTTCAAGGCCTGCTTCATCTAATGGCACTTCGAGACCTGCTTCATCTAATGGCACTTCGAGACCTGCTTCATCTAATGACACTTCGAGGCCTGCTTCATCTAATGGCACTTCGAGGCCTGCTTCATCTAATGGCACTTCGAGGCCTGCTTCATCTAATGACACTTCGAGACCTGCTTCATCTAATGCCACTTCGAGGCCTGCTTCATCTAATGGCACTTCGAGGCCTGCTTCATCTAATGGCACTTCGAGGCCTGCTTCATCTAATGGCACTTCGAGGCCTGCTTCATCTAATGGCACTTCGAGGCCTGCTTCATCTAATGGCACTTGGAGGCCTGCTTCATCTAATGGCACTTCGAGGCCTGCTTCATCTAATGGCACTTCGAGACCTGCTTCATCTAATGGCACTTCGAGGCCTGCTTCATCTAATGGCACTTCGAGGCCTGCTTCATCTAATGGCACTTCGAGACCTGCTTCATCTAATGGCACTTCGAGGCCTGCTTCATCTAATGGCACTTCGAGGCCTGCTTCATCTAATGGCACTTCGAGGCCTGCTTCATCTAATGGCACTTCGAGGCCTGCTTCATCTAATGGCACTTCGAGACCTGCTTCATCTAATGGCACTTCGAGGCCTGCTTCATCTAATGGCACTTCGAGGCCTGCTTCATCTAATGGCACTTCGAGGCCTGCTTCATCTAATGGCACTTCGAGGCCTGCTTCATCTAATGGCACTTCGAGGCCTGCTTCATCTAATGGCACTTCGAGGCCTGCTTCATCTAATGGCACTTGGAGGCCTGCTTCATCTAATGGCACTTCGAGACCTGCTTCATCTAATGGCACTTCGAGGCCTGCTTCATCTAATGGCACTTCGAGGCCTGCTTCATCTAATGGCACTTCGAGACCTGCTTCATCTAATGGCACTTCGAGACCTGCTTCATCTAATGGCATTTCGAGACCTGCTTCATCTAATGGCACTTCGAGACCTGCTTCATCTAATGGCACTTCGAGGCCTGCTTCATCTAATGGCACTTCGAGGCCTGCTTCATCTAATGGCACTTCGAGGCCTGCTTCATCTAATGGCACTTCGAGACCTGCTTCATCTAATGGCACTTCGAGGCCTGCTTCATCTAATGGCACTTCGAGGCCTGCTTCATCTAATGGCACTTCGAGGCCTGCTTCATCTAATGGCACTTCGAGGCCTGCTTCATCTAATGGCACTTGGAGGCCTGCTTCATCTAATGGCACTTCGAGACCTGCTTCATCTAATGGCACTTCGAGACCTGCTTCATCTAATGACACTTCGAGGCCTGCTTCATCTAATGGCACTTCGAGGCCTGCTTCATCTAATGGCACTTCGAGGCCTGCTTCATCTAATGACACTTCGAGACCTGCTTCATCTAATGCCACTTCGAGGCCTGCTTCATGTAATGGCACTTCGAGGCCTGCTTCATCTAATGGCACTTCGAGGCCTGCTTCATCTAATGGCACTTCGAGGCCTGCTTCATCTAATGGCACTTCGAGGCCTGCTTCATCTAATGGCACTTCGAGGCCTGCTTCATCTAATGGCACTTCGAGGCCTGCTTCATCTAATGGCACTTCGAGACCTGCTTCATCTAATGGCACTTCGAGGCCTGCTTCATCTAATGGCACTTCGAGGCCTGCTTCATCTAATGGCACTTCGAGACCTGCTTCATCTAATGGCACTTCGAGGCCTGCTTCATCTAATGGCACTTCGAGGCCTGCTTCATCTAATGGCACTTCGAGGCCTGCTTCATCTAATGGCACTTCGAGGCCTGCTTCATCTAATGGCACTTCACGACCTGCTTCATCTAATGGCACTTCGAGGCCTGCTTCATCTAATGGCACTTCGAGGCCTGCTTCATCTAATGGCACTTCGAGGCCTGCTTCATCTAATGGCACTTCGAAGCCTGCTTCATCTAATGGCACTTCGAGGCCTGCTTCATCTAATGGCACTTCGAGGCCTGCTTCATCTAATGGCACTTGGAGGCCTGCTTCATCTAATGGCACTTCGAGACCTGCTTCATCTAATGGCACTTCGAGGCCTGCTTCATCTAATGGCACTTCGAGGCCTGCTTCATCTAATGGCACTTCGAGACCTGCTTCATCTAATGGCACTTCGAGACCTGCTTCATCTAATGGCATTTCGAGACCTGCTTCATCTAATGGCACTTCGAGACCTGCTTCATCTAATGGCACTTCGAGGCCTGCTTCATCTAATGGCACTTCGAGGCCTGCTTCATCTAATGGCACTTCGAGGCCTGCTTCATCTAATGGCACTTCGAGACCTGCTTCATCTAATGGCACTTCGAGGCCTGCTTCATCTAATGGCACTTCGAGACCTGCTTCATCTAATGGCACTTCGAGGCCTGCTTCATCTAATGGCACTTCGAGACCTGCTTCATCTAATGGCACTTCGAGGCCTGCTTCATCTAATGGCACTTCGAGGCCTGCTTCATCTAATGGCACTTCGAGACCTGCTTCATCTAATGGCACTTCGAGACCTGCTTCATCTAATGGCACTTCGAGACCTGCTTCATCTAATGGCACTTCGAGGCCTGCTTCATCTAATGGCACTTCGAGGCCTGCTTCATCTAATGGCACTTCGAGGCCTGCTTCATCTAATGGCACTTCGAGGCCTGCTTCATCTAATGGCACTTCGAGGCCTGCTTCATCTAATGGCCCTTCGAGGCCTGCTTCATCTAATGGCACTTCGAGACCTGCTTCATCTAATGGCACTTGGAGGCCTGCTTCATCTAATGGCACTTCGAGGCCTGCTTCATCTAATGGCACTTCGAGACCTGCTTCATCTAATGGCACTTGGAGGCCTGCTTCATCTAATGGCACTTCGAGGCCTGCTTCATCTAATGGCACTTCGAGACCTGCTTCATCTAATGGCACTTCGAGGCCTGCTTCATCTAATGGCACTTCGAGGCCTGCTTCATCTAATGGCACTTCGAGGCCTGCTTCATCTAATGGCACTTCGAGGCCTGCTTCATCTAATGACACTTCGAGGCCTGCTTCATCTAATGGCACTTCGAGGCCTGCTTCATCTAATGGCACTTGGAGGCCTGCTTCATCTAATGGCACTTCGAGACCTGCTTCATCTAATGGCACTTCGAGGCCTGCTTCATCTAATGGCACTTCGAGGCCTGCTTCATCTTATGGCACTTCGAGACCTGCTTCATCTAATGGCACTTCGAGACCTGCTTCATCTAATGGCATTTCGAGACCTGCTTCATCTAATGGCACTTCGAGACCTGCTTCATCTAATGGCACTTCGAGGCCTGCTTCATCTAATGGCACTTCGAGACCTGCTTCATCTAATGGCACTTCGAGGCCTGCTTCATCTAATGGCACTTCGAGGCCTGCTTCATCTAATGGCACTTCGAGACCTGCTTCATCTAATGGCACTTCGAGACCTGCTTCATCTAATGGCATTTCGAGACCTGCTTCATCTAATGGCACTTCGAGACCTGCTTCATCTAATGGCACTTCGAGGCCTGCTTCATCTAATGGCACTTCGAGGCCTGCTTCATCTAATGGCACTTCGAGGCCTGCTTCATCTAATGGCACTTCGAGGCCTGCTTCATCTAATGGCACTTCGAGGCCTGCTTCATCTAATGGCACTTCGAGGCCTGCTTCATCTAATGGCACTTCGAGGCCTGCTTCATCTAATGGCACTTCGAGACCTGCTTCATCTAATGGCACTTCGAGGCCTGCTTCATCTAATGGCACTTCGAGGCCTGCTTCATCTAATGGCACTTCGAGGCCTGCTTCATCTAATGGCACTTCGAGACCTGCTTCATCTAATGGCACTTCGAGGCCTGCTTCATCTAATGACACTTCAAGGCCTGCTTCATCTAATGGCACTTCGAGACCTGCTTCATCTAATGGCACTTCGAGACCTGCTTCATCTAATGACACTTCGAGGCCTGCTTCATCTAATGGCACTTCGAGGCCTGCTTCATCTAATGGCACTTCGAGGCCTGCTTCATCTAATGACACTTCGAGACCTGCTTCATCTAATGCCACTTCGAGGCCTGCTTCATCTAATGGCACTTCGAGGCCTGCTTCATCTAATGGCACTTCGAGGCCTGCTTCATCTAATGGCACTTCGAGGCCTGCTTCATCTAATGGCACTTCGAGGCCTGCTTCATCTAATGGCACTTCGAGGCCTGCTTCATCTAATGGCACTTCGAGGCCTGCTTCATCTAATGGCACTTGGAGGCCTGCTTCATCTAATGGCACTTCGAGACCTGCTTCATCTAATGGCACTTCGAGGCCTGCTTCATCTAATGGCACTTCGAGGCCTGCTTCATCTAATGGCACTTCGAGACCTGCTTCATCTAATGGCACTTCGAGACCTGCTTCATCTAATGGCATTTCGAGACCTGCTTCATCTAATGGCACTTCGAGACCTGCTTCATCTAATGGCACTTCGAGGCCTGCTTCATCTAATGGCACTTCGAGGCCTGCTTCATCTAATGGCACTTCGAGGCCTGCTTCATCTAATGGCACTTCGAGACCTGCTTCATCTAATGGCACTTCGAGGCCTGCTTCATCTAATGGCACTTCGAGACCTGCTTCATCTAATGGCACTTCGAGGCCTGCTTCATCTAATGGCACTTCGAGACCTGCTTCATCTAATGGCACTTCGAGGCCTGCTTCATCTAATGGCACTTCGAGGCCTGCTTCATCTAATGGCACTTCGAGACCTGCTTCATCTAATGGCACTTCGAGACCTGCTTCATCTAATGGCACTTCGAGACCTGCTTCATCTAATGGCACTTCGAGGCCTGCTTCATCTAATGGCACTTCGAGGCCTGCTTCATCTAATGGCACTTCGAGGCCTGCTTCATCTAATGGCACTTCGAGGCCTGCTTCATCTAATGGCACTTCGAGGCCTGCTTCATCTAATGGCACTTCGAGGCCTGCTTCATCTAATGGCACTTCGAGGCCTGCTTCATCTAATGGCACTTCGAGGCCTGCTTCATCTAATGGCACTTCGAGACCTGCTTCATCTAATGGCACTTCGAGGCCTGCTTCATCTAATGGCACTTCGAGACCTGCTTCATCTAATGGCACTTCGAGGCCTGCTTCATCTAATGGCACTTCGAGACCTGCTTCATCTAATGGCACTTCGAGGCCTGCTTCATCTAATGGCACTTCAAGGCCTGCTTCATCTAATGGCACTTCGAGACCTGCTTCATCTAATGGCACTTCGAGACCTGCTTCATCTAATGACACTTCGAGGCCTGCTTCATCTAATGGCACTTCGAGGCCTGCTTCATCTAATGGCACTTCGAGGCCTGCTTCATCTAATGACCCTTCGAGACCTGCTTCATCTAATGCCACTTCGAGGCCTGCTTCATCTAATGGCACTTCGAGGCCTGCTTCATCTAATGGCACTTCGAGGCCTGCTTCATCTAATGGCACTTCGAGGCCTGCTTCATCTAATGGCACTTCGAGGCCTGCTTCATCTAATGGCACTTCGAGGCCTGCTTCATCTAATGGCACTTCGAGGCCTGCTTCATCTAATGCCACTTCGAGACCTGCTTCATCTAATGGCACTTCGAGGCCTGCTTCATCTAATGGCACTTCGAGGCCTGCTTCATCTAATGGCACTTCGAGACCTGCTTCATCTAATGGCACTTCGAGGCCTGCTTCATCTAATGGCACTTCGAGGCCTGCTTCATCTAATGGCACTTCGAGGCCTGCTTCATCTAATGGCACTTCGAGGCCTGCTTCATCTAATGGCACTTCGAGACCTGCTTCATCTAATGGCACTTCGAGACCTGCTTCATCTAATGGCACTTCGAGGCCTGCTTCATCTAATGGCACTTCGAGGCCTGCTTCATCTAATGGCACTTCGAGGCCTGCTTCATCTAATGGCACTTCGAGGCCTGCTTCATCTAATGACACTTCGAGGCCTGCTTCATCTAATGGCACTTCGAGGCCTGCTTCATCTAATGGCACTTGGAGGCCTGCTTCATCTAATGGCACTTCGAGGCCTGCTTCATCTAATGGCACTTCGAGGCCTGCTTCATCTAATGGCACTTCGAGGCCTGCTTCATCTAATGGCACTTCGAGACCTGCTTCATCTAATGGCACTTCGAGGCCTGCTTCATCTAATGGCACTTCGAGGCCTGCTTCATCTAATGGCACTTCGAGGCCTGCTTCATCTAATGGCACTTGGAGGCCTGCTTCATCTAATGGCACTTCGAGGCCTGCTTCATCTAATGGCACTTCGAGGCCTGCTTCATCTAATGGCACTTCGAGACCTGCTTCATCTAATGGCACTTCGAGGCCTGCTTCATCTAATGGCACTTCGAGGCCTGCTTCATCTAATGGCACTTCGAGGCCTGCTTCATCTAATGGCACTTCGAGGCCTGCTTCATCTAATGGCACTTCGAGACCTGCTTCATCTAATGGCACTTCGAGACCTGCTTCATCTAATGGCACTTCGAGGCCTGCTTCATCTAATGGCACTTCGAGGCCTGCTTCATCTAATGGCACTTCGAGGCCTGCTTCATCTAATGGCACTTCGAGGACTGCTTCATCTAATGGCACTTCGAGGCCTGCTTCATCTAATGGCACTTCGAGGCCTGCTTCATCTAATGGCACTTCGAGGCCTGCTTCATCTAATGGCACTTCGAGGCCTGCTTCATCTAATGGCACTTCGAGACCTGCTTCATCTAATGGCACTTCGAGACCTGCTTCATCTAATGGCACTTCGAGGCCTGCTTCATCTAATGGCACTTCGAGGCCTGCTTCATCTAATGGCACTTCGAGGCCTGCTTCATCTAATGGCACTTCGAGGCCTGCTTCATCTAATGGCACTTCGAGGCCTGCTTCATCTAATGGCACTTCGAGGCCTGCTTCATCTAATGGCACTTGGAGGCCTGCTTCATCTAATGGCACTTCGAGACCTGCTTCATCTAATGGCACTTCGAGGCCTGCTTCATCTAATGGCACTTCGAGGCCTGCTTCATCTAATGGCACTTCGAGACCTGCTTCATCTAATGGCACTTCGAGGCTTGCTTCATCTAATGGCACTTCGAGGCCTGCTTCATCTAATGGCACTTCGAGGCCTGCTTCATCTAATGGCACTTGGAGGCCTGCTTCATCTAATGGCACTTCGAGGCCTTCTTCATCTAATGGCACTTCGAGGACTGCTTCATCTAATGGCACTTCGAGGCCTGCTTCATCTAATGGCACTTCGAGGCCTGCTTCATCTAATGGCACTTCGAGGCCTGCTTCATCTAATGGCACTTCGAGGCCTGCTTCATCTAATGGCACTTCGAGGCCTGCTTCATCTAATGGCACTTCGAAGCCTGCTTCATCTAATGGCACTTCGAGGCCTGCTTCATCTAATGGCACTTCGAGGCCTGCTTCATCTAATGGCACTTCGAGGCCTGCTTCATCTAATGGCACTTCGAGGCCTGCTTCATCTAATGGCACTTCGAGGCCTGCTTCATCTAATGGCACTTCGAGGCCTGCTTCATCTAATGGCACTTCGAGGCCTGCTTCATCTAATGGCACTTCGAGACCTGCTTCATCTAATGGCACTTCGAGGCCTGCTTCATCTAATGGCACTTCGAGGCCTGCTTCATCTAATGGCACTTCGAGACCTGCTTCATCTAATGGCACTTCGAGACCTGCTTCATCTAATGGCACTTCGAGACCTGCTTCATCTAATGGCACTTGGAGGCCTGCTTCATCTAATGGCACTTCGAGGCCTGCTTCATCTAATGGCACTTCGAGGCCTGCTTCATCTAATGGCACTTCGAGGCTTACTTCATCTAATGGCACTTCGAGGCCTGCTTCATCTAATGGCACTTCGAGGCCTGCTTCATCTAATGGCACTTCGAGACCTGCTTCATCTAATGGCACTTGGAGGCCTGCTTCATCTAATGGCACTTCGAGGCCTGCTTCATCTAATGGCACTTCGAGACCTGCTTCATCTAATGGCACTTGGAGGCCTGCTTCATCTAATGGCACTTCGAGGCCTGCTTCATCTAATGGCACTTCGAGACCTGCTTTATCTAATGGCACTTCGAGACCTGCTTCATCTAATGGCACTTCGAGGCCTGCTTCATCTAATGGCACTTCGAGGCCTGCTTCATCTAATGGCACTTCGAGGCCTGCTTCATCTAATGGCACTTCGAGGCCTGCTTCATCTAATGGCACTTCGAGGCCTGCTTCATCTAATGGCACTTCGAGGCCTGCTTCATCTAATGGCACTTCTGAGACCTGCTTCATCTAATGGCACTTCGAGGCCTGCTTCATCTAATGGCACTTCGAGACCTGCTTCATCTAATGGCACTTGGAGGCCTGCTTCATCTAATGGCACTTCGAGACCTGCTTCATCTAATGGCACTTCGAGGCCTGCTTCATCTAATGGCACTTCAAGGCCTGCTTCATCTAATGGCACTTCGAGACCTGCTTCATCTAATGGCACTTCGAGACCTGCTTCATCTAATGACACTTCGAGGCCTGCTTCATCTAATGGCACTTCGAGGCCTGCTTCATCTAATGGCACTTCGAGGCCTGCTTCATCTAATGACACTTCGAGACCTGCTTCATCTAATGCCACTTCGAGGCCTGCTTCATCTAATGGCACTTCGAGGCCTGCTTCATCTAATGGCACTTCGAGGCCTGCTTCATCTAATGGCACTTCGAGGCCTGCTTCATCTAATGGCACTTCGAGGCCTGCTTCATCTAATGGCACTTCGAGGCCTGCTTCATCTAATGGCACTTCGAGGCCTGCTTCATCTAATGGCACTTCGAGACCTGCTTCATCTAATGGCACTTCGAGGACTGCTTCATCTAATGGCACTTCGAGGCCTGCTTCATCTAATGGCACTTCGAGACCTGCTTCATCTAATGGCACTTCGAGGCCTGCTTCATCTAATGGCACTTCGAGGCCTGCTTCATCTAATGGCACTTCGAGGCCTGCTTCATCTAATGGCACTTCGAGGCCTGCTTCATCTAATGGCACTTCGAGACCTGCTTCATCTAATGGCACTTCGAGACCTGCTTCATCTAATGGCACTTCGAGGCCTGCTTCATCTAATGGCACTTCGAGGCCTGCTTCATCTAATGGCACTTCGAGGCCTGCTTCATCTAATGGCACTTCGAGGCCTGCTTCATCTAATGGCACTTCGAGGCCTGCTTCATCTAATGGCACTTCGAGGCCTGCTTCATCTAATGGCACTTGGAGGCCTGCTTCATGTAATGGCACTTCGAGACCTGCTTCATCTAATGGCACTTCGAGGCCTGCTTCATCTAATGGCACTTCGAGGCCTGCTTCATCTAATGGCACTTCGAGACCTGCTTCATCTAATGGCACTTCGAGGCCTGGTTCATCTAATGGCACTTCGAGGCCTGCTTCATCTAATGGCACTTCGAGGCCTGCTTCATCTAATGGCACTTGGAGGCCTGCTTCATCTAATGGCACTTCGAGGCCTGCTTCATCTAATGGCACTTCGAGGCCTGCTTCATCTAATGGCACTTCGAGACCTGCTTCATCTAATGGCACTTCGAGGCCTGCTTCATCTAATGGCACTTCGAGGCCTGCTTCATCTAATGGCACTTCAAGGCCTGCTTCATCTAATGGCACTTCGAGGCCTGCTTCATCTAATGGCACTTCGAGACCTGCTTCATCTAATGGCATTTCGAGACCTGCTTCATCTAATGGCACTTCGAGGCCTGCTTCATCTAATGGCACTTCGAGGCCTGCTTCATCTAATGGCACTTCGAGGCCTGCTTCATCTAATGGCACTTCGAGGACTGCTTCATCTAATGGCACTTCGAGGCCTGCTTCATCTAATGGCACTTCGAGGCCTGCTTCATCTAATGGCACTTCGAGGCCTGCTTCATCTAATGGCACTTCGAGGCCTCCTTCATCTAATGGCACTTCGAGACCTGCTTCATCTAATGGCACTTCGAGACCTGCTTCATCTAATGGCACTTCGAGGCCTGCTTCATCTAATGGCACTTCGAGGCCTGCTTCATCTAATGGCACTTCGAGGCCTGCTTCATCTAATGGCACTTCGAGGCCTGCTTCATCTAATGGCACTTCGAGGCCTGCTTCATCTAATGGCACTTCGAGGCCTGCTTCATCTAATGGCACTTGGAGGCCTGCTTCATCTAATGGCACTTCGAGACCTGCTTCATCTAATGGCACTTCGAGGCCTGCTTCATCTAATGGCACTTCGAGGCCTGCTTCATCTAATGGCACTTCGAGACCTGCTTCATCTAATGGCACTTCGAGGCTTGCTTCATCTAATGGCACTTCGAGGCCTGCTTCATCTAATGGCACTTCGAGGCCTGCTTCATCTAATGGCACTTGGAGGCCTGCTTCATCTAATGGCACTTGGAGGCCTGCTTCATCTAATGGCACTTCGAGGCCTGCTTCATCTAATGGCACTTCGAGGCCTGCTTCATCTAATGGCACTTCGAGGCCTGCTTCATCTAATGGCACTTCGAGGCCTGCTTCATCTAATGGCACTTCGAGGCCTGCTTCATCTAATGGCACTTCGAGGCCTGCTTCATCTAATGGCACTTCGAGGCCTGCTTCATCTAATGGCACTTCGAGACCTGCTTCATCTAATGGCACTTCGAGGCCTGCTTCATCTAATGGCACTTCGAGGCCTGCTTCATCTAATGGCACTTCGAGGCCTGCTTCATCTAATGGCACTTCGAGGCCTGCTTCATCTAATGGCACTTCGAGGCCTGCTTCATCTAATGGCACTTCGAGGCCTGCTTCATCTAATGGCACTTCGAGGCCTGCTTCATCTAATGGCACTTCGAGGCCTGCTTCATCTAATGGCACTTGGAGGCCTGCTTCATCTAATGGCACTTCAAGACCTGCTTCATCTAATGGCACTTCGAGGCCTGCTTCATCTAATGGCACTTCGAGGCCTGCTTCATCTAATGGCACTTCGAGACCTGCTTCATCTAATGGCACTTGGAGGCTTGCTTCATCTAATGGCACTTCGAGGCCTGCTTCATCTAATGGCACTTCGAGGCCTGCTTCATCTAATGGCACTTGGAGGCCTGCTTCATCTAATGGCACTTCGAGGCCTGCTTCATCTAATGGCACTTCGAGGCCTGCTTCATCTAATGGCACTTCGAGGCCTGCTTCATCTAATGGCACTTCGAGGCCTGCTTCATCTAATGGCACTTCGAGGCCTGCTTCATCTAATGGCACTTCGAGGCCTGCTTCATCTAATGGCACTTCGAGGCCTGCTTCATCTAATGGCACTTCGAGGCCTGCTTCATCTAATGGCACTTCGAGGCCTGCTTCATCTAATGGCACTTCGAGGCCTGCTTCATCTAATGGCACTTCGAGGCCTGCTTCATCTAATGGCACTTCGAGGCCTGCTTCATTTAATGGCACTTCGAGGCCTGCTTCATCTAATGGCACTTCGAGGCCTGCTTCATCTAATGGCACAACAAGGTGAACGCGGCCACAGAGCATACAGCGTGATGGGGGAAGATAGATCAGAACCCCTGGTACTTCTCCTGTCTCTCGTTTCCCCAACCCATCCTTCCCCACCCATACTAACGCCCTCATTCTGCAAAGCTTACTGGCATGACGAGGTGAAGACGATAACCGACCGCACGGGGGCGCGGGCGGCAGCAGATGAGGAGGGGGGCGGCGCGGGGGGGAGGATGGTTTGGAGGGAGGGGAGGAGGCGGGAGAGGAGGCGGCAGAGGTAGACGTCCCGCACGTTGGCAGGCAGGAAGAGGTAGGATTGATCCAGAGCTTCGACCGTCTTAAAGCCCTCGTAGGCCTCAAAGTGGAACAGCTTCTTTGTTTTGCTCATAGCCTGCCGATGAGTAGGGGGTACAACGCACCGCACAAGGGGAAAACGGGGAAACCGGCATGGGTAATGGGCATGGGATGGGTTCTCGTGGGGCGGGAGAGGAGGGCAGAGGAAGACGTCTCGCACGTTGGAGGGCAGGAAGAGGTAAGCTTGATCCAGGGATTCCACTGTCTTGAATTCCTCGTCTGCTTCTAAATGGAACAACTTCTTGGTTTTGCTCATGGCCTGTGTGTGTGTATGTATGGGGTGCAGCGCACAGGAAACGGAGCAGATGCATGGGCATGGGGCATGGGCTGAGATGGGTTTTCATCAGTTGCAAGAGGAGGCGGCAGAGGTCGACGTCTCGCACGTTGGCGGGGAGGAAAAGAGGTACGTCTGGTCCAGAGCTTCCACTGTCTTAAAGCCCTGGTAGGCCCCAAAGAGAAACAGCTTCTTGGTTTTGCTCACAGCCTGCACGTGTGTGAACGGAGTGCATGGCATGGGATACAGTGCGGGGAAAATTGGGACGGGATGAAGGTTGCAGAGAACAGCAGCAAGTGCCGGGCATTCAATCTCTCCGCAGTGCACGGGGCAGGTTCGAGGGGCACATGCCGCTCCGACGTGTAGCCTTACCACCCACCTGAAGGGCGTCCTACACTCACCTTGAGTGCGTGCAGGTTGGCAGTGAAAGTAGCTGAGAAGAGCAGCGTCTGCCTCTCTTTCGGCATCCTCGCCAGAATCGCACCAATTTCCTCCTCAAAGCCACGGTCTAGCAGGCGATCCGCCTCGTCCAGGACTAAGAACTGGGGATGGGAGAGGATGGAGCGGATGGGAGGAGGAGAAGATGTAGATGGGATAAAGAAAACAAAAGAGGGTGCATCAGAATTGTCGCTTTTTCCTCCTCGAACCCACAGTCTAGCAGGCGATCGACCTCGTTTAGGACCAGGAACTCCAGGCAAGGGAGGGAGGGAGAGGCGAATAAGGAGATGCAAATGAGGGGAGGCGAATAAGGAGATACAAAAGAGGGAGAGGCGAATAAGGAGATGCAAATGAGGGGGGGGCAAATAAGGAGATGCAAATGAGGGAGAGGCGAATAAGGAGATGCAAATGAGGGAGAGGCGGATAAGGAGATGCAAATGAGGGGGAGGCGGGGAGAAGGAAAGGAAAACAGAATCGGCACTATTTCCTCCTCGAAGCTTCGGTCCAAATAGTGGCAGATCGGCTTTTGAGTCGACTCAAAAGTCATAGTGGCAGATCGGCTTTTGAGTCGACTCAAAAGTCATAGTGGCAGATCGGCCTCTATCTCTTCCTCTAAGCCGCGGTTTAACAGGCGATCGGCCTCGTCCAACACCAGGAACTGCCGGGAGAGAGGGCGTGGGGAATGAGACACGAATGAGGGCGTGGGGAATGAGACACCAATGAGGGCGTGGGGAATGAGACACAGATGAGGGCGTGGGGAATGAGACACGAATGAGGGCGTGGGGAATGAGACACGAATGAGGGCGTGGGGAATGAGACACGAATGAGGGCGTGGGGAATGAGACACAAATGAGGGCGTGGGGAATGAGACACGAATGAGGGCGTGGGGAATGAGACACCAATGAGGGCGTGGGGAATGAGACACAAATGAGGGCGTGGGGAATGAGACACAAATGAGGGCGTGGGGAATGAGACACGAATGAGGGCGTGGGGAATGAGACACAAATGAGGGCGTGGGGAATGAGACACGAATGAGGGCGTGGGGAATGAGACACGAATGAGGGCGTGGGGAATGAGACACGAATGAGGGCGTGGGGAATGCGACACAAATGAGGGCGTGGGGAATGAGACACCAATGAGGGCGTGGGGAATGAGACACGAATGAGGGCGTGGGGAATGAGACACAAATGAGGGCGTGGGGAATGAGACACCAATGAGGGCGTGGGGAATGAGACACGAATGAGGGCGTGGGGAATGAGACACGAATGAGGGCGTGGGGAATAAGACACGAATGAGGGCGTGGGGAATGAGACACCAATGAGGGGGAGGGCGTGGGGAATGAGACACGAATGAGGGCGTGGGGAATGAGACACGAATGAGGGCGTGGGGAATGAGACACGAATGAGGGCGTGGGGAATGAGACACGAATGAGGGCGTGGGGAATGAGACACGAATGAGGGCGTGGGGAATGAGACACGAATGAGGGCGTGGGGAATGAGACACAAATGAGGGCGTGGGGAATGAGACACAAATGAGGGCGTGGGGAATGAGACACGAATGAGGGCGTGGGGAATGAGACACCAATGAGGGCGTGGGGAATGAGACACAGATGAGGGCGTGGGGAATGAGACACGAATGAGGGCGTGGGGAATGAGACACGAATGAGGGCGTGGGGAATGAGACACGAATGAGGGCGTGGGGAATGAGACACAAATGAGGGCGTGGGGAATGAGACACGAATGAGGGCGTGGGGAATGAGACACCAATGAGGGCGTGGGGAATGAGACACAAATGAGGGCGTGGGGAATGAGACACAAATGAGGGCGTGGGGAATGAGACACCAATGAGGGCGTGGGGAATGAGACACAAATGAGGGCGTGGGGAATGAGACACGAATGAGGGCGTGGGGAATGAGACACCAATGAGGGCGTGGGGAATGAGACACGAATGAGGGCGTGGGGAATGAGACACAATTGAGGGCGTGGGGAATGAGACACCAATGAGGGCGTGGGGAATGAGACACGAATGAGGGCGTGGGGAATGAGACACAAATGAGGGCGTGGGGAATGAGACACCAATGAGGGCGTGGGGAATGAGACACGAATGAGGGCGTGGGGAATGAGACACGAATGAGGGCGTGGGGAATAAGACACAAATGAGGGCGTGGGGAATGAGACACCAATGAGGGCGTGGGGAATGAGACACGAATGAGGGCGTGGGGAATGAGACACCAATGAGGGCGTGGGGAATGAGACACGAATGAGGGCGTGGGGAATGAGACACAAATGAGGGCGTGGGGAATGAGACACGAATGAGGGCGTGGGGAATGAGACACGAATGAGGGCGTGGGGAATGAGACACAAATGAGGGCGTGGGGAATGAGACACGAATGAGGGCGTGGGGAATGAGACACGAATGAGGGCGTGGGGAATGAGACACGAATGAGGGCGTGGGGAATGCGACACAAATGAGGGCGTGGGGAATGAGACACCAATGAGGGCGTGGGGAATGAGACACGAATGAGGGCGTGGGGAATGAGACACAAATGAGGGCGTGGGGAATGAGACACCAATGAGGGCGTGGGGAATGAGACACGAATGAGGGCGTGGGGAATGAAACACGAATGAGGGCGTGGGGAATAAGACACGAATGAGGGCGTGGGGAATGAGACACCAATGAGGGGGAGGGCGTGGGGAATGAGACACGAATGAGGGCGTGGGGAATGAGACACGAATGAGGGCGTGGGGAATGAGACACGAATGAGGGCGTGGGGAATGAGACACGAATGAGGGCGTGGGGAATGAGACACGAATGAGGGCGTGGGGAATGAGACACGAATGAGGGCGTGGGGAATGAGACACAAATGAGGGCGTGGGGAATGAGACACAAATGAGGGCGTGGGGAATGAGACACGAATGAGGGCGTGGGGAATGAGACACCAATGAGGGCGTGGGGAATGAGACACAGATGAGGGCGTGGGGAATGAGACACGAATGAGGGCGTGGGGAATGAGACACGAATGAGGGCGTGGGGAATGAGACACGAATGAGGGCGTGGGGAATGAGACACAAATGAGGGCGTGGGGAATGAGACACGAATGAGGGCGTGGGGAATGAGACACCAATGAGGGCGTGGGGAATGAGACACAAATGAGGGCGTGGGGAATGAGACACAAATGAGGGCGTGGGGAATGAGACACCAATGAGGGCGTGGGGAATGAGACACAAATGAGGGCGTGGGGAATGAGACACGAATGAGGGCGTGGGGAATGAGACACCAATGAGGGCGTGGGGAATGAGACACGAATGAGGGCGTGGGGAATGAGACACAATTGAGGGCGTGGGGAATGAGACACCAATGAGGGCGTGGGGAATGAGACACGAATGAGGGCGTGGGGAATGAGACACAAATGAGGGCGTGGGGAATGAGACACCAATGAGGGCGTGGGGAATGAGACACGAATGAGGGCGTGGGGAATGAGACACGAATGAGGGCGTGGGGAATAAGACACAAATGAGGGCGTGGGGAATGAGACACCAATGAGGGCGTGGGGAATGAGACACGAATGAGGGCGTGGGGAATGAGACACCAATGAGGGCGTGGGGAATGAGACACGAATGAGGACGTGGGGAATGAGACACAAATGAGGGCGTGGGGAATGAGACACCAATGAGGGCGTGGGGAATGAGACACGAATGAGGGCGTGGGGAATGAGACACAAATGAGGGCGTGGGGAATGAGACACCAATGAGGGCGTGGGGAATGAGACACGAATGAGGGCGTGTGGAATGAGACACGAATGAGGGCGTGGGGAATAAGACACAAATGAGGGCGTGGGGAATGAGACACCAATGAGGGGGAGGGCGTGGGGAATGAGACACGAATGAGGGCGTGGGGAATGAGACACGAATGAGGGCGTGGGGAATGAGACACGAATGAGGGCGTGGGGAATGAGACACGAATGAGGGCGTGGGGAATGAGACACCAATGAGGGCGTGGGGAATGAGACACGAATGAGGGCGTGGGGAATGAGACACAAATGAGGGCGTGGGGAATGAGACACCAATGAGGGCGTGGGGAATGAGACACGAATGAGGGCGTGGGGAATGAGACACAAATGAGGGCGTGGGGAATGAGACACCAATGAGGGCGTGGGGAATGAGACACGAATGAGGGCGTGGGGAATGAGACACGAATGAGGGCGTGGGGAATAAGACACAAATGAGGGCGTGGGGAATGAGACACCAATGAGGGGGAGGGCGTGGGGAATGAGACACGAATGAGGGCGTGGGGAATGAGACACGAATGAGGGCGTGGGGAATGAGACACGAATGAGGGCGTGGGAAATGAGACACGAATGAGGGCGTGGGGAATGAGACACAAATGAGGGCGTGGGGAATGAGACACAAATGAGGGCGTGGGGAATGAGACACGAATGAGGGCGTGGGGAATGAGACACCAATGAGGGCGTGGGGAATGAGACACAGATGAGGGCGTGGGGAATGAGACACGAATGAGGGCGTGGGGAATGAGACACGAATGAGGGCGTGGGGAATGAGACACGAATGAGGGCGTGGGGAATGAGACACGAATGAGGGCGTGGGGAATGAGACACGAATGAGGGCGTGGGGAATGAGACACGAATGAGGGCGTGGGGAATGAGACACCAATGAGGGCGTGGGGAATGAGACACAAATGAGGGCGTGGGGAATGAGACACAAATGAGGGCGTGGGGAATGAGACACGAATGAGGGCGTGGGGAATGAGACACAAATGAGGGCGTGGGGAATGAGACACGAATGAGGGCGTGGGGAATGAGACACCAATGAGGGCGTGGGGAATGAGACATGAATGAGGGCGTGGGGAATGAGACACAAATGAGGGCGTGGGGAATGAGACACCAATGAGGGCGTGGGGAATGAGACACGAATGAGGGCGTGGGGAATGAGACACAAATGAGGGCGTGGGGAATGAGACACGAATGAGGGCGTGGGGAATGAGACACGAATGAGGGCGTGGGGAATGAGACACGAATGAGGGCGTGGGGAATGAGACACGAATGAGGGCGTGGGGAATGAGACACGAATGAGGGCGTGGGGAATGAGACACGAATGAGGGCGTGGGGAATGAGACACCAATGAGGGGGAGGGCGTGGGGAATGAGACACGAATGAGGGCGTGGGGAATGAGACACCAATGAGGGGGAGGGCGTGGGGAATGAGACACGAATGAGGGCGTGGGGAATGAGACACGAATGAGGGCGTGGGGAATGAGACACGAATAAGGGCGTGGGGAATGAGACACCAATGAGGGGGAGGGCGTGGGGAATGAGACACGAATGAGGGCGTGGGGAATGAGACACAAATGAGGGCGTGGGGAATGAGACACGAATGAGGGCGTGGGGAATGAGACACCAATGAGGGCGTGGGGAATGAGACACAAATGAGGGCGTGGGGAATGAGACACAAATGAGGGCGTGGGGAATGAGACACGAATGAGGGCGTGGGGAATGAGACACCAATGAGGGCGTGGGGAATGAGACACAAATGAGGGCGTGGGGAATGAGACACGAATGAGGGCGTGGGGAATGAGACACCAATGAGGACGTGGGGAATGAGACACGAATGAGGGCGTGGGGAATGAGACACAAATGAGGGCTTGGGGAATGAGACACGAATGAGGGCGTGGGGAATGAGACACGAATGAGGGCGTGGGGAATGAGACACCAATGAGGGGGAGGGCGTGGGGAATGAGACACGAATGAGGGCGTGGGGAATGAGACACGAATGAGGGCGTGGGGAATGAGACACGAATGAGGGCGTGGGGAATGAGACACGAATGAGGGCGTGGGGAATGAGACACGAATGAGGGCGTGGGGAATGAGACACGAATGAGGGCGTGGGGAATGAGACACCAATGAGGGGGAGGGCGTGGGGAATGAGACACGAATGAGGGCGTGGGGAATGAGACACGAATGAGGGCGTGGGGAATGAGACACGAATAAGGGCGTGGGGAATGAGACACCAATGAGGGGGAGGGCGTGGGGAATGAGACACGAATGAGGGCGTGGGGAATGAGACACAAATGAGGGCGTGGGGAATGAGACACGAATGAGGGCGTGGGGAATGAGACACCAATGAGGGCGTGGGGAATGAGACACAAATGAGGGCGTGGGGAATGAGACACGAATGAGGGCGTGGGGAATGAGACACCAATGAGGACGTGGGGAATGAGACACGAATGAGGGCGTGGGGAATGAGACACAAATGAGGGCGTGGGGAATGAGACACGAATGAGGGCGTGGGGAATGAGACACGAATGAGGGCGTGGGGAATGAGACACCAATGAGGGCGTGGGGAATGAGACACCAATGAGGGCGTGGGGAATGAGACACGAATGAGGGCGTGGGGAATGAGACACAAATGAGGGCGTGGGGAATGAGACACGAATGAGGGTGTGGGGAATGAGACACCAATGAGGGCGTGGGGAATGAGACACAAATGAGGGCGTGGGGAATGAGACACGAATGAGGGCGTGGGGAATGAGACACCAATGAGGACGTGGGGAATGAGACACCAATGAGGGCGTGGGGAATGAGACACAAATGAGGGCGTGGGGAATGAGACACAAATGAGGGCGTGGGGAATGAGACATGAATGAGGGCGTGGGGAATGAGACACCAATGAGGGCGTGGGGAATGAGACACAAATGAGGGCGTGGGGAATGAGACACGAATGAGGGCGTGGGGAATGAGACACCAATGAGGACGTGGGGAATGAGACACGAATGAGGGCGTGGGGAATGAGACACAAATGAGGGCGTGGGGAATGAGACACGAATGAGGGCGTGGGGAATGAGACACGAATGAGGGCGTGGGGAATGAGACACCAATGAGGGGGAGGGCGTGGGGAATGAGACACGAATGAGGGCGTGGGGAATGAGACACGAATGAGTGCGTGGGGAATGAGACACGAATGAGGGCGTGGGGAATGAGACACGAATGAGGGCGTGGGGAATGAGACACGAATGAGGGCGTGGGGAATGAGACACGAATGAGGGCGTGGGGAATGAGACACCAATGAGGGGGAGGGCGTGGGGAATGAGACACGAATGAGGGCGTGGGGAATGAGACACCAATGAGGGGGAGGGCGTGGGGAATGAGACACGAATGAGGGCGTGGGGAATGAGACACGAATGAGGGCGTGGGGAATGAGACACGAATAAGGGCGTGGGGAATGAGACACCAATGAGGGGGAGGGCGTGGGGAATGAGACACGAATGAGGGCGTGGGGAATGAGACACAAATGAGGGCGTGGGGAATGAGACACGAATGAGGGCGTGGGGAATGAGACACCAATGAGGGCGTGGGGAATGAGACACAAATGAGGGCGTGGGGAATGAGACACGAATGAGGGCGTGGGGAATGAGACACCAATGAGGACGTGGGGAATGAGACACGAATGAGGGCGTGGGGAATGAGACACAAATGAGGGCGTGGGGAATGAGACACGAATGAGGGCGTGGGGAATGAGACACGAATGAGGGCGTGGGGAATGAGACACGAATGAGGGCGTGGGGAATGAGACACCAATGAGGGCGTGGGGAATGAGACACGAATGAGGGCGTGGGGAATGAGACACAAATGAGGGCGTGGGGAATGAGACACGAATGAGGGTGTGGGGAATGAGACACGAATGAGGGCGTGGGGAATGAGACACAAATGAGGGCGTGGGGAATGAGACACGAATGAGGGCGTGGGGAATGAGACACAAATGAGGGTGTGGGGAATGAGACACGAATGAGGGCGTGGGGAATGAGACACGAATGAGGGCGTGGGGAATGAGACACGAATGAGGGCGTGGGGAATGAGACACGAATGAGGGCGTGGGGAATGAGACACGAATGAGGGCGTGGGGAATGAGACACGAATGAGGGCGTGGGGAATGAGACACGAATGAGGGCGTGGGGAATGAGACACAAATGAGGGCGTGGGGAATGAGACACGAATGAGGGCGTGGGGAATGAGACACCAATGAGGACGTGGGGAATGAGACACGAATGAGGGCGTGGGGAATGAGACACAAATGAGGGCGTGGGGAATGAGACACGAATGAGGGCGTGGGGAATGAGACACGAATGAGGGCGTGGGGAATGAGACACAAATGAGGGTGTGGGGAATGAGACACCAATGAGGGCGTGGGGAATGAGACACGAATGAGGGCGTGGGGAATGAGACACGAATGAGGGCGTGGGGAATGAGACACGAATGAGGGCGTGGGGAATGAGACACAAATGAGGGTGTGGGGAATGAGACACGAATGAGGGCGTGGGGAATGAGACACGAATGAGGGCGTGGGGAATGAGACACGAATGAGGGCGTGGGGAATGAGACACGAATGAGGGTGTGGGGAATGAGACACGAATGAGGGCGTGGGGAATGAGACACAAATGAGGGCGTGGGGAATGAGACACGAATGAGGGCGTGGGGAATGAGACACAAATGAGGGTGTGGGGAATGAGACACGAATGAGGGCGTGGGGAATGAGACACGAATGAGGGCGTGGGGAATGAGACACGAATGAGGGCGTGGGGAATGAGACACGAATGAGGGCGTGGGGAATGAGACACGAATGAGGGCGTGGGGAATGAGACACGAATGAGGGCGTGGGGAATGAGACACGAATGAGGGCGTGGGGAATGAGACACAAATGAGGGCGTGGGGAATGAGACACGAATGAGGGCGTGGGGAATGAGACACCAATGAGGACGTGGGGAATGAGACACGAATGAGGGCGTGGGGAATGAGACACAAATGAGGGCGTGGGGAATGAGACACGAATGAGGGCGTGGGGAATGAGACACGAATGAGGGCGTGGGGAATGAGACACAAATGAGGGTGTGGGGAATGAGACACCAATGAGGGCGTGGGGAATGAGACACGAATGAGGGCGTGGGGAATGAGACACGAATGAGGGCGTGGGGAATGAGACACGAATGAGGGCGTGGGGAATGAGACACAAATGAGGGTGTGGGGAATGAGACACGAATGAGGGCGTGGGGAATGAGACACGAATGAGGGCGTGGGGAATGAGACACGAATGAGGGCGTGGGGAATGAGACACGAATGAGGGCGTGGGGAATGAGACACGAATGAGGGCGTGGGGAATGAGACACGAATGAGGGCGTGGGGAATGAGACACGAATGAGGGCGTGGGGAATGAGACACGAATGAGGGCGTGGGGAATGAGACACGAATGAGGGCGTGGGGAATGAGACACGAATGAGGGCGTGGGGAATGAGACACGAATGAGGGCGTGGAATTTTGAGTCGGACTTCTTGAAACTTGTTTTTAGCAGGAACAACAACAGATCGTACTGTTAATCCTTTGCAAAAGATTTCTTTTAGACTGCTGCTCGCCCAATCATATGGCTGGAGAATCACCGTTGTTTCCTCCTCTAAGCCGCGGTCTAACAGGCGATCGGCCTCGTCCAACACTTAGAACTGCGAAAAGCAGACAGTCAAGAGAAGGAGGAGGGGGGAGGGAAAGCGAGCACCGACAAGGGAGCAATAGCATCACCAGCAGTAGAATAAACTACCCAACCGACCCTGACCCATGCAAACCGCACCCACCCGCGCACCTGCAGGTTGCTGAAGATTCGCCCCATGCTCGCCTCCTGCTGCAGCATCTCCCTCAATCGCCCCGGCGTTGCCACCACCACATGCGGCCGACTTGCTAGCTGCATAGCCTGAATAGGCAGGCAGGGGGAGAGGTGGGGAGATGGGAGAGGGTAGAGGGGCAGCGGAGAGGGGTGGGCGAGTGGGGGCAGCTGCATTTGCAGATGAATGCAGCTACAGCTGACGGGCACCAGTAATGCCATGTGTAGCTTGCACGTCGGCCACAGTCCCTCCAGTAGCAGGCATGAAATGCAGAGGGAGACGACTCAAAAACTAAAACGCTCCAGAAAACCAAGCACCAAATCCCCATGCATGCCCTACTCAGCTCTCATCCATCTCCCCTAAATCAACCTCCCTCTTTCCCCCCAGTCGCGACAGCACCCCTTTTGAGTCGACTTGAAATTTTTTTTTTTTGAAGACCGACTAACAACTCCAGGGCGCATCGTACACTCAACCCCCAAAACCCGCGCCCTCATTCTCACCTGCTCCACCATGTCACCCCCGCCGATAGCAATAGCGCAGCGCAGAGACAGCGACGACCCCAGAGCGCGGAACTGGTCGGCGATCTGCAGAGCCAGCTCCCTGGTGGGCGTGAGGACGAGCGCGAAGACCCCATAGGGATCCTCGGCTAGTTTCTGCACAGGTGAGTGGAGGGCAGGTGGAGGGGTGCAGGAGGGAAGAAAGGGTGGGGAGGGGAAGAGGGACCGTGAACTGGTGGTGGGCGATCTGCAGTGCGAGTCCCTGGTGGGCGTGAGGACTAGGACGAACACGCTGGCCATGACGTCGCTACCGGCGATGACGGGGAAAATGCACGCACACTGCAGTGGGTTCAGGGTTTTTAAAGGGCTCGGGGTTTAGACTGAAGAACCCACCTGCAGAATGGGCAGGGCGAAAGCAGCCGTTTTCCCACTGCCGGTCTGAGCCACACCAATCACGTTGCTCCCCGCAACGACGGGGGGGATGCACGCACACTGCACTGGGGTGGGATGGCGCAGACCCATCTCGTGACACGTGGCAACCAGCCATGGCGCCAGTGCCAGGTCAGCAAAGGAGTCACACGTGGCAGTGGCAGAGAGGGACACGTCAGCCTTGGCGAGGAGCGCAGTTGCTGCTGCGTCGTCCTCCTCTGTTCCTCCGTCCTCTGCTTTATCCTCCTCCCTCCCCTCTTCTTCCTCCTCCTCGTCCCCTTCACTACCATCATCCATCTCCTCTTCTTCCACCTCCCCCTCTTCCTCTCCTCCTCCCTCCTCCCCCTCCTCCCTCTCCCCATCCGCCTCTCCATCAACAAACGCCTTCCTCCCCTCCCTCCCGCCCATCCGCTTCCGCCGTCCCCCGCGTCCCCTCTCCCCCATCGGCTCCCTCGCCTGCGCGCCATCTCTGCTGACGTCACTTGCCTCCTCACCACCCCTGACGTCGCCATGTGTGCGGCCACTCTTGTCCACGTCAGCACCGCAAACACCTGCGACTCCTCGCCTCCCCGAAAAACTCCGCCTTCCGCAAAATCTCCCTCCTCGTTTCCTCTTCTCATCCCCTTAAACCCGACACCCTGAACCCTGCGCGCAGTCAACGAATTTACACTCAAGGCTTTCTTATGCGAGGCTAACGAGGGATCTGCCGGGCGACTAGCCTTAGCTTTACTCGTATCGTCAACCCCTAATGCTTTACGCTTCTTTGCACCATGACCCTTCGCAACAGCACTGGTGGGGCTTGCTGCCGGTAACCGCTCTCGTAACGATTTCGCTCTCTTATCCGTGGCCTCGTCGGCCGTCCCCGTTACAGTTACGCTCGCGCGCTTTGCAGCATTCGCAGCCGCGTCGTCCCCGCTTCCCGATCTAGCTGCGGCGTTTTTCGTCTTCCTCGCTTTCAGGAACTTCGACGAGAACAAGGGAGGCGCTTCGAACGCCATTGCAACGACCCAGGAATGGTTTGCTTGCAACGGTAACTTTCCCTCTATCACCGCCCTAGAATCAGTCGCTAATGACTTGTATGTAGCTCGACCTGTCACCCAGATGGGATCGATCTTACTGCAGACAAATTCGACCTAGCTGCTCTCGGCGTAACGTGAAATGATGTAAAGCGATCGATGTCCGTTTTCGAGTCACTGCTCTCTAGTCACGATTGGCTATTCAGACGACTGGTTCTAGTCGTGACGTTGCAAAGGTTAGTGAGCGCTATTGCTGCGCAGAGAAAATGCCGTTCATTTGTTCTTGGCTGAGACAACCTACAGAACCTGGTTTGTGTCGCGATCGGCGACATCAGTTTCCATTGGCGATGTGTTCGCCAAGTTGACATTCGCGAGAGTTTGCCAACGGTTACCTAGAACTGAGAGCTTCCGTCGTTGTTACGAGAACTCTTTCGCCAGGGAAACAGCGAAAGCAGTTCATTGTAGGTAACCGGAAATCTTCGAAATAGTATTTCTTGTACCCAATCGAAACGAGAGTTTATAGTGAGACAGAAACGGCTTTCACTTAGAGCAAAAACGGGCGGCTCGGATAAATTCCTGATCAGTGAGCTTTGGCGAATCTGCAAGCGAGGAAACGTGTAGGACGGTCGATTAACATCTTGCGGCGCTAACCCTACCGCGGCAGTTCAGTGTTAGCCTCGCAACTTGAAGTACGCGTTTTATCGTGGCAGTGATGCCCGCCGCTCGCGTGGTGATCAGAGTCAACTCATGAGCAACTTATGATCACGTTCGTGGAATCTAGCTCTAGACGCGACTCTGAGAGGCTTCGCCGACGTGCTTGCGCGCGCAGCGCAGAGCAACGTGAATGGCTTCCCACCGGGCATTCGGTTCAGGCGGCGCAATCCACGCGTCCAAGACTCAACGGGTTGCTCCTGACGCGGAGTCGCCTCGCAACCCACCTCACATCACTGGTCTCCGCAGCCTAGCCGTCGCACGATCGAACCATCGCTCTTCCATCCCCTCCATTCCTTCCTGTCCTTTCAATTCCTTCCACTCCCCGCGTCCCCATTCCCTCTCCCATCTCCTCGCCCGCCCTTGCTTCCGTTACCCCTTTCAGCCGTTCCAGAATCCATTTCCATGCCAACGAGTGTTGATACTCCTCACCCCACGCCTGTGCACACACCACGCACGCACCACCACACCTCACTCCTCTCAGCTCCTCACCCCGCTCTCGCCTGCACAGAGGGAACTTAGGGGTCCTGTTTCCGCCCTTCTCTTCACCCGTCCACACGCTTTCACACGGTTTCTCCAACAGAAGAGGCTCGGCCGAACCATATCCGAGCTTCCCCCTTCCGTCCGGTCCACAGAGGAATGGTCCGAGCCTTCAGCCGAGCCTCGGACACTCGTCTCCCCCTTGCCTGATCCTCCTCTGCTTCCTCTGCTGCTGCTGATTCCAATGCTGCCTCTGCTGCCACTGCTGCCGCTGCTTGTTTCGCCCACTCGAGGCATTATCAGGGGAATAGCCGGTGCGGCTCTTTCCCCTCGCAACAGCACTGCTGCTGCTGCTCTCTCCCAAGTCAGAAAACTCCTAAGCAGCGGAGTGCGAGCGCTGCTGCTATATGGTCTTCTCCTGATGGGTGCTGCAGCCTTGGGAGTGAGAGCAGCACCAGCAATAGCAGCTACATCTTCAGTTACAGTTACATCTTCAGGGCCAGCCCAAACCAGACAAGCGGGAGGCGTAGCAAACAAACGGAGCAGGAGGCTTAAAGCCAACGCGTTCGTTCGGCTCGCAGCCAATCGCGTGGTGCCAGCTGTCGTGCAGCTAGAGGTGGAAAGGTAGGCTTTGCGACCGTGTCCTTTGTGTTCAGAATATTCTGTCCGCAAAATGTTTTGCAAGATTTCTTACAAGGAACGTTATGCTCCACTGATACTTAGGGATAAGCGGACCCCCCTGAATGTATCCCAGTTTTGGAGACGCCTCATACCCACCCATTCCTCGCCTGTCTGTGTCTACCCTGCTTCCAGGCATCTTCCTCGGGCATCGCCGCAAGCAACCTTGAGAAAGGGGGAGGAGGGCAGCGGGGAGGAGGAGGCAGAGGGGCGGGGCAGTGTGGATGGCGGGGAGGAGGATGCGTTCAGGGAGACAGGTGGGTTCGGATCATATCAATACAGCACTACAGCAGTATGGCTATGAGAGCATGTTTACATCGTAGACACATGCCATGTCCTGTTTTGAGACGTCTCAAAACACTCCTTGTTTCACGTGTTTTGAGACGTCTCAAAACACTCCTTTTTTCACGTGTTTTGAGACGTCTCAAAACACTCCTTTTTTCACGTGTTTTGAGACGTCTCAAGACACATGCCATGTCCTGTTTCCGCACACTGTGACCCATGCCCTTCTGTTCGCTCTCCCTCGTTTTTCTTTTCTCCTTGCTTCCCCCATCTCACACCTTTTTCACATCGCTCGTTTCTTCCACCATCCCGTTCCACCGTGCAATGCAACCAACCCATTCTATTGATGCTCCCGCAGACGACGTGATGTTTCTGGCGAAATCCGATCCGAATGCAAGCACTGACAGAGCGGATGGCTGCAGCACTCGCCTGGCATCCTCTTCATGGCCGCACGAGCCTCGAGTGGGGGCGTGGTTGCGCCGACTCAAGGAGAGGGGGAGGTTGGAGGCCAAGGCCAAGGCACCCGAGACATACACAGAAACTAGTGTGTGAGCTTTGTTGCTTCTTTCAATCCACTCTTGTCTTTCGTGAGTGCCACAATTGCCCATTAGACGCACAAGCGTCGAGTGGGGGCATGGCTGCGCAGACTCAAGGAGAGGGCGAGGATGGAGGCCAGGGAAAAGGCGAAGACCAAGGCACCGGAGGCGTTCACAGAAACTAGTGTGAGAGCCTTGCTGCTGTGTTGCCATCCACGTTGCTCTATCTGCCATTCGCCACTGCTGTGTCTGACGTTCCATGCACTCTCGCCTGGCACCATCCTCATGGCCCCACAACATCCCTCCCTCCCTCCTTCCATCCCTCCCTCCCCGTCCAACTTCCCTCTTTCCCTCCCTCCCACCCTGTCCTCCCTTTTCTCCCTTCCCACCCATCAGCGGCAGCAGTTTTATCATCAGCAGCACTCAGCAACTGGTGCAGGAACCACTTGGTGAAAAAACCAGTGTGAATTTACTTCTGTGGATGCCTCAAAATACACTCGCCCCCATTCCATCCCTTCGTCCCTTCCTCTCCACCCACCCGCGGCAGCGGGTTCGTCGGTAACAGCACTCAGCGGCTTAATAATCTGTTTCAGCGACTTAAGAATGCTTTCTATACAAGCCGCTCCTAAAGCCGTCCTTACCTCCCTTCTTCCCCCCCGTCCCCCTTTTCCACCCACCAGCGGCAGTGAATTCATCGTCAGCAGAGTTCAACGGCTGGTGTGTATACCACATAGTAATAACCTCTTATAAGAACGCCTTGATGCCGCCCTTCCCTTTCCCTTCCTCCCCCCCCGCCCTTACTGGCCACCCACCAGCGGCAGCGGGTTCATTGTCAGCAGTGCTCAGCGGCTGGTGCTCACCAATGCTCATGTGGTGGACGGGGCAGCGAGAGTGACGGTAAGGGGAGTGCTCATGCCTGTCACACATCGCTCATAGGAACGTGCTGGCGCTCAGTGGCTGGTGCTCACCAATGCTCACGTGGTGGACGGTGCAGCGAGAGTGACGGTAAGAGGAAGGTAGGAATCACTCTATTACATGCCACATGTGGCGTATGTCTCAGCAGCCAGGGGCATGTGCTGGTGCTCGACGGCTGGTGCTCACCAATGCTCATGTGGTTGATGGTGCAGCGAGAGTGACGGTAAGAGGGATGAGGAAGCGTGAATGCGTCTGGATGGGAACAGATCTCCGTCCCGCTTTAAACGGTGGTCACACATTGCCCATAGCGACGTGCTTGCTGGTGCTCGACGGCTGGTTCTCATCAACGCGCACGTGGTTGATGGTGCAGCGAGAGTGACGTTAAGGGGAGTGATTATGTCCCACTGATCATGTCACCCGTAAGCAGTGAACGTTTTGCCAGATGTCAATGGTGCTCATGGAGCAGACGGACAGTGCAGTGAGAGTGACGGTAAGGGGTGTGCTCATGCTGCACAGATTGTATCATGTCACTCATGGGCGGAAGCGGAATCATGTTGTGGAGGGTGCAGCAGAAGTGATGGTAGGGGGAGTGCGGCGCATATCACGGCATGTGAATCACAGGCACTATAGACATCGGCGCTCGCCAGTCCGCAACTATGCCCATGTGCTGGATGGGGCAGCGAGAGTGACGGTAGGGGTGAGGACGAGAGAATGTCTGTCTGTCTGGATGTGACTTTTGAGTCACACACATGTGACTCGACATGACTCGAAATTCACCTCGAATTTCTGCCACACATGGGTCGAAGGGAGGGACATTTGCAACTCATCGGCCATGGGGACTTGCTGGGTGTGCTCAGCGGCTGGTGCTCTGCAACGCACCATAGTGGTAACCCCACATGTGGTTGATGGTGCAGCAGCTTGATGGTACGGCGAGGAGAGGAATCGATCACCCTACTGGGTTCAAATGGACATTCATGTCTCAGCTCAGTCTTCTGTGACATGTGTGACATGCGTGACATGTGTGACATGTGTGACATGCGTGACATGTGTGACATGCGTGACATGTGTGACATGCGTGACATGTGTGACATGTGTGACATGTGTGACATGTGTGACATGTGTGAGATGTGTGACATGTGTGACATGTGTGACATGCGTGACATGTGTGACATGTGTGACATGTGTGACATGTGTGACATGTGTGACATGCGTGACATGCGTGACATGTGTGACATGTGTGACATGTGTGACATGTGTGACATGTGTGACATGTGTGACATGTGTGACATGTGTGACATGTGTGACATGTGTGACATGTGTGACATGTGTGACATGTGTGACATGTACATACATGTCACAGAAGACTGAGCTGAGGCACATGCTGGTCCACACACCCCAGTGCATGGCATGGCTTGGGGTGATGGCTTTGTGCATGCTTCTTGCACGGAGATGCATGTGTGTTGTTGCTCACTTAGTGTTGGGTGCGAGGTATGTCTGCACACATAGTTGCATATGTACTGCTTAAGGGTAGATGAAAGGGATGGTAAGGAAACGACGAGAAGGGAGGGAAGGCAGGTGATGCATGTGTGTTGTTGCTCACTAGTGTTGGGTGCGAGGTATGTCTGCACAAATAGGAGGGTGTCAGTCGCAGCTAGTTCACCTGCCTTCCCTCCCTTCTCGTCGTTTCCTCCCATCCCTTTCATCTTCCTCCCATCCCTTTCATCTTCCTCCCATCCCTTTCATCTTCCTCCCATCCATCGTCCCTTCCCGTACCTCCCATCCCCTCCATCCCTCCCATTTCTCCCCCCCATCCTGTCAGCTGCTTCTCCCCGACGGTCGTCGCTTTGCCACAGAGTCAACCGCACTGCATCCCTCTGCAGACCTCGCAGTGCTCAAGGTACTCTCTCACTGCATTCGTCTGTTGTACCCTAGTATGCGGTTACTTAGCTCTGACTGACGGATCTGCTGCCAGCAACAACATCAGCGCATGGGGGTCTGCCTGTGGTTGTTGTCTGAATATGCCACATGGAGAGGTTAATGCCAGTATTTTGTGCCGAGAGGTTCAGGTTCAGGGTTCTTATTACTCCACTACATTGATACCTAGTTGACTTTGAGTCGACTCAGAAGTCACCTTATTTCTCCACCACATCATGATGACTGCTCGAGAGGCCCGCTTGAGTTGATGCTCCCGCTTCAACCAGTTCATCAGTGCTTCACTTAAAAGGGGGAAATTTCATGACCACCTACTCTCTTCTCTAGCATGACTAATCAGAGAGGTTCCCTCTTTAAGAGGCTCTCATACTTCCCCCTTAAAAGTTGTTGCATGTTGTATTGTATCGTGTCTATCTACTGTTGGCCAGTGGGTGACTCACAGCCTGTTGACCCGAAACGGGAAGGTTTCTCTGCAGGCAGCAAACACGTTCTTTCAACTCACGCGTTCCTTCTCACGCGTTCCTTGAGGCTCAACTCATGCGTTCCTTGAGGCTCAACTCATGCGTTCCTTGAGGCTCAACTCATGCGTTCCTTGAGGCTCAACTCATGCGTTCCTTGAGGCTCAACTCATGCGTTCCTTGAGGCTCAACTCATGCGTTCCTTGAGGCTCAACTCATGCGTTCCTTGAGGCTCAACTCATGCGCTCCTTGAGGCTCAACTCATGCGTTCCTTGAGGCTCAACTCATGCGCTCCTTGAGGCTCAACTCATGCGTTCCTTGAGGCTCAACTCATGCGCTCCTTGAGGCTCAACTCATGCGTTCCTTGAGGCTCAACTCATGCGCTCCTTGAGGCTCAACTCATGCGTTCCTTGAGGCTCAACTCATGCGCTCCTTGAGGCTCAACTCATGCGTTCCTTGAGGCTCAACTCATGCGTTCCTTCTCTTAGTTGTCCTTTCCTACCACTGCTGCACAGTTTGTGACTCACTGCCTGTTGACCAGAAGGGGGGGAGGGGTGGAGTTTTCTGTGCAGGCAGCAACATGTTTCTTTCAACTCACGCATTCCTTTTCTTGGTTTACTTTTCCTCCCACTGCTGCCCAGTAGGTGACTCATAGGCTGTTTACCAGAGGGCCTACTGTATCAGCAGTCTTGGTTTCCGGCCTGCAAGGGATTGACGAGCCGGCTGTATCAGCAGCGAATGGAGCATCGACTGTGGCAGGAGAGGAGCGGGGAGCTGTAGCGGTAACGATTGGGGACGACAAGACTGCAGCAGACAGGGTTGGGTCAACTGGAGGAACGATTCCTGTGGACTGTTGCAGGGGAGTGGGTTCAAGAGAAGCGGATGGGAGTCCTGCCGTAGCAGGCATATTTGGGGAAGTGAGAGCAGAGGTGCAAGAGACAGGAGGGGAGGGAGGAGTTCAGAGGGATGGAGGGGAAAGAGCAGGTGAGAGGGATGGAAGAGAGGGAGGAGAGGGCAGCAGAGAAGACAAGGAGTGGCTCCCCTGTGCGCCCATTGGTGATAGTGATGACGTGGAGCTTGCTGATTGGGTGATCTCGGTGGGCAATCCTGTGGGGCTGCCTGGCAGCATCAGCCTGGGCGTGATCAGCAGCCTGCACCGCACTGCTGCTCAGGTGAGGAAGGGGGTTGATGGGGGGAAGGTGGGGGTTGATGGGGGAGTGGGGGAGTGGCAGAGAGCAGATCTACATGGGTTTACGGTGCGCAGCATCAGCCTGGGCAATGAAATGTGACGCATGCACGGCGCAGCCGCTCAGGTGAGGGTGAGAGGGTGGGGAATGGGATGTGACACATGAAGTGCAGGTGAGTGTGATGGTGGGGAATTTTCCTCATTCCACTCACTCCTTCCCCCCATTCTCTCCCACCCCCTGGTGTTTCCTCTCCCCCTCTCCCCCTCTTCCCTTTCCTCTCCTCTCCCTCCAGGTGGGAGTGCCGCACTCCACACTCCACTACTTCCAAACCGACTGTGCCATCAACCTGGGGAGCTTTCATTGCTCCGTTCACCCTCCCACTCGCTCTCCCACTCCCCTTCCCCCACCCCTCCCACCAGGTGGGAGTGCCGCACTCCTCACTCCACTTCTTCCAAACAGATTGTGCCATCAACCCGGGCAGTTCAGGCAGTCCCCTCGTGAACGAGTTCGGAGAGGTGCGTGCAGCTCTCGCAACCTGCTTTCTTTAGATGCCATATGCTGCTTGCTTGCCTCCCATCAACCTAGGCAGCTCCGGCAGTCCCCTTGTGAACGAGTTTGGGGAGGTGCGTGCAGCTGTGTAAAGCTGCTTCCCCTGTATGCCACATGCTGCTCGCTTGCCACATCCTATCAATCTGGAGAGCTCAGGCAGTCCTTTCGTGAACGAGTTTGGAGAGGTGGGTTGGTGCTCCTCTCTCAATCCTCTGCTGATGTGGGTGGTGCTGTGTAAGCCTGCTTTCCCTGTATGTCACATGCTGCTTGCTTGGCCTCCCATCAACTGGGAGAGCTCAGACAGTCCTTCCGTAAACATGTATCGTGGAGGTGTGAGCTGCACTCTCAAGCGATTTTTGAGGCGCCTCAAAAACCTCTGGCAGTCCTTCTGACAACATGTTTTGTGGAGGTGCGAGCTGCACTCTCAAGCGATTTTTGAGACGCCTCAAAAACCTCAGGCAGTCCTTCCGTAAACATGTATCGTGGAGGTGTGAGCTGCTTTCTCAAGCGATTTTTTAGGCGCCTCAAAAACCTCTGGCAGTCCTTCTGACAACATGTTTTGTGGAGGTGCGAGCTGCACTCTCAAGCGATTTTTGAGGCGCCTCAAAAACCTCTGGCAGTCCTTCTGACAACATGTTTTGTGGAGGTGCGAGCTGCACTCTCAAGCGATTTTTGAGGCGCCTCAAAAACCTCTGGCAGTCCTTCCGTAAACATGTATCGTGGAGGTGTGAGCTGCTTTCTCAAGCGATTTTTTAGGCGCCTCAAAAACCTCTGGCAGTCCTTCTGACAACATGTTTTGTGGAGGTGCGAGCTGCACTCTCAAGCGATTTTTGAGGCGCCTCAAAAACCTCTGGCAGTCCTTCCGTAAACATGTATCGTGGAGGTGTGAGCTGCACTCTCAAGCGATTTTTGAGGCGCCTCAAAAACCTCTGGCAGTCCTTCTGACAACATGTTTTGTGGAGGTGCGAGCTGCACTCTCAAGCGATTTTTGAGACGCCTCAAAAACCTCAGGCAGTCCTTCCGTAAACATGTATCGTGGAGGTGTGAGCTGCACTCTCAAGCGATTTTTGAGGCGCCTCAAAAACCTCTGGCAGTCCTTCTGACAACATGTTTTGTGGAGGTGCGAGCTGCACTCTCAAGCGATTTTTGAGGCGCCTCAAAAACCTCTGGCAGTCCTTCCGTAAACATGTATCGTGGAGGTGTGAGCTGCACTCTCAAGCGATTTTTGAGGCGCCTCAAAAACCTCTGGCAGTCCTTCTGACAACATGTTTTGTGGAGGTGCGAGCTGCACTCTCAAGCGATTTTTGAGGCGCCTCAAAAACCTCTGGCAGTCCTTCCGTAAACATGTACCGTGGAGGTGTGAGCTGCTTTCTCAAGCGATTATTTAGGCGCCTCAAAAACCTCTGGCAGTCCTTCTGACAACATGTTTTGTGGAGGTGCGAGCTGCACTCTCAAGCGATTTTTGAGGCGCCTCAAAAACCTCTGGCGGTCCTTCCGTAAACATGTATCGTGGAGGTGTGAGCTGCTTTCTCAAGCGATTTTTGAGGCGCCTCAAAAACCTCTGGCAGTCCTTCTGACAACATGTTTTGTGGAGGTGCGAGCTGCACTCTCAAGCGATTTTTGAGGCGCCTCAAAAACCTCTGGCAGTCCTTCCGTAAACATGTATCGTGGAGGTGTGAGCTGCACTCTCAAGCGATTTTTGAGGCGCCTCAAAAACCTCTGGCAGTCCTTCTGACAACATGTTTTGTGGAGGTGCGAGCTGCACTCTCAAGCGATTTTTGAGGCGCCTCAAAAACCTCTGGCAGTCCTTCCGTAAACATGTATCGTGGAGGTGTGAGCTGCTTTCTCAAGCGATTTTTTAGGCGCCTCAAAAACCTCTGGCAGTCCTTCTGACAACATGTTTTGTGGAGGTGCGAGCTGCACTCTCAAGCGATTTTTGAGGCGCCTCAAAAACCTCTGGCAGTCCTTCCGTAAACATGTATCGTGGAGGTGTGAGCTGCACTCTCAAGCGATTTTTGAGGCGCCTCAAAAACCTCTGGCAGTCCTTCTGACAACATGTTTTGTGGAGGTGCGAGCTGCACTCTCAAGCGATTTTTGAGGCGCCTCAAAAACCTCTGGCAGTCCTTCCGTAAACATGTATCGTGGAGGTGTGAGCTGCACTCTCAAGCGCTTTTTGAGGCGCCTCAAAAACCTCTGGCAGTCCTTCTGACAACATGTTTTGTGGAGGTGCGAGCTGCACTCTCAAGCGATTTTTGAGGCGCCTCAAAAACCTCTGGCAGTCCTTCCGTAAACATGTATCGTGGAGGTGTGAGCTGCTTTCTCAAGCGATTTTTGAGGCGCCTCAAAAACCTCTGGCAGTCCTTCTGACAACATGTTTTGTGGAGGTGCGAGCTGCACTCTCAAGAGATTTTTGAGGCGCCTCAAAAACCTCTGGCAGTCCTTCCGTAAACATGTATCGTGGAGGTGTGAGCTGCACTCTCAAGCGATTTTTGAGGCGCCTCAAAAACCTCTGGCAGTCCTTCTGACAACATGTTTTGTGGAGGTGCGAGCTGCACTCTCAAGCGATTTTTGAGGCGCCTCAAAAACCTCTGGCAGTCCTTCCGTAAACATGTATCGTGGAGGTGTGAGCTGCTTTCTCAAGCGATTTTTTAGGCGCCTCAAAAACCTCTGGCAGTCCTTCTGACAACATGTTTTGTGGAGGTGCGAGCTGCAATCTCAAGCGATTTTTGAGGCGCCTCAAAAACCTCAGGCAGTCCTTCTGTAAACACGTTTTGTGGAGGTGCGAGCTGCACTCTCAAGCTTCCCCTAAGTGCTGCGTGCCCACTGCCCTCCTCTCGGTGAGGGGTGTAATGGTCTGTAGAGCTGCTTCCCTGTATGCCTTGTGCTGACTGGCTCCCCATCAATCCGGGCAGATCTGGCAGTCCCCTTGTGAACAGAACCTCATATGAGGTCATGCTTTGCCTAGCTTGCTGCTGACATGGCACGATCTGATTGGTGGCTGTAGGTCATTGGCATCACAACAGCCATCCGGTCGGATGCTGAAGGAGTGGCGTTCGCCATCCCCATCAACCATGTGAGAATGTCATTCGAGTCGACTCTAAAGTCAGCTCGCGTCACACTGCATCTCTCACCGAGAGCAATCTGCTGTTTCAGATTCCCACACACAGAGCCATCTCTTATGGTACCCTTGTGTTTCTTGCACTTGGTCAAGTGTTTTCTTCCTCTCTGTGCAGGCCATTCGTGAGCTGAGTTCAACCAGGGAGCTCTCAGGCAGTCCCCTTGTAGAGCCATCTCTTACTGTTGTGTTTCTTGCACGGAGTTTCGTAAGTGCTTCTTGCACTCATTCGAGTGTTATCTTCCTCTCTCTGCAGGCCATTCGTGAGCTGAGTTCCACCGGTATACACTTGGATGCAAGAGGCTTGGACACTGTTTGTGGAAGAATGTAAGTTCCATAACTTTGGACAGTACCTGTATGTTATTCTTCAAGGGCCGGACTTGGCTCTGCAGGGGTTCTACTCCAGTGCCAGCCACAGATGGCTATAAGCCGCAGACATCCTTTCATTCGTTTGGGGCGCGCCGGTGTTCCGTCAAGTCCTGCGCGTTACGAGGTTAGGCCCTTTTTGTTGGGCTGAAAAAGGCCCTTAGGATCTTTGCAGGGGTGAACTCTGGGTAGAATTGGTGTAGTGGCGGAAGCGTTAATAAAGAGTTTTGAACCACCTTGCGCTAGTTTGGAGGGCAAAGTAAGTTGATTAAAACAAGCAAGTACAAAGGTTTATATAAGAGTACAAAGAATACAAAGAGATATAATTAAACTGTTTTACTGTTGCGGTTCGATACAGTGACGACTCGGGCAACTGCTCAATGTCGAGTCAGTTGTGTGTCCTTGCTGTGGCGCTGCATTTATCAAGTCAAAGGTCGCTGACCTTTGACCTTCGCGTAACCTCCAGCTGTTACTTCAACCTCCGAGGGTTGACTCGCTGGTGCCTCGATATGCGTTGCTTCACTTGTGTCTTAGTGTTTCGACACGACAGAAGCGCTTAGGACCGATTGTTTCCAACACTCCCCTTTCGCTTCTGGAGTGTCGCTGACGTGGCTCTGTCCAGTCAGCAGCATGCAGTATTCGAACTTCTGTTTTCCGAGCTTCTTGGTCAAGTAGTCAGCTGCCATCTCAGACGTGGGGCAGTATGACAGCTCGAGCTTTCCCTTCTCGATCTCGTCCTTCACGAAGAAATATTGCAGGGCGATGTGTTTCGTCCTGTTCGCGAAACCGTTCTTGTTGGCGATGCGAATTGCCGACTGGTTGTTGCAGAACAGGGTAAAGTTGGGTAACTCGACTAACTTCGCTTCTTCCAGTAGCTCGCGAAGATAGAGCCCTTCCTTGGTGGCTGAGCAGAGTGCAATATATTCTGCTTCAGCTGACGAGAGAGCAATTAGTTCCTGATTGCTCGATTGCCAGGAGATAGGTCCGATAGGCTCGAGGCGGTAGATGTAGCCGGTGCGCGATCGTCTGTTGTCCGAGTCGCTGTGAGGATCTGAGATCGAGCTCAGAAAAGTTGATTCAAATTGAATTGAACCAAATGTCCACCTGGGTACAACACGAGGCTATATATAGGCTCGACACAAGGCCCCGTAACCAGATGTTACGCGAAGGTTCCGCGGGTCGCGAAGCGTCCCGAACAGATCCTTACCGAATTCGGTAGAAGGCAATTCGGTGGCAACCGAAAAGCCAGAATTCGGTGCACGCAACCTAGCTCGGTGCTATAACTATAATAAAATATAGAAAAGCACATAGCTTAGGAAATCAAGCAATTCATGCATGCATATGATTATCCTATGCTAGAAATAGCATGATAAAGTAGAGGCAAGCAAGCATAGCTGGCATAAGCCGTCGTACTCTCACACGTCCCCCCCTCAAAGCTGGGTGGCGTGAGATACACCCTGCTTGACAAGATAGTCCTTGAGAGCACGGCGTGCGTCGCCCATATCAGCATCTGCAACCCAACTGTCCTCAGTGGGGTCGTATCCTTTCCAGCGTATCAGGAACTCGAGAGTCTTGCCACCGCGGCGCCAATGAGAGAGAACGCGCTCGATCTCGTACTCGGGTTCATCATGTATGAGAAAAGGTGGTGGTGGCGGTAGTTGCCGTCCCTGGAACTGTTGGTTGGGGTCCTTGTAGGGCTTCAGTAGCTGGACATGGAAAGCGTTGTGAAGCTTCTATGTATCTGGTAAGCGCAAGCGGAATGTAACTGGTGTCACCTGTGCCTCAACGAGAAAAGGACCACAGAAGCGAGGCCGGAGTTTGGATGGGAGGTGAGACAGGTTCAAGTTGCGCGTGTCAAGAAGCACCTGATCTCCGACTGCTACTGAGTGATCACGTCGCTGACGATCGGCATACTGCTTCTGGGAGTTTTGCATCGTGGTGAGACGTCGCTGAGTCTTCTCCCATAGCTGCTGCATGGTGGTGACGAAGTCATGTGCGGCTTGGACGTGTGCCGGTGTAGTTGGCTGCTGTGGTGTGAGTGGTTCCCGTCCGTAACACAGGAAGAAATGAGTTTTTTCTGTGGCTGCATGTGATGCGTTGTTGTAAGCGGACTCTAGGGTCGGTAACTGTGTGTCCCAGTGGCTGACGTCTTCCTTGCAAGCTGTGCGCAGTAACTGTTCAACCACTTGATTGAGTCGCTCTGTCTGTCCGTCAGTCTGGGTGTGGTATGCTGAAGACATTGCAAGTTTTGTCCCCAACAGTCCCATGAGCTCCTTCCAGAACTTACTCGTCAATTTGGGGTCTCTGTCTGAGATGAGTGTAGCGGGGATGCAGTAGATGGTGATGATGCGGTCGAAGAAGAGTCGAGCAGTTGCTTCAGCTGTAGCTGTGGCGTTGGTCGGTATGAAGTGACCCATTTTGGAGAACTTATCGATCACCACGAGGATGGAATCATGTCCCCGTGAGGTCGAAGGAAGTCCTGTGATGAAGTCGAGGCTAACGACCTGCCATGGCTGCTCCGGTACGGGTAGAGGCTGAAGTAACCGTGCTTTTTTCTGCTTGCTGCTCTTCATCCGCTGGCACGTGTCGCATGAGGTGACGAACTGCTGCACGTCTACTGCCATCCCCGGCCAGTAGTAATACTTCGCTATCCCTGCTAACGTCTTGTTGCTCCCGAAATGTCCCGCGTAAGGTACGTCGTGAAACTCCTCCAATAGGATCTGCCATAGCGGGGCGTAATTCGGTACCCAAATCTTTCCTGAACCCTTCCTTATAGCTAAGTCTTTCTCCCACTGTAATAGCTTCTTGGTCTGTGCTGTAGCAATCTCTGCGTCCACGGAGTACCCATGTTGGAATAGACCCTTGAGCAGAGGGTTCATCCCGTCGAGCTGGATGCCTGCGACATGTCCGAGGCGGCTCAACGCGTCTGCTTTGTTGTGTAGCCCGGGCTTGTAGACGATGTCGTAGTGGAAGTGAGTTTCCAGGAAGTCCACCCACCGCACCTGTCGTCGTGAGAGTGTCGGCTGTGACTTCAGGTATTTGAGACTGCAGTGGTCAGTATAGACTGTAGTCTTGGCTCCCTCTAGGTAACACCTCCACGCTTTGAAGGCTATGACTATCGCTAAGGCTTCCTTGTCGTGAATGGGGTAGTTTAGTTCTGCTCCGTGTAGCTTCTTACTGAGGTAGGCGATGGGCTGCAAACCGCGTCCGTGATCCTGCATCAGTACTGCTCCGACTGCTTGGTCACTAGCGTCTGCTTACACCACGTAGTCCTTGTCTGGATCTGGTAGGATGAGTACTGGCACTGTAGTCAGTGCTGTCTGTTTGTTCAGTTCGCGGTAGTCGATGCACATCCGTAAACTACCGTCTGGCTTTGGAGTGAAGAGATTTGGTGCACCGTAGGGAGAGGTGGATGGGCGGATCAGTTGTCTATCTAGTAGATACTCTATCTGTTTTTCATGTCTCTCAGTTCAGTTGGACTCAGTCGGTATGGTGCACGTGAGACGGGTTTCGCACCTGGTTCCTCCACGATCTCGTGCTCGTGGGTGCGTGCTGGAGATACGCCTGTGGGTAGGTCGTCGGGCATTATATCCTTGTACTGCTCCAAGACCTCCTCCTCTGCTGCTGCTATAACCAGTGCTAAGTAATCCGTGTTACTCTCGTTCACTGTCCGTTCGAACCGTGCCAGTGTCGTTTCAGGAACACTCCCTGTATCCGTCAAGCTTCGCAGCTCCACTCGTTTCCCGTTGTTGTAGATGCACACCTTGCTGTTGACCCAATCGATCTCGGGGTTGAACTGCTTCACGAAATCTCGCCCCAAGATAAAATCTAATCCCTTGATGTTCGTGATCGGCAACGTCGGCTTCCACCTCAATGCCCCTATCTGCAGCTGCAGTGTTTGTCAGAACATTGTATAGCTTATGCTGTTGTGTAGGCTATAGTGGGGTATCCCATAGGGGGTACAACCCAATTAGGGTTTGCTATTTGTACTCACTTCACTCTTAGTTCATTCATTCCTCGTTCAGTTCTTCTCATGGTATCGAGCAGGTTCCCCTGTGGGAACTGCACCTAGGGCCCACCACTCGATATTATTTTTTTCCTGCCCGAAGCGCGCTCATCCCGAGTCGCGCCTCGGGCCACCCTCTCACCGAGCCGCCCTAGCGGCCGGCCTTTCGATCGCGGCCCCGCCGCCCCTGCCTTCGCGGCCCCGCCGCTCCTGAACTCGCGGCCCCGCCGCCCCTCCTGTAGCGGCCCCGCCACTCGCGGCCCTCGCCGCCCCTGCTCTAGCGGCCCCGCCGCCCACGACTCGCGGCCCTCGCCGCCCCTACTCTCGCGGCCCTCGCCGCCCCTGCTCTCGCGGACCCGCCGCCCATTGCTCGCGGCCCTCGCCGCCTCTGATCTCGCGGCCCCGCCGCCCACCGCTCGCGGCCCTCGCCGCCTCTTCTCTCGCGGCCCCGCCGCCCCTGCTGTCGCGGCCCCGCCGCTCGCGGCCCTCGCCGCCTCTCCACTCGTGGCCCCGCCACCCACTGCTCGCGGCCCCGCCGCCCCTGCTGTCGCGGCCCCGCCACCCCTGCTTACGCGACACCGCCGCCCCTACACGCGGCCCCGTCGCCCGTGATCTCTCGGCCCCGCCGCCCCTGCTCTCGCGGCCCCGCCACCTCTGCTCACGCGACACCGCCGCCCCTACTCACGGCCCCGTCGCCTTTGCTCTCACGGCCCCGCCGCCCGGTACCGGAGCAGCCGAGCCGCCCTGCACCCGAGCCGCCTGGCAGCCGAGCCGCCTTGCACCCGAGCCGCCCTGCCGCCGAGCCGCCCGAGAGCCGAGCCGCCCAACAGCAGCCGAGCCGCCCAGCAGCAGCCAAGCCGCCCAGCAGCAGCCGAGCCGCCCAACAGCAGCCGAGCCGCCCAGCAGCAGCCGAGCCGCCCAGGAGCCGCCGAGCCGCCCTTCTGCCGAGCCACCCTACCTGCCCTGCCCGGTGAGCACCGTACCGCTGTCACTACGTGCCCTTTCCCTACTACTTGCACTGCTTCGCTGTCGTAGTCATGGCTACCCCTAGTGTCCTAGCTTTTGACGCTGAGGGTGGAGCCATTGACTTTGAGGTCTGGGTCGACGACCTGCAGCTGTTCTTACAGTGCGATAGGGTGGACGATCTCTCTCTCTTTGACCTCACTTCTGGCGCCTCTCCTGCCCCTGCTGCTGATGCTGACCCCGCTGTTCGCTCTCAGTGGGCCACTCGCGATGCTGCTGCACGTCTTGCTGTGCGTCGCCACCTCCCTACCACTGAGCGCGCGCACTTTAGTCAGTACAAGAGTGCTCAGACCTTGTACGACGCTGTAGTTGGCGCTACTCTTCCCCTGCCACTGCTGCACTGAGCCGTCTCATGCTACCGTACCTCTTTCCTGACCTCACTGCCTTTCCCACTATCGCTGACCTCATTACGCACCTCCGCACTAGTGACACTCGCTACCGCGCCGCCCTTCCTGCTGAGTTCTGCGCCAAGAACCCCCCCCCATGTACATCACTCTCTACTACCTAGTCACACGCCTCCCTGACTCCCTTCACGTAGTCAGGGACCACTTTCTCTCAGTCTGTCCCACCACCCTCACTGTCGACCTCCTCGAGAAGGCCCTCCTAGCGGCGGAGAAGAGCATCGTCGCTGTAGGCGCTTCTCGTGGTGACCCTCGCAACCCCATCTTTGAGGGGTGCTCTCCTTCCCCCCTGCTGCTGCTGCCGACCTGCTTGGTCTTGAGTCGGTCGGCGCGGCGTCTGCCCCTAGTGGGAGACGCCGCTCTGGCAAGGGCAAGGGGGGCAAGGGCGCGGGTGGAGCTGGAGGGGGCGGTGGAGGTGGCGGTGGAGGCGGTGGAGGGAGTGGGGGTGGCGGTGGGAGTGGTGGCGGAGGCGGTGGTAGTGGTGGCAGCGGCGGAGGAGGCAGCGGTGGTGGCGGCGGCGGTAGGAGTGGCGGTGGAGGTGGAGCTGGTCGGGGTGGTGCCCCGCAGCGGAGCGGCGCTGGTAGTGGTCAGCGCCAGCAGCAGCAGCAGCAGCAGCGTTCGCGCGACATCCCTCCACCCCAGCAGCTCCGTGAGTGGTACACGCAGCGTCAGAGGGGTGGGGGTACTGGTCCGTGCACCTACGTCCTTCGTTCCGGCGACCGCGCGGGTGAGCAGTGTGAGGGTGCCCACCCCACCCAGCGCTGCTTTGGCCGCCTGACGGACGCTTGGCGTCAGTAGTTCCCCGAGGCTAGTGAGATTCCCCGCTGGGGAGAGCTGTCTAGGGCTGGTGTAGCTATCTTTGATCTTGACTTTGATGCTATCCTTGCTGCCATGTATGCTGTGACGATTAGTGAGGAGGGTGACTGTTACCGGTGTTTCCCGCCTGACCCGGGCATTGGTACTGCTGCGCTAGGTGCTTGTGAGGCTGTTGCTCTAGGTGCCAGTGCGTCTGCGCTCTCAGGTACTCGTGAGGCTGCGCTCTCAGGTACCGCGTCGGCTTCGGCCTCCCTCACTTTCACACTTGACTCAGGGGCTTCTCGCTCCTTCTTTCGAGACCGCACCACACTCACGCCGCTTGGTCGGCTAGTTGCAGTCTCCCAAGCTGACCCCTCTGGGGGTCCTGTCCTCTCTCACTTCTCCACTGTCCTCCCGTGTCCGGCTGCCCCCTCGGGCACCCTGTCTGGCCTGTCCCTCCCCTCGTTCTCGACGAACTTGGTGAGTGGTGCAGACCCGCAGGATGCAGGGGTTCACCAGTTCACTCCTGCGAGTCAGCGGGTGACCCACTGCACGGACGCAAGCACAGGCCGGCACCTGGCCACGTTCTCGCGTAGGCCGGGGTCGAGCCTCTACACCCTGACCACTGAGTCTCCTCCTGTCCCTGCGTCTGGTCAGGTAGCTGCGTCGGGTCAGGTGTTTGCTGCTGCGTCCAGGTCTGGTCCGGAGTCTGCGCCCTGTTCGTGTCGCCTCCTGTCTCACGAGACTCTCCTGTGGCACCACCGTCTTGGTCACCCCTCCTTGTCTCGTCTTCGGGGCATGGCTTCCCGTGTCCTTGTCTCTGGTCTCCCCCGGTCTCTCCCTCCCCTTCCTTCGGGACCAGGACCTTCCTGTATCCCCTGTGTCGAGGGGCGCCTCCGGGCTGCTCCTCACTCCTCCCAGTTTCCCCCGACAGAGGCTCCTCTGCAGACACTTCACATGGACGTGTGGGGCCCGGCACGCGTCCGTGGGCAGGGTCATGAGCGCTACTTCCTGCTGGTGGTTGACGACTACTCGCGTTACACCACAGTCTTCCCCTTGCGCAGCTAAGATGATGTCACTGAGGTGTTGATCGACTGGATCCGCGCAGCTCGTCTCCAGCTCAGGAGGAGCTACGGCTCGGACTTTCCTTTTCTGCGTCTGCACTCTGACCGCGGTGGGGAGTTCTCCTCTGGCCTTCTCCGGGCCTATTGTCGTGCACGAGGGATCCGCCAGACCTTCACGCTTCCGGACTCTCCACAGCAAAATGGGATTGCTGAGCGCCGCATTGGCATGGTCATGGACGTCGCTTGTACGCCCATTATGCATGCGGCTGCCCCCCATTTTCTGTGGCCGTTTGTGGTTCGGTACGCGGCGCATCAGCTCAACCTTCACCCCAGGGTCTCTCGGCCCGCGATGTCCCCAGTCCTGCTGTGGACGGGAAAGGTCGGCGATGCGTCTGCGTTCCGTGTCTGGGGATCTCGAGCGTTTGTCCGCGACTTGTCTGCGGACAAGCTGTCCCCTCGTGCTGCTCCCTGTGTCTTCCTTGGCTTCCCCCCTGACGCTCCAGGGTGGCAGTTCTACCACCCCTCCTCTCGTCGTGTTCTAACCTCCTAGGACGTCACGTTCGACAAGTCAGTCCCCTTCTCCCGCCTCTTCCCCTACCGCACTCCTTCCCTCTCCCCGCCACCGGACTTCCTTGTGCCGGTTCCCCCCCCGGTAGACCCCCTCCCCCCTCAGGTTCCTGCCCCCTCAGGTGTGTCCCAGGTAGACGCCGTTGACCCGGTCGAGATTACTGGTGACTCTAGTGCTGCTGCGGGTGCTGAGCCTGGGGGTGTTGTGCGCGTGGGTGCTGAGCCTGGGGGTGCCGAGCCTGGAGGTGTTGCTACTGGGGGTGCTGAGCCTAGGGGTGCTATTGCTGAGGGTGGTGAGCCTGGGGGTGCTGAGCCGGGGGGTGCTGTGCCTGGAGCTGCTGAGCTAGGGGGTGCTGAGTCTGGGGGTGCTGAGTCTGGAGCTGCTGAGCCTGGGGGTGCTGGGTCTGGAGCTGCTGAGCCTGGAGGTGCTGAGTCTGGGGGTGCTGCGTCTGGAGCTGCTGAGCCTGGGGTTTCTCCTAGTGCTCCGTCTCGGCGGGAGCCCCTCTCTCCACAGGAGGTGCGCGAGTGGTTTGCTTGCTGCTGGAGGCGTACTGCTGGAGCTCGAGCTTCTTCGACCGCCAAGGGTGCTGGTGCCGCCGGTCCCGGAGCTGCTGGGCCTGCGGGTCCTACTGGAGCTGGAGCTGCTGAGGGTGTTGGTGTCAGAATCCTGAGGCTATGGCCTAAGGAGGTCTGACAGAGGGTGAAGCAGGGATAAGCATAAGGGCAAAACAAAAACAAAACAAAAGGGGGGGGGGAAGGTGTACTGAACTGTGATGTACATTTGTAAATAGCGAGGGACCCTGCAGCGGGGAAGGACCAGGCATGCGACAAGGAGGAGAGGAGGGACCGAGAAAGGGGAAGGACCGGTTGGCAGAGGTGGCTGCAGAATGACGTGGCGTGGTATGAGATTGGGGTGGATATGGTGTGCATGGGGGTGTGCTCTTTTTGTTTCCGCAGACACCGAGTCCGAGGTCAGCTGGAAGTCACTGTTTCCAGCTGGGAGGCAGGCAGCACGGCAGTACGGATGGCAGCTAGGCTATCTACTCAACAGCTTCGTTGCTAGGTAGCCTTGCTAGAGTAGGTAGGGAAGCATAAGAAAGGGCCTCGGGCCATGGGACTGCTACTGTGCGTATGTTTTCGTGAAATTACTGTAATACTCTTTGTCTCACGCAGTTCTAACACGGAGCCATAACCACAGTCGAAATGAATGGGTAGGAGCCGGGGATTACATACGCATAGTCTATGCGGTTAAGATCTGGAAAGAAGCTAGAGTCGGTCACGGTCAAGCAGAAGGACCAGGAGGACGAAGAAGGCAACGGTCGGCCGATAGATCTCTCTCAGGAGACGGGAAGGACGGAAGGCCGGACTGGGCCGAGTGATGGTGCAAGTGGGCCGCAAGGCGGCGATGGCGTGAATGACAAGGATGGCCGTACGAACGCATCCAACGAGCAGAGGGAACGCCTGCGCAGCCAGCAGCCGGGGTGTTCGCAGCCAGGAGGGCCGAGCGCATATCAGCGGAGTGCCTCGTGGCAAGGAACAGAGGATGAGGCGACGATCCTGCGGTGGAAGTACACGCAGCTACCAAAAATTGAGGTGCCGGAGAGGTTCTCGGGAGATACAAGGCGAGGACCGAGCCTTAAAAACTACATCATGCAGCTCGAAAACCTGTAGGTGCGCTGGGCAAAGGACCGGCTGGATCCAGAAGAGTTCTTCAGAGGCTTGGCCAATACCTTGTCGGGAGAAGCGGAGACCTACTACCGGATCTCCAGGAAGGAGCTACTCGACTGGGCGGCGGGGAGAGCGCCAGGCGAACGTGATCCGACGGTGCGTTTTCTGGCGATGCTGCGTGAGCAATTCTCGCTGCAGACAGCGGAGCGGGTGGTGGAGTTTCGTGGGTTCCGCCGCAGAGATGGGGAATCTCTACTTGCGTATTACGGGAGGCTGGTGGAGTTGGCGGAAGACATGAACTGTACGGATCAGGGCAGGTTGATCGGGAAGTCTGTAAACGGATTGAGCCAGCCGCTGCGGCAGGATGTGGAAGTGCGAGTATTTGAAATGGGGCCTGAGGCTACGTTGAAGGAAGCGTACGAGATCGTAAAGCGCGTGGAGACCGGGCGGCGCATGTATGAGGTAGAACGGTCGGCAGACAGAGCACCGGAAAGGAGGCGCCCGGCGTGGGCAGCGACGTCGGCCTATCAGGAAGGGGAAGAGAGAGGACGAGAGGACCCCCGGCGCTGTCACAACTGCGGGATGACAGGACATCTCCGAAGGGATTGCCGTAACCCCGCAGCCTGCTCGATCTGCGGGAGCCGAGATCACATGCGGAGAGACTGCCCCAGCGCACCAAGCTGCACCAGGTGTAACAGGAAGGGACACCGCGAAGCAGAATGTTACGCGGCGAGAAGGGGTCGGCGAGGCGGAGAAGCGGGGGAGGACAAGCAAGCCACCATTGCAAGGTTACAGGCGCAACTGGCGGAGCTGGAGGCAGCGGAGTCGAAGGAGCCGGCCATGGTGGCACAAGAGGAAGCAGACGCGGAGGACCCCGAATTCATGCTCATGGCTCAGCCGGCGCGAGACCGTGAGGAGCTGGGACTGAGGAGGAGCACCCGAAGGCAGGACTTTCCCGAAGACGTCAGGCGGGAGGACGGGCCGAGACGGCGGGCGAGCGATAGGCCGGAGACCCCAGGAGCGGCATTCAGGCACCCAAAGGAAAGGATGGCGAGCCACGCCACGGTGCTGACCATAGCGGAGGGAGCGGTGACGATTGGGGGATTCACGGCACCAAGGGCTATAGTTGACACGGGAGCGGCTCATGTCCTAATCAGTAAACGCGTGGCGGAGAAGTTACAGCTGCATATGCCGGGGCGGCTTATCGCGGAAGGATACCTGCTGATGACGGTCGAGGGAGGGGAGGCGAAGTGGATGCCGAAGACTCGGCAGTCCATGTCCCTTCTGCTGAATCCGGGAACTCCGGAAGAGTGCGCACTCCGGGTGGACTGCGGCGTATCGGAGTCGGAAGATTTCGATCTGCTCATCGGCGTAGAGTACTTGTTCGGGATCGGTGCCACTATCTGCATGTGGGAAGAGAAAGTGCAGTACAGGGTCTGCTACTGGGAGGACGACGGGCCACTCGGCACGCTGCCAGTGCGTTTTGTGCGCAGAGAACCTAGGGAGGCGTATCAGTGCACGGAGGCAGAGATACGGCAGGAGTTGGGCATACCCACGTGGCAGCAGATCGAGCGGCTGCCGCCGCCGGATCCGGGAGGAGCAGAAGGGGAACCAGATCTCAGAGCGCTCTGTACCAACACCAAGCGACTGCTGGGGCCGACGGTGGTGTTGGACCTCTTCGGGGGCATAGGGACGGGATTAGCAGCAGTGCTGAAGTCGGGCATCAGCGTAGAGAAATGGATACTGGTTGAAAGCGACATGGAGGCGGCGAAGATGGCAGTTTGTCACGCGAGCAAGTTGCACGAGCGCTACCCGCACCAGTTCTGCTCAGAATCCATGGATCGAAGCCTACAGTGTGGACAATGCAATATACGTGACGTGGACGAACAGCAGCTGCGACAGTGGGGAAGGATAGATATAGTCATTGCGGGGTGGGAGTGCCAAGGCTACTCACGAGCAGGTGCAGGGAGAGGAATGAGGGACGAAAGGAGCAGCTTGTTCCGAGAGCTGAAACGAGTGTTGGGCTTGATAAAGCGTATCCAGGGCGACGTGCTCTACATTGTCGAGAATGTGGACATGGAAGGAGATATCAGGGAGCAAGTGCAGCTGGCGCACGAGGAGGTGACGGCAGAGCTAGGGCCGGGCGTGGTCGTGGATGGAGCGCAGATTGGGAGCAGAGCGCATCGGACTCGCCGCTTCTGGACTAATGGGGTCAGCGAGGCTGCACTGCAGTACCGACTCTCACTCATGGAAAGACCAACACCGCGGTTGGTGGAGGACATCCTGGAACCAGGAAGGTTGGCGGCACCGGTGATGCGGTTGGATCATCCGGCTCAGTTTCCGTGCAAGTGGGCAAGCCAAGGCAGGCCTGGCCTACGTTCGTGTCCTATCTGAACGCAACGGCATTTCGGATGCATGGTGAGGACCCGGGTCCAGGTATGGTGTACGACTGCTTGACGGGGGAGTGGCAAGAGCCAAAGGCGCTGGAGAGAGAGCTTGCAATGGGGTTCATGATGGATGCGACGGCACACCCGGAGGTGACGGAAGAAGAGAGGAGGAGGGCGTTGGGTCAGGCTATGGATCTCAACGTAATGCACTGGCTCATGGCTACCACCCGCATGTACCACTCTCAGCTGCGGTGGGAACGGAAGCGCGATAAAGCAGCAGCGGTGCAGCCACCAACAGAAAGGTCAGCGGCGAAAGAGGCATTGGCACGTGCAATGTTGGGCGAGATTCAGGAGCACGATGAGTGACAGCGCGAATGCGGCTACCCACTGGAAAGGAGATGGGTCTATCCTTGGGAGGAGGAAGATGAAAGGCCGGTGGTCTACGCTGAGCAAGAAGAAATCTGGCTGCCAGGGGAGAGGGAGGAAGCCGCGGTGGATAAGAAGCGAGAGGACCTTGATTGGGTTTTTGAAGCCATTGAGCAGCAGCGGCGCCGAGAGCGGCATGAGCGGGAATTTGGCCTGAGTGACTTCGCTCTTATGGCCGTCACAAAGGAAGCGGACGTGACAGCAGGGGACATGGGGCAAGATCAGTCAGGAAGCAGCAGCGCCACAGAGCAGGCAGCAGCTACAGAGGAAGAACCTACGGCGGCGGCAGATCCGAGGGCAAAGCAGCCAGGGTGGCCAGAGGGACAGCCAGATTGGGTGATAGGAGACGGAATGTCAGCAGCAGACGCGGGGAAGCTGAGGGAGGTGCTGACGAAACATCGGGCCGCCTTCGCCTACACACTCAAGGAGGTCGGGAGATGCAACATGGCAGTAGTCACGTTAGACCTGACCACGGACATACCGGTCTACCAGCGGCGGCGCCGGATGACAGCAGAAGAAGTACGGATCTGCAAAGAGAAGTGTCAGGAACTGCTCGAGGCGGGGTTTATCAGGAGGTCCAACTCGGAATATGCAGCGGCGACCGTAGTGGCGGCACGCACAGACCTGACCGGCAAGGTGCTTTCTAAAAGGATGTGCGGGGACTATAGGGGACTGAACAAGATCACGGTCATGAAACGATACCAGACACCAATGCCGGACGAGCTGTTTGATCTCTTAGCGGAGGCACGGGTGTTCACTACGCTAGATCTGAGGCAAGGCTTCAACCAGATCCCGCTAGCGGAGGCAGACAAGAAGAAAACCGCGTTCCATGGGCCCGATGGGCAGTACGAATGGAACTTCTTGCCCTTCGGCCTGAAGTCAGCCTCGCCGGAGTTCCAACGAGTCATGGATCAGGTGCTCCGAGACGTCAAGAACGCGGCATGCTACATCGATGATGTGATAGTCTTCAGTACCGACAGCAGCTCGCACGTGGCCGATGTGGAGGCAACCCTGAGCGCCATACAGGGGGCAGGTCTCACCTGCCACCCCGGGAAGTGCTCATTCGGCCAAACGACGGTGTCCTACCTGGGGTTCGAAGTGGAAGGGGGGAAAATCGGGATCCAAAAGGCGAAGGTCGAGGTGCTGGACCGAGTGGCAACTCCGAAGGATCGATCCAGCCTGCGAGCTCTCCTGGGCTTCTTGAACTACTATCGTAAGTTTGTGCCGAACTTTAGTAGCAGAGCCACAGCACTGAACCAGCTGCTTCGGGAAGATCAGCCGTGGGAATGGGGCCCTGACCAGGAAAGAGCGGTGCAGGACTTGATGGGCGCAGTTAAGAACGGCGCAGTGCTGGAGCTGCCAAGGGCGGACTTACCATTCACACTCTACACGGATTGGAGCAGCGCGGGCATGGGTGCAGTGCTGGCCCAAATGAAGGGAGAAGAGGAGAAGGTGGTAGCTTTCGCGAGCCGCAGCTGTAACGCGGCCGAGGCGAACTACTCCTCCTACGAGGGGGAAGGCCTGGCGGTGGTGTGGGCCGTGAAGCACTTCAGGGTCTACCTGCAGGGCCGGAAGTTCACGCTAGTGACGGACCACCAACCTCTGCTCTGGTTGATGCAGACGCCAGACCTGACGGGGCGGAATGCGCGGTGGGCGATGAAGTTACAGGAGTACGATTTCGAGATCAGGCATCGTCCAGGCAAGACTAAGCAACACGTGGATGGGCTGTCACGGAACCCACCAGCGGTGCAGCCGTCGGCCTGCCTCATGGCGATGGCGAAGGAAGCGGACAGGGGGCAGGTCTGGGGGGAACAAAAGGGGGGGCCAGCAGACATCTGGGAGGACCCAGCAGCACTGGCCTGGATACAGGGAGCTACTACGGAAGAAGGAGCAGTGTCGGCGCGGGTGCGAGCCAGAGGTGAACACTACCGCTGGTTCAAGGAGCAGGTGCAGCTGCAAACATGGGAAGGATGGAAGCACGTACCGCCGCCTGTAGAACGAGAGGGCATCATCAGCGAAGTGCATGCAAAGCTGGGGCACTACGGGCCCTTGCGGACGCAACAGCTGGTACAGACAGGATGGTGGTGGGCGGGAATGCGGCAGCAGATCAAAGACTGGGTGAGCAAGTGCGATGCATGCTACAGGAACCGAGCAGTGCTAGAGAGGGAGAAAGCAGAGCTGCAGCCGCTGCCTATAGTGAGCCTGGGGTATCGCTGGTCGCTAGACATCGCTGGGGAGCTGCCTGTCACCACAAAAGGGCGCCGGTACATACTGCTCATGGTGGAGCATGTTAGCAAATGGGCAGAGGCAAGGCCGCTGGTGCAGAAGTCAGCGGAAGCCGTGGCAGAAGCTTTCGAGGAAATGGTGATCACCAGGCTAGGGGCATGCGGTGAAGTGTTGACGGATCAAGGAACAGAGTTTGCCGGGGCCTTTGACCAGCTGCTGCAGGCCAGCGGCATTCGGCACAGAACCACGTCGCGCTATCATCCGCAAAGTGACGGGCTCACGGAGAGGCTGGTACAGACGGTGAAGAAAGGGTTGCGGGCGTACGGCGAGGAGCACAAGAGGGATTGGGACAGGAAACTCTGCTGGGTCATGGCAGGGTACCGTTTCAGCAAGCAGGCCGCGTTAAGGGACGTCTCTCCCTACTATCTGCTGTTTGGGAAGGAGCCGGTGCTGCCGGTGGGAGCACCTAAGCTCTTGGCGGACATGATCACTACGGGCTCACCAGAAAAGTGGGTCGCGGTGGCGGACGCGCGGGCAGCGTATCTGAGGCACCTGCTGCCAGCAGCGCTGGAGAACCTGCACGTGGCCCAGTTGAGGGACATAGAGCAGTATAAGCGACGGCAAGAGGCCAATGGCAAGGGCGTAGCAGCAGGAGTGCAGGAGGAGGAGGAAGTGTACATTAGGAGGCAGCGCAAGCATGCCCTGGACGTGGGGCTGTCGCAGCAGCGATGGACGGTGAAGGAGGTGCGACCCTCGGGAGTGATTGTGCTGGAAGACGGTAAGGGCAAGCGGGTGGCAGACCATGTGACGAACGTGGCGAGGATCCGCTCAAAGATGGCGAAGGGCGGACCCCAGGGTCCCATGACGCGCACGAGGGCGGCTGCATTGCGCCATGGGAGGGGGCAAGGAGGGTCCGAAGAAGAGACCAGCAAGGAGAAGGGAAAGCAGAAGGTTGGGTAGGACACAAAAGGGAGAGAGGAGGGAGCGAGGGAAGCAAGAGCTCGGTGAAGGGAGGGTTAGGGGAAGGAAGGGCATGGTCTAACCAGGCCATAAGTGGCAGAACCGGTGAAGCAAGCCAGGAGAGTGTGGAGCAGAACAGGAGGTGGAGGGCAGAGCAGGAGGATGAGTGGAGGGCTTCCGACAGCTGTCAGAATCCTGAGGCTATGGCCTAAGGAGGTCTGACAGAGGGTGAAGCAGGGATAAGCATAAGGGCAAAACAAAAACAAAACAAAAGGGGGGGGGGGAAGGTGTACTGAACTGTGATGTACATTTGTAAATAGCGAGGGACCCTGCAGCGGGGAAGGACCAGGCATGCGACAAGGAGGAGAGGAGGGACCGAGAAAAGGGGAAGGACCGGTTGGCAGAGGTGGCTGCAGAATGACGTGGCGTGGTATGAGATTGGGGTGGATATGGTGTGCATGGGGGTGTGCTCTTTTTGTTTCCGCAGACACCGAGTCCGAGGTCAGCTGGAAGTCACTGTTTCCAGCTGGGAGGCAGGCAGCACGGCAGTACGGATGGCAGCTAGGCTATCTACTCAACAGCTTCGTTGCTAGGTAGCCTTGCTAGAGTAGGTAGGGAAGCATAAGAAAGGGCCTCGGGCCATGGGACTGCTACTGTGCGTATGTTTTCGTGAAATTACTGTAATACTCTTTGTCTCACGCAGTTCTAACACGGAGCCATAACCACAGTCGAAATGAATGGGTAGGAGCCGGGGATTAAGGAGGGTCCGAAGAAGAGACCAGCAAGGAGAAGGGAAAGCAGAAGGTTGGGTAGGACACAAAAGGGAGAGAGGAGGGAGCGAGGGAAGCAAGAGCTCGGTGAAGGGAGGGTTAGGGGAAGGAAGGGCATGGTCTAACCAGGCCATAAGTGGCAGAACCGGTGAAGCAAGCCACGAGAGTGTGGAGCAGAACAGGAGGTGGAGGGCAGAGCAGGAGGATGAGTGGAGGGCTTCCGACATTGGTGCTAAGACTACTGCTGTCTGTCCAGGCGGTAGTCCTGCTGCTGGTGCTGCTGGAGGTCCTACCGCTGGAGGTGTTGGTGGCGCTGGTGCTGCCGGTGAGGGTGCTAGTGCTGTCCCTGCTGGGTCTAGAGCTGCCGCGCGGCCTCGGCCGTACTTCGTTCCGCTCCTACAGCAGGTTCTTGGTCTTTCTCCTCCTGTAGAGTGTCCACAGCCTGTCCAGACGCGGTCACTGTTGGAGCCTACCTCCCCACTCCCTGCTCCCTCTCCTTACACTGGTCCTACTGGGGGTCTTGCTGAGCGTCGTGAGCCTGCGTCTTGTCCCGCGTCGCCTGTTCGTGCTGCTCGCGCTAGTGGTCGCGGTTCGCGTCAGCGTCCTCCTCCTGTCCCTGGCACGCACCGGATGTCTCTTCGTCCGTCCACTGCTCCTCTGCGTGCCCCTTTGCCTTCTCCTCCTGAGTCCTCTCTTTCTACGCTTGCCGACCCGGAGTCGGACTCCCTTCGTGCTGCCAGTCCTACTGTCACGCGTCTGCTTGCTACTGTCGTCACTGACCCCTCTTTTGAGTCCGCTGCTGCGTCTACTCTTGTCGCTGAGCTCGTCGACTTTGCTGCCCGCTGTCGTCTACACTATGCTGCCAGTCTTGTTGCTGAGTCTGCGTCTGTCTGTCCTCCGTCCGTCGGGGGTGAGTGTGCTCTTGGCACGGACGTCCTTGAGGACAGGCAGGAGGAGTTCCAGTGTCTGGCTGCTGCTTCACCTCATCTCGCGTCTGTACTGCTTGCTCCTGAGGGAGACCCGGATGCACTAGACATCCCGACTCCGCGCTCTTACGCGGAGGCCGTAGAGGGTCCCTACTCCTCTCAGTGGCAGGCAGCTATGGATGCAGAGATGGCTTCCTGGAAGTCCACAGGCACCTACGTTGACGCAGTTCCCCCTCCTCGGGCGAACATCGTCAGTGGCATGTGGATCTTCAGGGTGAAGCGGCCGCCGGGCTCTCCACCTGTCTTCAAGGCGCGGTACGTCGCTCGTGGCTTCAGTCAGCGGCAGGGAGTTGACTACTTTCAGACCTTCTCTCCCACCCCGAAGATGACCACTCTTCGGGTGCTACTGCACATAGCCGCTCAGCGCGACTACGAGCTTCACTCTCTCGACTTCAGCACTGCGTTCTTGCAGGGTTGCGTTCACGAGGAGATCTGGCTGCGCCGTCCACCTGGCTTCACTGGGACTTTCCCTCCTGGCACCCAGTGGAGCCTCCGACGGCCAGTCTACGGTCTCCGCCAGGCACCGCGTGAGTGGCACGACACACTGAGGACTACACTTGCGGCTCTTGGGTTTGCTCCCTCTACTGCTGACCCGTCGCTGTTTCTGCGCACCGACACTTCTCTGCCGCCATTCTACATCCTCGTGTACGTCGACGACTTGGTCTTTGCCACAGCTGACACTGCTACACTCGCCTACGTGAAGTCCGAGCTGCTGAAGAGACACACGTGCACAGACCTGGGTGAACTGCGTAGCTATCTTGGCTTGCAGATCACTCGGGACAGAGCACGCCGCACCATTACCTTGACTCAGTCACACATGGTGCAGCAGGTCCTTCAGCGCTTCGGCTTCACGTACTCCTCGCCTCAGGCCACTCCTCTGTCTACTCGCCACTCGCTCTCAGCTCTGCCTTCGGATGAGTCCGTAGAGTCGACTGGCCCGTACCCAGAGCTTGTTGGCTGCCTCATGTACCTGATGACCTGCACACGACCTGACCTTGCATACCCTCTTAGCATTCTTGCACGCTATGTTGCTCCTGGGAGACACCGACCAGAGCACATGGCTGCAGCGAAGAGGGTGTTGCGCTACCTGTGCAGTACGTCGGGCATGGGGCTAGTGCTTGGAGGGCGGAGTCTAGTAGTCCTTACGGGACACGCGGACGCTTCTTGGGCCGACGACCAGGCTACGCAGCGGTCGTCACAGGGTTACACCTTCAGCCTTGATTCCGGCTCTGTCTCATGGCGGGCTACTCGCTCGTCTTCGGTCCTCAGCTCCAGTTGTGAGGCTGAGATCTACGAAGGGGCCATGGCTGCATAGGAGCTTCGCTGGCTCACCTACCTGCTGACTGACCTTGGAGAGCCGCCTCGTTCTCCTCCAGTGCTGTACGTAGACAACAAGGCCATGCTGGCCTTGTGTCGAGAGTAGTGCTTGGAGCAGAGAACGAAGCACATTGCTCTTTGCTACTTCCTTGCTCGTGAGCTACAGCAGCGTGGACAGTTGCGGCTTGCGTACGTGGCCTCTGAGGCCAACACCGCTGACGTGTTCACCAAGGCACTCGCGCCTTGTGATCATTAGCGCTTCTGCACCCAGCTGGGTCTTGTACCTGTCTTGCCTCACTTGCTCTCCTCTTGACCTTACGTGTACTTTCACATATATATACCTGCTCTTGCTTGTCTAGCTCAATATATATATGTGTGTACTCCTGCATGTGAACTGGCCTTGTGGCCTTGACCTTGTGCTCGGACTGTGTGGTGACTTTGTGATCCACCCTGAGCTTTGCTTTACTCTGCTTGACTGGTCCTGTGACCCCTTGTTCTCCCCCACTTTGCCTATGGGGGTGTGTCAGAACATTGTATAGCTTATGCTGTTGTGTAGGCTATAGTGGGGTATCCCATAGGGGATACAACCCAATTAGGGTTTGCTATTTGTACTCACTTCACTCATAGTTCATTCATTCCTCGTTCAGCTCTTCTCAGTGTTGACTTTCCGTGGATGGGAAGCTTCGTACCGTCCACCATCGTTGCTGTAAACTGGGTTTCTTCTTAGGATTCTCCAATTTTCTCCAACGTCCCGCGGTCGCACACCGAGTGGGACGCACCACTATCCACCAGGGCCTAGAGGCGACGCCCGTTGCAGATCACCTCGAGTACTAGTGGTTGCTGCTGCTCCGAGTATCCATAGATGGTATCGCTTATAGGATCGTAGGGTACGTCGAATATGTTATCCCTAGGTCCCGCGCTCAAAGATGCAGCTTCAGTATCAGTTTTCAACTGAGAAAGGTAAGAAGGATTTATCCGAGGCCGATTCGGCTTCTCTTGGGCCTGGAACCTTCCACTAAGCCTTTGCAGCTGTGTAGGCTTCATCTGTGGGGAACAGGGAGCCTTTAAACAGTGCTGCTAGGAGAGAATATTAACTCCTCGGAACGCTCGACCCATATTAGCGCTCTCGAGTAGGGTCCCCATAATACCCGGTACCGGTTTAATTTATGACTCTCCCTTAATAAAGGCTTGAAACCCACGAGAAGTAATATTCTTACTTGTCGGGGTATACGGGTGGAGTTTCCCGGTCAGTGTAGGGTCTTGTTTCGCGGATCCTCCATTAATCTCAGCGATTTCCCCTTGTGCCGGCTGGTCGTGACGTTTTAAATTTGCGCCACCATATTCTCCTTTTTTCGCCCTCTCCGAAGTTGCTACGTTGTCCGTTTTCTACTTCGGGGGTGCCGCACTGTTCTTGTCCTTCAGCTCCGCACACCTTCTCTTCATTTTCCAACACGCCAAGATACGATGTCCTGTAACGCCGCAAAATTTGCACGTCTCATTATTTGCTAGCCGCTGCTCCACATCGCCCTCGTCGTTCTCCATTGGGTCGGCAGTTGTGGGTGGTGCCAATCGCCCCATGCCACTAGTTGGCTTGTTGCGTCGTGTTCCGTAGTAGCTACTGCTCAACGTGTCGAATTGTTCGATCAGTGCTGCCGGAAACTGCGTCCACGTCCCCTCGCCTTGGACAATTCTATTGTTGATCCACTCTAGAGCTGGGCCTCGTAACAGTGTTGCTGTGAGCCGTATGCGCATTGCGTGTTTTGTCGGTGTCGTGCATCTAACGGCTTCGAAGTAAATTTCGAGTTCAGCTACAAATCGACGAACGTCGTTCCTTTTTACTGTAGGATCGAACGCCTCCGGTAGCCTCAGCTTTACTGCTTCGAGGTTAACTGTAGCTGCTGCCGTTGTCGCATGTAGAATTGTCGGTGTTGCCACTGCTGTTGCTGCTACTGTTCTCGCTGCTGCTGTGGCGGTTGCCGACTGGTTGCAAGGAGTTTTTCGAGTCGTGGGAGCGCTGCACGTATTTGCTTATGCTCAGCACGTAACTCCGCGATTTTCTGTACTGAAATATCTCCTTTTCCCTCCAGTTGGCGATATACAGGAAGATGCGCGACGAAAAGAATCGAATTCTAGGTGCTGGTCGACTTACTGCGAGTCAAATTGACTGTAGAATCGACGAGCGCGAATTCTGTAGGTTGCGTAAATCTCCCTTAGGCGAAATTCGCGTCCGATCTTGGCAGTTGAGGAGGAAATCGATCCGACGCTCCAAATTCCAACTTTTTTTTGGGCGAAATTCTCTGGGCCGTTGAGATAAAACTCGATCGAACGGTCGAAACTCCAACCTTTCCACCAGTAAATCTGAGGGGTGTTCGAAAACCGAATCGAGGGGACTAGAAAAATGCGCGGAACTGGTTTTACATACCCGTATCGGCGCTTTCGTCGTTGCACCCGCGGTTTTTAAAGGCCGGAACTAAGCGGTTAAAGACCTCGCGTGTAAACACGCTCTGAAAACCAAGTGTGAGGATCTGGGAACGAGCTCAGAAAAGATGATTCAAATTGAATTGAATCGAATGTCCACCTGGGTACAACACGAGGCTATATAGGCTCGACACAAGGCCCCGTAACCAGGTGTTACGCGAAGGTTCCGCGGGTATAAAGCGTCCCGAACAGCTCCTTACCGAATTCGGTAGAAGGCAATTCGGTGGCAACCGAAAAGCCAGAATTCGGTGCACGCAACCTAGCTTGGTGCTATAACTATAATAAAATATAGGAAAGCACCTAGCTTAGGAAATCAAGCAATTCATGCATGCATATGATTATCCTATGCTAGAAATAGCATGATAAAGTAGAGGCAAGCAAGCATAGCTGGCATAAGCCGTCGTACTCTCACAGTCGCCCGCGTGATCTGCGTCGACGTAACCGATAAGCTTAGGCGTTGTAGTTGCGTTCTTATGGTAGGTCAGGCCGACCTTCGGGGTGCTGACAAGGTAGTGAATAGCGCGGGCGGGCTCCGCCAGATGTTCCGCTTCAGGCCTTTTGAGGTGGGTGGCGAGCTGGCTTGCAGAGTAGGATAGATATGGGCGGCAGGTGACAGCTGCGAAGAGAAGGCAGCCCAGCTTTCTCTGGTAGTCGCGTAAGCCGGCGGGCTTGAGTAGAGCAGAGCCTTCCTTGTTGTTTGCTGTCGTGTAGCGGTACTGTGTGGAGATGACAGTTGGTGTAAGTGCGAAACGCTTGGCCATGGTGTCGACGTATTTCGCGGCGCTGAGGTAGATAGCGTCTTCTTCTTCCTGCATGTTGAGGCCGAGGTACTGAGTAACGATAGATGAAACTATGAGCGTGAGATCTCGCTGCAGCTCCCCTTCGAACCAGGTGGTGATGCCGTCAGTTGAGCCGATGTAAAGAAGATCGTCCACGTAGACGACTAGTAGGATGTAGTCGTCGTTTTTGGTGAGCCGGTACATGCCTTGATCGTGCGGTAGTTGCTTGAAGCCGATGCGGATGAGGCGAGCGTGCAGGTACTGTTGCCACAGTCGCGGGGCCTGCTTGATGCCGTAGAGTGACTTGAGTAGCTGGCAGACTTGGTTGGGTTCTCCGTGGGAGCCGTGCGGTAGCTCAACGGAAATTTCAGCATCAACAAGTGCGTAGAGAAACGCGTTCGCGACGTCAATTTGTCGCAGCTTCTTCTTGTTCATGGCGGCGATTGCGAGGAGAATGCGTAATGAGGTGTGGCGGCTAACCGGAGCGAAAGTTTCGGTGAAGTCTGTCAGAATGTTATATTATGTTCTAGCCTGTAGTGGGGTGCTCTATAGCGAGTACAACCCTTCTAGGGTTTGCTATTTGTATCCCCATTTCTGCTAGTTCAATCCCCTTTCTTTCTTCTAATTTTGTCATGCTATCAGAGCAGCTCGATCCCTTTGGATCGATCCTGTGGGTGGGTTACCACCTCCACGCTTCCGCTACAACTTTTTCTTCCCGCCGTGCGCCCCGAGGCGCGCGGCGGTTCTCTGCCCGCTGTGCGCCCCGAGGTGCGCAGCGGGCTTCTGCCCCGTCGTTCGCCGCGTACCCCTCTGGAGGCGTCGCGACGGGCGACGGGGACCCGACGCGGCCCCCACCGCCCCACTTCGCGGCCTCGCCACCTTACGTCGCGGCCCCGCCGCCTTACGCTCGCGGCCCGCTGCCCCACTTCGCGGCCCCGCCGCCCCACTTCGCGGCCCCGGCGCCTCACCTTCGCGGCCCCGCCGCCCCTTCTGTCGCGGCCTCGCCGCCCTACCTGCGGCCCGTCGCCCTACCTGCGGCCCCGTGCCCCTACCTGCGACCCTATCAGGCCCGTGGTGGGCCCCTTTCTCCACACCGCCCCCCCCCCCCCCCCCCCCCTTTTTCCCGTCGTCTGTCGAGGCGACCTGAGGGGCGACCTGTGGGGTGGCGGGTATGGGGGTGGCCGGTGTGCATTCCTCCCTTTGCTCCTCCTCCTCCTTCGTCTCCCACTGCTGCAGCTTTCGCTGAGGGGGGTGGTTGTGTGGGAGACTGGGGTTTAGGGTTTAAGGGGGGTGCGTAGGAGTGGAGCTAGCGGTGTAGCAGCGGGTGTGTGTCGGAGGGGTGGGACTGTTTGGGGAAGTTGCACGGAGGATGCCGTCGTGTCGCCAGCAGCACCTGTAGTCCGGCAACTTTGTCCGGTAGCCCAGTCGTAGCCAGCTGTGCCAGCCGCCCGTGGGTCCGTTGCTCATCTGCCGCTACTTTAGCCGCGGGGCCTGTTACTCCTGTATTCCGGGGGCTTCGCCCGGTAGCCGCTGTGCCAGTCTGCCTCCTGTTGCCCGTGTGTCTGCAGCTTCAGCTGTCGCCTCCTATCTCCTCTCCCCTCACTCTCTCTCCTCCTCCTCACTTGCCCGTTGTGACTACCACTAGCTTTGCTTATAATTGTGAACTCTAAACTATTGCTTCTTGAACTTGTGCTCAGAATGTGTGGTGACATTGTGATCCACCCTGAGCTTGTACTGCTTTGCCTGCTCTGCTGATTACACCCCACTTTGGCTATGGGGGTGTGTCAGAATGTTATGTTATGTTCTAGCCTGTAGTGGGGTGCTCTATAGCGAGTACAACCCTTCTAGGGTTTGCTATTTGTATCCCCATTTCTGCTAGTTCAATCCTCTTTCTTTCTTCTAATTTTGTCAAAGTCGCGTCTGTGTTCTTGGTCGAAGCCACGTACAACCGAGCGAGCTTTAAAATTTTCAATGGTGCCGTCAGCCTTTGTCTTCACACGGAAGACCCACTTCCTGGCTTTGTTCCGTGCCACGTCGATGAGAACCACTTTCCACGTGTTGCGTTCCTCAAGTGCCTTTAGCTCTTTGTTCATGGCTTCGCTCTATTTTTCCTTGTGCTCCCCCCCCAGAGCCTGTTGAACTGTCGTAGGCTCTTTAGGAATGGCGGTGCCGTAGACTGCGGTGATGAGTCCGAGAATTTGCAGTCCACTCTGTGAGTAGCGGGGAAAATTTGAGTCCTCAAGATAAGCTGCTTCATCTCCCGCTTCAGGATCAGGTATGAAGTTCGGTCTTACTCGTTCTGCTTCGTTGGTGTTGACTGTCGCAGGTGTTACGTAACCGTTGTCGGCAAAATGGTAGAAGGTTTCGGCGTTGACACTTTTGCGAGGGTTGTCTTCGTCCATGGGAACGTCGACGGAGCAGAACGGAAGAGGTCCGGCTTCTTCTGATGCGTTGTCCACATTCTGCTCGTCCCAGTCAGCTTCGTCTGCTGCGGAGGCGAAGGCTCGGTCACCACGAAAACCGCCTGTGGGATCTTCGTATTTTTGCAGGTTGGCAAGGTATGTCTGAAGCGTGAGTCGTTCGTAGAAAATTACATCACGTGCTGCTACTGTTTCCTTGGAGTGGACGTCGAAGATTTTCCACGCGTTGTATTTCTTTTCGATTCCCAGGTGTAGTCCCCACTGTGCTCGTTGAGAAAATCGGCCCGCTCGTGCTACTGGGGGTCGGTACTGTACCATGCATCCGAAAACTCGTAACATTTTTGTGCTGCCCTGTTTCCCTGTCCATAGCAGATACGGTGATGCGTTGTTCAGAAGCGATGATGACGACAGTAAGTTGTGCAGCATGACAGCGTGGTCCATTGCTGCAGGCCACTGGTGGTTGGGTAGCCGCATGCCACGTAACAGTTTGCGTATGCTGTTCTGCAAGATCCTGCTCATTCTTTCTGCTACATCTTGCTGCTGATGGGCGTTGGGAAGGGAGATGAGCTGCTTGATTCCTCTTTCCGCGAGGTACTGCTTGAATCGCTGAGAGGTGTATTCTCCTCCTCCGTCTGACTGGAAGCTTTTCAGTTGTACGCCCGATTCTCTCTCTATGAATGGTAGCCAGGCAACAAAGGCTGCGAATGCCATGTCGCGGCTAGGGAGGTTTAGGTGCCAGACGTAACGGGTGGCGGCGTCAATGAAGGTGATCGTGTAGTTGTATATTACTTGTCCTAGTTCCCGATTGAACAGGATGTCGCTATACACCTTCTCGAGTGGTGCGTACGCGGGTGCGCTCGGGTTGTGATGAGGCGTAAACGGTCGATGTGGTGAGTCACCTTCGGGGCAGGTGAAGCACGTTCCGTGTACTCGTTGGAGTTCTCGTCCGTCGGTCAGTAGAAGTGAGTCCTTGTCGAGGACTCCTGCTCTTATCGTATTGTTTAACACTGTGTTGCTTGGGTGTCCCATCCTTGCGTGCTAGGTGCTTTCGTCGGCGCGATGTCCGGGTGATCGTCGGTACATATCGGAGTTGGAGTAGAAGTTGGCGGTGAAGTTGGCGCTACGATGAACTTCTCGTGGTGCTGGGTGTAGTTGTTGCGCTGGTGTTGGTGGTGTGTCGTCGACGAGGAGCGGTGTCGTTGAAGGACCAGCGATTGGTGTTGACGTTCCTGCTGCTGCCGTTGATGGTTCTGCTACTGCCGATGCTGTCTCTGCTGCTGCCGATATTGTCTGTGCTGCTGCCAATGTTGTCTCTGCTGCTGCCGATGTTGTCTCTGCTGCTGCCGATGTTGTCTCTACTGCTGCCGATGTTATCTCTGCTGCTGCTGAATGTTGTATTGTTACTAACGCACGTGTTCGTTCTGCTTCAGGAATGGTATGTGAATACCAAAAGCCTTCCTGTATGAAGTCGGGGTCGAGATCCGGCGGGTGCGTCCAAGATGTGAAGGTGACGATCCCGTCACTCTCTGCGGTGCCCAGGTCTGGGACGAAATCAAGAACGAAGACATTGTTCTTCAGGACCGCCTTTCCGATGTAGAGGCCGCCTTTTCCGTGGTACAGCTTGAACTCCTGGGTGGTACTGTCAGCTTCCAGATGTATGTCTTTCGCCATCAACAGTGACGCTCAGTAAGTTGTAGCCAAGTCCTTCTGCTATTAGGACTTAGGACATTTGCAGTATGACATTTGTCTCTCGTGACTGAAGTTGAACTACACCTTGTCGTCGTGTTCGCAGGTTCTGATTGTTGGCGAGTGTACTGACAACTTCGCGTCGAAGTTGGTGTTCTCGTTGAATGAAGCGTCCCGAGAAGCACATGTGCTGTCCGCATCAACTGTCCAAGAACCATGTTTCCCTTCCGTCCGCGTATGTCGGGCTCGGCTGAAGTGACTCGCGGCGGGGTGTGGATTCGTCGAGTTGGTCTTCCGGTGGCTAGTGTGGTGGTGACTCGGTGATGCAGGAGTCACTCAGCTTTGCCATGCAGCTGACGATGTTTCTTGCTCCTTGTGCGGGCTGTCTTGTTGAGGTCGTTGAAGCTTGGATTTGAGTCATGGGATTTGCTTGCGTTGAGGCGAGTTGGCTGCTTGAAGGTCAAAGTTGCCGCTGTGGAGTTGTTGACTATTGACGATTCGGGCAGTGTGTACGCGGGTGTTCTGAAGTTTTGCAGATGTGGCAGAACGGAGGTACTGGCTTCGGTTGTTGCTGCCGATTGTTGTTGTTGTTGTAGCGTCGCTGAGTATGGAACGCGAATTCCGGTGCTGATGTCTTCTTTCTGTGTCGTTCTTCTTGCAGGTCCATGTCTTGCTGCTCGGCGTGGATTTCGGTGCAGAGCGCTGCTTTGGAGATTCTTCCGTGAGCTCGGAGGATGGCCTTTGTGGCGCGCCATTGAGGATCGAGGCCGCCGATGATGACTGTCACGAAGGCGTCTTCAGAAATCGACCCTCCGCATCGAAGAAGCTTGTCGCGCAACTCGCGACATCGACTGATATACGCCATTCCTTTCTCCCCTGGTTTCATTTCAACCGTTGTCAGTTGCGCCATTAACCGACTTTGACTTACGCTGTCTGTTGCTTGATACAGACTCTTCAGGTGGTTGTACGCGAGCTCCGCGGAGTTACCGTAGCAGAACATAAGCCTTCTATCATCAGCTCAAACTCGAACGACCAGGTGAAGAAGTCCTTTCCATGTAAGGGTTTTGACGTCTGCATCTTCAGAACGTGTGCAAACTACGTCTGAACTTGTAATGCATCCAGTGGTTTTTCTTGTCCAGGTGAGGGTTGTGGGTGTGGCATAAAGCTGATGGACCCGCGCTCGTACGGAGCAAAGGTAGGCTGCTGTTGCTGATTTCCTCGTGCATATGATGAGCCGTCGAGACTCATGGATGTTGCTCCGTTGTTGTTGCTGTTGTGTGACTGCGCAGGTGCCGATTGCTGGTGTTGCTCGTAGAAGGACATGAAGGAGAAAAACTTCTCCATCATGCTCTGGTCGAAGTCTGTAGGTTGATTCGCGGGAGTCTCGGTCGATGTTGCTCTGGGTCTAGTTGTCGTGCCCTCTGTCAGATTTATATGACATAGCTGCTGTAGGCTATAGTGGGGTAGCACATATGGGGTACAGCTTTCTAGTGTTTGTACTTGTACCCAACTTGTACTTGTACCCAACTTGTTATTTCATTCCTGTTTATTTTCTCTTGGTATCGAGCAAGTTCCCCTGTGGGAGCTGTTCCTAGGGCCCACCACCTATTTTTCCTGCCCGGAGCGAGCTCAGACTCTGCCCGAGTCGCGCTCCCCTCTCTCGACCCTATCGCACCGCCTTAGCGGGCCCGTCGCGTCGCCTTCGCGGCCCCGATCCGCCGCCCTAGCGGCCCCGTCGCCTACCCCTGCGGCCCCGGCGCCGCCCTTCCCGGCCCCGGCGCCGCCCTTCCCGGCCCCGGTGCCACCTCGGCTGGCCCTGTCGCCAATCCCTGCGGCCCCGATGTCGCCCTTCCCGACCCGGCCCCGCCACTGCTGGCCCCGTCGCCTACCCTTGCGGCCCCGGCCCTGCCCTTCCCGGCTCCGGCACCACCTCCGCTGGCCCTGTCGCCTACCCCTGCGGCCCCGACGCAGCCCTTCCCAACCCCGGCCCCGCCTCCGCTGGCCCTGTCGCCTACTCCTACGGCCCCGGCACTGCCCTTCCCGGCCCCGGCGCCGCCTCTGCTGGCCCCGTCACCGCTCCACCCGGCCACGCCGCTGTCCCCACGCAGCCCCGCCGTCACCACCGAGCCGCCGGCGCCGCCGAGCTACTGCCGAGCCGCCAAAGCCACCCGAGCCGCCCGAGCCGCCGCGTCACCTGAGCCGCCCGCCGAGCCGCCGTACAGCCGAGCCACCCAAGCCGCCCGAGCCGCCGAGTTGCCGAGCCGCGGTTGCTGCCGAGCCGCCGTACCGCCGAGCCGCCCGAGCCGCCGAGTCGCCGAGCCGTCGAGCTGCATTTCCTGCCGAGCCGTAGAGCCGCCGAGCCGCCCGAGCCGCCCTGTCCGGTAAGAGCAGCGCCTCTATCACTGCAGTGCCCTTACCCTACTCTTCGCGCTGCTAGTCTACTGCTGTCATGGCTTCCCCTAGTGTCCTCGCTTTTGATGCTGAGGGTCGGGCCATTGACTGTAACGCCTGGGTAGATGACCTGCAGCTTTTCCTACAGTGCGATAGGAAAGACGTTCTCTCCCTCTTTGACCTCGCCTCTAGTGCCTCTCCTTCCCCTATTGCTGATGCTGACGCCACTGTTCGCTCACAGTGGGCCACACGTGATGCTGCTGCACGTCTTGCTGTGCGTCGCCACCTGCCTACCTGTGAGCGTGCGTACTTTAGCCAGTACAAGAGTGCTGAGACCTTGTACGACGCTGTAGTTGCGCGCTACTCCTCCCCTGCCACTGCTGCACTGAGCCGCCTCATGCTACCGTACCTCTTCCCTGACCTTGCTGCCTTTCCCACAGTCGCTGACCTCATTATGCACCTCCGCACTAGTGACATTTGCTACCGCGCTGCGCTTCCTGCTAAGTTCTGCGCCAAGAACCCCCCCCCCCCCCCCATGTACATCACCCTCTACTACATAGTCACCCGGCTCCCTGACTCTCTCCGCGTAGTCAGGGACCACTTCCTCTCAGTTTGCCCCACCACTCTCACCGTTGACCTCCTCGAGAAGGCCCTCCTAGCAGCAGAGAAGAGCATAGTCGCTGTAGGAGCCTTTTGTGGTGACCCTCGCACCCCCGTCTTTGAGGGGTTTTCCCCCTCCCCCCTATTGCCCTTTGTTGCCTCTGCTGCTGCGGCCGACCTCGTTGGTTTCGAGTCGGTCGGCGCTGCGTCTACTCCGAGCGGGAGACGCCGCCCTAGGTAGGGCAAGGGGGGCAAGGGTGCTGGAGGGGCTGGCGGGGGTGGCGGAGGTGGCGGTGGAGGCAGTGGAGGGGGTCGGGGTGGTGGTGGGAGTGGTGGTGGGGGTGGAGGTGTCGGTGGCGGCAGTGGAGGCGGAGGCGGAGGCGGCGGTGGCAGTGGGAGCGGAGGTGGCGGAGGTGGCAGCGGAGGAGCATGCGGCAGAGGAGGAGGCGGAGCTGGTCGGGGTGGCATTGCGCAGAGGGTCGGCTCCGGTGGTGGTTAGCGCCAGCAGGAGCAGCAGCAGCGCACTCGTGACATCCACCCCTCTCAACAGCCCCGTGAATGGTACGCTGCACGCCAACGGGATGGGGGTACTGGTCCGTGCACCTACGTCCTACGCACCGGCGACCGCGCGGGTGAGCAGTGCGGGGGTGCGCACTCCACCCAGCTCTGCTTTGGCCGCCTGACGGACGCTTGGCGTCACCAGTTCCCTTAGGCCACTGAGATACCACGCTAAGGCAAGCTGTCTAAGGCGAGAGTAGCTATCTTTGACCTTGACTTTGATGCTATTCTTGTTGCCATGTATGCTGTGACTATTAGTGATTAGGGTGACTGTTACCGGTGTTTTCCGCCCGACCCGGGCATTGAGACTGCTGCTCTAGGTATTGGTGAGGCTGCTGCTCTAGGTGCTAGCGAGGCTGCTGCTCTAGGTGCTGGTGCGGCTGCTCCCTCAGGTGCTGGTGAGTCTGCTCTCTCAGGTACTGTGTCGGCTTCGGCCTCCCACACCTTCACCCTTGACTCGCGGGCTTCTCGCTCCTTCTTTCGAGACCGCACCACACTCACGCCACTTGGTCGGCCAGTTGCAGACTTTCTAGCTGACCCCTCTGGGGTCCCTTTCCTTGCTCACTTCTCCATTGTCCTCCCGTGTCCGGCGGCCCCCTCTGGAACCCTAATTGGTCTTTACCTCCCCTCGTTCTCTACGAACTTGGTGAGTGGTGCTGACCTGCAGGATGCGGGGGTTCACCAGTTCACTCTTGCGAGTCAGCGGGTGACCCACTGCACGGACGCTCAGACAGGCCGACACCTGTACACACTAACCACTGAGTCTCCTCCAGTCACTGCGTCTGGTCAGGTAGCTGCGTCAAGTCAGGTGATTGCTGCAGCGTCCAGGTCTGATCCTGAATCTGCCCCCTGCTCGTGTCGCCTCCTGTCTCACGAGACTCTCCTCTGGAACCACCGCCTTGGTCACCCCTCCCTGCTTCGTCTCCAAGGCATGGCCTCCCGTGTCCTTATCTCTGGTCTTCCCCGGTCCCTCCCTCCCCTTCCTCCGGGGCCTGGCCCTACCTGTGTCCCCTGTGTTGAGGGGCGACAGCGGGCTGCCCCTCACTCCTCCCAATTTCCTCCGATAATGGCCCCGCTGCATACGCTTCACATGGACGCCCGGCCCGCGTCCGTGGACAGGGTCACGAGCGCTACGTTTTGCTGGTGGTTGACAACTACTCGCGTTACACCACAGTCTTCCCCTTGCGCAGCAAGGGTGATGTCACTGAGGTGTTGATCGACTGGATCCGCGCAGCTCGTCTCTAGCTCAGGCAGAGCTTCGGCTCGGACTTTCCTGTTCTGCGTCTACACTCTAACAGAGGCGGAGAGTTCTCCTCTTGCCTTCTGCGGGCCTACTGTCGTGCACGAGGCATCCGCCAGAACTTCACGCTTCCGGACTCTCCACAGCAAAATGGGATTGCAGAGCGCCGCATTGGCATGGTCATGGACGTAGCTCGTACGTCCATGATGCATGCGGCTGCCCCCCATTTTTTGTGGCCGTTTGCGGTTCAGTACGCGGCGCATGAGATCAACCTTCAGCCCAAGGCCTCCATGCCGGAGACCTCCCCAGCTTTGCTGTGGACGGGGAAGGTTGGCGATGCGTCTGTGTTCCGTGTCTGGGGATCTCGGGCGTTTGTCCCCCCCCGATAGACCCCCTTCCCTCTCAGGGTCCTGCCCCTTCAGGTGTGTCCCAGGTAGACGCTGTTGAGCCTGTCAAGGCCGCTGGTGACTCTGGTGCTGCTGAGGGTGCTGAGCCTGGGGGTGCTGACTCTGGGGGTGCTGAGCCTAAGTGTACTACGACTGGGGGTGCTGAGCCTGGGGGTGCTGAGCCTGGGGGTGCTGAGCTTGGGGGTGATCAGCTTCGGGGTGCTACGTCTGGGGGTGCTGAGCCTGGGGGTGCTGCGCCTGGAGGTGTTGAGTCTGGGGGTGCAAAGCGTGAGGGAGCTGGGTCTGCTTGTGTGGCATCTGGCGGTGCTGTGCCTGGCGGTTCTGCGGGTGCTTCCTCTCGGCGGGAGCCACTCTCTCCACAGGAGCTGCGCGAGTGATTTGCCCGGCGCTGGAGGCGTGCTAGTGGAGCTGGGGTTTCTTCGGCTGCTGAGGGCTCTTGTGCCGCGGGCCCCGGAGGTGCTCGTACGGGGTGTACTGGAGCTGCTGGGCCTGTGGGTCCTTCTAGGGCTGGAGCCACTGCGTCTTCTCGTGGTCTGATTGGAGCTGGAGCTGCTGAGGGTGTTGGCGCTGAGGCTACTGCTGGCGGTACTGAAGGCAGTCCTACTAGGGGTGCTACTGGTGCTGCTGGAGGTTCTGGAGCTGGAGGTGCTACTAGCTCAGGTGCTACCATAGGGGTACTGGTGCTGTCCCTGCTGTGTCTGGAGTCGCCGCGCGGCCTCGACCGTACTTCGTTCCGCTCCTTCAGCGGGTTCTTGGTCTCCCGCCTTCTACTGGTCCTCCTCCTCCTTTAGAGTGTCCATAGCCTATCCCGTCACAGCTACAGTTATAGCCGGCCTCCCCACTACCTGCTCCTTCTCCCTACACTGGTCCTACTGGAGGTCTTGCTGAGCGTCGTGAGCCTGCGTCTCGCCCTGCGTTGCATGTCCGTGCTGCTCGCACTAGTGGTCGTGGGTCACGTCAGCATCCTCCTCCTGTCTTGGCACGTACCGGATGTCTCTCCGTCCGTCCACTGCTCCTCTTCGTGCCCCTTTGCCTTCTCCTCCTGAGTCCTCTCTTCCTCTCCTTGCCGACCCGGAGTCAGACTCTCTTCGTGTTGCCAGACCTACGGTCACGTGTCTCCTTGCTACTGTTGTCACTGACCCTTCCTTTGAGTCCAATACTGCGTCTACCCTAGTTGCTGAGCTCGTCGACTTTGCTGCTCGCTGTCGCCTAGACTACGCTGTTAGTCTTGTTGCTGAGTCTGAGTCTGTCTATCCACCGTCCGTCGGGGGTGAGTGTGCCCTTGGCACGGACGTCCTTGAGGACAGGCAGGAGGAGTTCCAGTGTTTGGCTACTGCTTCACCTCATCTCGTGTCCGTACTGCTTACCCCTGAGGGAGACCCGGATGCACTTGACATCCTGACTCCGCGCTCTTACGTGGAGGCGATAGAGGGTCCCTACTCCTCTTAGTGGCAGGCAGCTATGGACGCAGAGATGGCTTCCTCGAAGTCCACAGGCACCTACGTTGATGACGTTCCCCCTCCAGGGGCGAACAACGTCAGTGGTATGTGGATTTTCAGGGTGAAGCGGCCGCTGGGTTTTCCGCCTGTCTTCAAGGCGCGTTGCGTGGCTCGTGGCTTCAGTCAGCGGCAGGGGGTTGACTACTTTCAGACCTTCTCTCCCACCCCGAAGATGACCACTCTTCAGGTACTGCTGCACATAGCTGCTCACCGTGACTACGAGCTACACTCTCTTGACTTCAGCACAGCTTTCTTGCAGGGCAGCCTGCACGAGGAGATCTGGCTGCGCCGCCCACCTGGCTTCACTGGGACTTTTCCTTCTGGCACCCAGTGGAGCCTCCGGTGGCCAATCTACGGTCTCCACCAGGCACCTCGTGAGTGGCATGACACACTGAGGACTACACTTGCGGCTCTTGGGTTTGCTCCCTCTACTGCCGACCCGTCGCTATTTCTGCGTACCGACACTTCTGTGCCGCCGTTCTACATCCTCGTGTACGTCGACGACTTGGTCTTTGCCACTGCTGACACTTCTGGACTCGCGTTCGAGCTGTAGAAGAGACACCCGTGCACAGATCTGGGTGAACTGCGCAGCTACCTTGGCTTGCAGATGACTCGGGACAGAGCACAAGCACCATTATCCTGACTTAGTCACACACAGCGCTTCGGCTTTACGTACTTCTCGCCTCAGGCCACTCCTCTGCCTATTTGCCACTCGCTCTCAGCTCTGCCTTCGGATGAGTCCATATAGTCGAGTGGCCCGTACCCAGAGCTTGTTGGCTGCCTCATGTACCTGATGACCTGCACACGACCTGACCTTGCATACCCTCTTAGCATTCTTGCACACTATGTTGCTCCTGGGAGACACAGACCGGAGCACATGGCAGCAGCGAAGAGGGTGTTGCGCTACTTGTGCTGTATGTCGGGCATGGGGCTTGTGCTTGGAGGGCAGAGTCCAGTGGTCCTCACTGGGCACGCAGACGCTTCTTGGGCTGACGACCAGGCTATGCAGCGGTCATCATAGGGACCTTCAGCCTTGGTTCCGGCTCTGTTTAGTGGCGGGCTACCCGCTCGTCTTCTGTTCTCGGCTCTAGTTGTGAGGCTGAGATCTACGCAGGGGCCATGGCTGCACAGGAGCTTCGCTGGCTCACCTACCTGCTGACTGACCTCGGAGAGCCGCCTCGTTCTCCTCCAGTGCTGTACGTAGACAACAAGGCCATGCTGGCCTTGTGTCGGGAGCAGAGACTGGAGCACAGAACGAAGCACAGTGCTCTTCGCTACTTCCTTGCTCGTGAGCTACAGCAGCGTGGTCAGCTGCGCCTTGCGTACGTGGCCTCTCAGGCCAACACTGCTGATATCTTCACCAAGGCGCTTGCGCCTAGTGATCATCAGCGCTTCTGTACTCAGCTGGGTCTTGTGCCTGCCTTGCCTCACTTGCTCACCCCTTGACCTTGTTTGTACTGTTACATATACATATACACCTGCTCTTGCTTTTCTAGCCTTATATATATATATATATATATGTAATCCTGCGTGTCAGCTTGCCTTGTAGCCTTGAACTTGTGCTCGGAATGTGTGGTGACTTTGCGATCCACCCTGAGCTTGCTTTGCTTTGCTTGACTGGTCTTGTGACCCCTTGTTCTCCCTCACTCTGCCTATGGGGGTGTGTCAGATTTATATGACATAGCTGCTGTAGGCTATAGTGGGGTAGCACATATGGGGTACAGCTTTCTAGTGTTTGTACTTGTACCCAACTTTCCCTTAGTCATTTCATTCCTGTTCATTTTCTCACCCTCCTCTGTCTGTAGGCCAGAGGCAAGAGGTGGAGTAGGATTAGTGCCCTGGGAGCCGTTGGAGTTGCTCTTTTCCTTTTGTGTAGCGATGCTGATTGATATTGTTGGTATAGAAGTTGAATCCCCCCTGATAGCTCCCATACCATGTTGGGCTGAAAAAGGCCTTAAGGATCTTTACAGGGTTGAGCTCTGGGTAGAATTGGTGTAGTAGCGGAAGCGTTAATAAAGAGTTTTGAACCACCTTGCGCTAGTATGTGAGGGCAATGTAAGTTGGTTAAAACAAACAAGTAAAAATGTTTATATATGAGTACAAAGAATATAAAGAGATATAATTAAGCTGTTTTATTGTTGCGGTTCGATAGAGTGCGACTCGGGCAACTGCTCAATGTCGAGTCAGTTGTGTGTCCTTGCTGTCGCGCTGCATTTGTCAAGTCAAAGGTCGCTGACCTTTGACCTTCGCGTAACCTCCAGGTGTTACTTCAACCTCCGAAGGTTGACTCGCTGGTGCTTTGATATGCTTTGCTTCACTTGTGTCTTAGTGCTTCGACACGACAGAAGCGCTTAGGATTGATTGTTTCCAACAGTTTTGTTGTGCAAGAATTGTTGTGGTACCAAAGAGCACTAGATTAATAAGTATTGTTATTGGAAAATAAGGGTACGGTATGTAAGGAGGATGGTTGGAAAACTCTTCTCTGTCACGTCAATCTATTGCATGCGTTGGACGAGTGAGTCCACCTTGCTGTGTATACATTCAGCAGAGATTCTTATTGGATTCGCAGCTCTAGCAAGAATTTGCAATTTGAAAAGTTATGACAATTGCCAAAAGTTGTACTGGGAGGGTGGTGTCAAGATTGCTCTTGGTATGGTCCTATCATCAAGCTGTGCAAAACCACGATGCCGGGGACCGAACCCGGATCTTCAGCGCGACAGTCGGAGTCACTGACCATTATACTGCATCAACCAGTGATATTTGTTTTTTGGTTGAATAAAATATTGAAGAACATTCAAAAGCACAGATGCAGCGGTTTCCAGTTTTTTTTCTTGGAAGCCAGGTTTCCAGAATAGCGGTTTTACGACTGGAAGTTATCATTGCAGATTTGCTGAAGACAAAACAGAATGTCACCGTTTAGTAGAATCTTTGAGCAATGATACGTTCTGGCCGCTTGTTCCTAACCTGGAAATCCGATTGGGCAGGGTAAGACGAAAGGAAAACGTTACAACCTGCATACCATATAGGTCAATTGCACCCTCCCAGCACCAGACTTTAGAGTGTAACTAATAGTTTCCCTCGCTAATTTCAACGCCTGGGCAGGGAGGCGTAAAATTGTCGTTTCTCACTGTGGTTGAAATTTGGGGGATGATAGAAATCCCCCACCAACCGCTATATCAACACTGGCTGGGTCAGTCTGGTTCGAGCAATGCTGACTGGGATTTACACACGCGTCGGACGCGGAGTCATTACTAGTCACTTGGCCTTTGCCGTAGCCCGCCTTTTAGGTACAACAACCGTCTTTCTATGCGATGAAAGCGGACACCGCAGCCAAGCGTGGCGATAGCTTTAGTTTCCGGATCAAGTTCCGCGCTTTTGCGATGGCTGCGCATCTGCCACATGCGATGATCGGGATAGGACTAGTACATCTGGTCTATCATGGAGCCGCTCCGGGATGATCCCGTCCTTCGCTCGGCCCGAGCGAGGCCCGGCGAGCGAGGCCCTTCCCTTTTGGTCTCCGGGAGACCGCCGGTCTCCGCCGCCTCACCTTCGGAGCAGGTTGATCACTCATCCCGCAATGCCGCTCCAGTGGTGGCACCACCAGTCCCGCGCGTACCGACCGAGTCTAGAGCAGTGGAACTTCCGGAGCGCGCACCGCTGCGGCACGTGCATTAAGCGAGCGAGCGGCCGAGTCAACGAGCCCTGTTTACCCTTTTCTCTTTGCAGCCAGTCAGGAGGCCTCCCTTCCAACTCGGACCACAACCTCCCCCGCCAGCCATGGCGCGCCAGGCTCCTCCGCGTGTCCCGCGGCTGCTGCTGCTGCTGCTACTCGCTCTGGTCGTCTCGGCGACTGTCGCCGTCGCGCAGAGCCCCACTGGCAGTCCGGGTACGTTCGCCCCAGTCATCTTCGTGCCGGCCACTCAGAGCCTGAGGTTCGGCCCGGGGTACACTGCGTCTGTGAACCCCGCAACCCACCCGCCTTCATTGGGCGTTGTCGACTGGAAAGGCGCGCCTGTCGCGCCCACTTATAACGCAGACGGATCCGCCACTGTTGCCGGGTACACCGCGTACCCAAACGGCACCGTCACTGGTCCGGGCGGCCTTTCCATCTACCTTCAAGGTTCCAGCTCTGACGCGGCATTGTTCGCCGTGGGAGCAACAACCGTTTTGAGAAACGGAACCATTGTGGACGGTTCGGGAAAAAAGGTCGTGCCGACGAAAAATGGAGACGGGTCGTACACAGCAGGGGACCTGACTGGGTGGCCTAACGGCTTCATCATTGGCAGCTGCGCCGCCGTGATCTACCCTGGCGCGCCGCTCACCCTCACGGCGGACGGCAGCGTTGCTTTTGCGCCGCAGGCTGCTGTTCCCATGCCTGGCGCTGCCATCTCCCTCAACCCCACCACCCGCAGCCTGTCGTTCGGCGGCTATACACTGTGGTTGAGCGGCAATGAGCTCTCCCTCTTAGACTCTGCCCGCAACCTGTCGTTGGGTGGTTTCACAGTGGGGCCGACTGTTGGCACAGGGCCGACTGCCACAGGGCATGGCAGTAAATTTTCCGTGCTAGACTCCACTGGCCAACCTGTCACCACCGCCACCAACCCGGACGGGTCCCTCTCTCTTGACGGCTACACGCTTTTCAAGAACGGCACGATCACCGCTCCGGGTGGCCGCATTGCCATCAACACTGCAGGTCCCAACGCGGGTCTGCGTGTGGGAAGAACGACGGTTCTGGTAAACGGAACGGTTCTGAACGGTATGGGAGCGAAGATTGTGCCGATGGGGCCGAATGAGGACGGGTCGTACAGTGCAGGGGACCTGAAGGGGTGGACCAACGGCACTATAGTTGACACCAAATCTGGTGTGGTGCTCTATGCGGGCGCGCCGGTCACTCTTACAGCTGATGGCAGGGTTACTCTGGCTTCTCCTACCATTCCCACTGCTGCTGGTGCCGCTTCTCCTCCTCCTGCTGCCGGTGCTCCCTCTGCTGCTGCCACTTCTCCACCTACTGATGCCGCTGCCCCCTCTACTGATGCTGCTTTTCCTACTGCTGATGCCGCTGCTCCTACTGCTGGTGCCACTTCTCCCCCTGCTGGTGCCTCATCTCTTGCCGCTGCTCCTCCCCCTCCCAAGACTGCCGGTGAGTTGTTTCTCCCATGCTTCTCCCATGCTTCTCCCATGCTTCTCCCATGCTTCTTCTCCCATGCTTCTTCTCCCATGCTTCTTCTCCCATGCTTCTTCTCCCATGCCTCTTCTCCCATGCTCCTGCTTTGCCTCAATCTTGCCTTCCTGCTCGGTACCTTGCCCTGTTGTAATTCCGCCGCACATTTCCAATCCCTCCTTTTACTTCCTCCACTCGTTTCCTGTTTTTTCAAGTAGGTTGTTCTGACCCGATGCTGCTCTCCCTGCTGTTCTCCCTCGCAATGGCAGGTTCGCTCGCTTCACCGCCCACTGTGCTCACTGCTCTCATCACTCTCGCCCTCACCCCGCTCATGCTCATGTAGAGCAACACACTTCCATGGCGATGCTCGGCAGCCCACAGAAGACAGGGGGGGATGGGGCGAGGGATCCAAAAGGGATAGCCTCGCCCCTAGTTGGGTGGGTCAACTCGGGGTCCACCAGACTTGACCCCACGTCCGAAGTCCTAGCGCAAGCGGAGTATCAGTGGGGGCGCGCGGGATGAACAGTTCGAGATGGCGGAGGGGGTTGGAAGCATCACCCCGTAAGAAAAGAAATTTCTGCCCATTTAAAGGGTTGTCGCATGCCATGAAAAATAAAAACACAGACCACTGTATGGGCAGAAAACATGGAAATTTAGTAGCACTGTACGAGTTTAGCTAAGGGTGTGTTCCTACGGCCTCATATCAGGAAAACTCGTATCAAGAATGTACCTTTTGCCTGGTAAAACTAGCGAGAGGTTTTGGGTTTAGGGGAATTTTCAGTGTGAGCCTGATACGAGGTTGTCTTGATAAAGGAACACGCTCTAAGCTTGATTGGTTAGTTGTTTTTACTAAATGTGCGTGTCCATCATTATGATTTTGATGTCGTCGCGATGAGTTAATTTTGAGTGTGGGGTAATTGTTTACACGAAATGCGTGGACTGGAATCCAATTTCCTCCTCGTTCTTCTCTGCAGCCGCTTGCTACGGAGCCTGGGGGTGTTCTTGCGGAAGGTATGGGAGGCACCAGGGGTGTGGGTGGTAAATGTGCTGGTTCTGGGGGTGCTGGAGCTGGAGGCACTGGCACTGTGGCGCCTACACCGTGCACTGTACGTTTTCTGATCCGTGAACAGCATCTCCTCCAGTTGGAAAGGGAGGAGCGTGAGCGGTTTGAGAGGGCACGGCAGCAGCAGGATCAGTCTTAGTCGCAGCTGCAGGAGAGCGTAGAGGAGTCACCGCCGCAAAAGGAGAGGGTAGCACAGGAGTCCCGGTCGCTGCAGGAGCTGGGTTGTAGTTGCAGCAGGAAAGAGTAGAGGAGGAGTCACGAGTGCAGCAGCAGGTGCAATTACAGTTGCTGCAGGAGAGAGTAGAGGAGGAGTCACTACCGCAGTAGGAGAGGGTAGAGCAAGCGTCCCGCCTGCAGCAGCACACGAGTGCAGCAGCAGGTGCAATTGCAGTTGCCGCAGGAGAGAGTAGAGGAAGAGTCACTGCCCCAGTAGGAGAGGGTAGAGCAGGCGTCCAGCCTGCAGCAGCAGATGCAGTTGCAGACACAGCAAGATAGAGTAGAGGAGGAGTCATGCTACAGCAGGAGAGGGTAGCACAGGAGTCCCGGTCGCAGCAGGAGGTGCAGCGGCAGCCGCAGCAGGAGAGGGCAGAGGAGGAGCCATAGGAGCAGCAGTAGGGGCAGGTGCCATCGCGGCGGACGCCAAGGAAGGCGGAGCAGTAGCGACTGCGCGACTTGCCCGACCCTGCACCTGCACGCTTGGTGCGTGGTCCTCTACTGTCCCCTCCTGTTCCCCCTGTCGTGTCCCTTTCCTCGTCTCCGTAGACTCGTCGTTCTCCCCTCAGTAATGCTGTGTCTCCTGGGCCTCGTCGGTCCCGTTACGGTGCGGACAACCCGTTTCATCTTGTTCTCCGCTCTCGTGTTCCACCTCCTCCTGTCTTTCCACAGCCTCCTGAGTCGTCCCTCACTGTGTTTCACGACCCGTTGTCCGACTATGTCCGTGCCTCCCGTCCTGTCGTCTCCTGTGTTTTTTCTGCGTTGGTCACTCACCAGACTGCCTCCCCGTTGTCTGTCTCAGCTCTTGTTACCACTGTCGCTAGTTTTGCCTCTTCCCACCGCCTTGACTACGCTGCTCACCTGGTGAGTGGCCGTGCTCGTTCTCTGTCCTCTGGAGGTGCTTCTGTATTTCCCCTGGAGGTCCTCGCATTGATGAAGTTTGAGCTTGGTTTCCTTGCGGCCATGATGCTTGCCCCTGAGGGGGATCCAGGCGCCCTTGACATCCCAATCCCTCGCACTCACGCCGAGGCGATCTTAGGACCCTAGGCTTTGTACTGGATAGCAGCCGAGGAGGTAGCGACCGCGATGGTTGACTGGTTATCCACGTTTAGGACACTCGAACCCGCCCTCAACTGCTCTAACGTTCTAAGGCCCAGCCAGGTGGGGGGCCATGTGGGTGCAAGTGAGTATAGGTAAGTGGGGGTGCAGATAAGTTTAGATGGGACTTGGGGAGTGTAGGTGGGTGGAGGTGAGTGCAGGTGGGTGGAGTTGTGTGTAGGTGGGTTGAGGTGAGTGTAGGTGGGTAGTGGTGAGAGTAGGTGCTTCATACATAATGCAGCTACGCACTGCATGTTGGTAACTGGAGCAGCAGTATTGACCGTAAGGGTGGCCCTCCTTTTTACGGTCGTTATTTATCTGAATGCTTATTTTTAACATATATTTCTTGCAAGTGTGTGAATGACACCTCTTTAAATCTGCTACTTGTGTAATCTTTCTGCTCGAGATACGACTGACAATGGTTAATAATTAATGCCCAAGATTGGTTGTACTGCTCATCAATGTTCTTCCATCACGTCATTTCACATGAGGTTCATAGATGCGGGTTTGGTAAGGTGTGGATCGTATTGTATGATGATTTTTTACCCAAAAAAAAGAAAAGAAAAAAAAAAGCAAACAACAACAACAACAACAACAACAGCAACAACAACATCAACAACAACATCAACGGTCGTTTGTTTCAACAACTGTTGGATGCACGTCATTCTGAGTGCATGTCATCCTAACGTCCTGCCGAGTGCTCGTGCTCTTTGTGCTTGCATGATTTGAATGAGCGTATGTCATTATGCATGGCTGTTGGATATTATCATCTCTGTGTTTTTCTCCAAGTCTAAATGCTTGATCACGCAGGAGAAATCCAGAGCTTTCCAACGATACCAAGATCGCCTTATTCCGACCAAGATCGCCCAAGTTACAAGATTTCCAAGACTTGGATTTCTTATTACCTTTTGGGGTTATATCTAACTTGGGTGATTACTTGGGACATGACTATAAAAGGATCTTTGGTTGGGTGGTTAGGGAAGGCAACTTTGACTTTTGGATTGGGGTGGCTAGAAGTTTCTAGCATGGGTTGCAAATGTTGCAACACCTAGGCAAAATCCAACTAGATTGGATTTTGCATGTGACACCTCAAGGACCTCATGATGAGGGTTGCATCCTTGCTGCTAGGAAGGTTCCTACCATCCTTCCCTAGCTCTTGGAGAACCCCTTCCCTCTCATGGTTCTCTTGGAGGTTCCCAACTCCAACTTTCTATGCCTTAATGCTTGTACTTCCTCTACCATTCTAGTCATGCGGCTGCTGGACGTTTTTACTTGGTTCTCACTCTATAGGCCATCTTAACGACTAATTCAACTTGAGATGGTAGCTAAGCCTAAGGCGCAACTTCCTACTGAGCGGATTTGCGTTTAGTTGAGTAATGATTTCGTCGTGAGCTCTCAAAGTGACGGATCCTGAACAACAACAACAACAACAACAACAACAACAACAACAACAACAACAACAACAACAACAACAACAACAACAACAACAACAACAACAACAACGGTCGTTTGTTTGTTAGAGAAATCTGATCACCTAAAAAGGGTAACTCACATGGAAGTTCTTGCATCACATCACCTAATATCGCATCACCTCACATCGCATCACATCACATCTCATCACACCACCTCGCGCATCACATCCCGTCTCCCCCTTATCTTCCCTCCACTCCCACCTTATCTTCCCTCCTCTCCCCCTTCATTTTACCTCAATTCCCCCCTCCTCCTGCCTCCCTCCTTCCGAGCTCCTATGTATATACTTCAATTACATGTGGCTTGAGCTGGGAGCAAACCGTCTATCATGCCAACTCTACGCAAAAAACACCCTAGCCGTAACCACAAACCCAACCACAGCCCCACCGAGCCCTCAACCACCCCCTTCGCAACTCATCTACGGGCGCCTAGGCATGAACTTGGCTATGATACAAGGCCCGCAAACCTACCAGCAGCTGAGGCTGACGTTTGGCATTACCTCCCCGATGCGCTTCTTCTAGATGAACCCCGACCTCTCACGTGACTCGTTGCTGCCGCACAGCCCCCTGCAGGGCAATGTGATTCGTAGGGTGAGTTGAGTTGCCTGTGTGTGGTGGGTGTGGGGGTAAGTGGGGGGAGGGGTAGTATCTGGCATCGCCTCCCCCACGCACTTCTTCCGGATGAATCCCGGCGTCTCGTGCGACTCGCTGCTGCCTTATAGCCCCCTGCACGGCAATATAATTAGCAGGGTGAGTTGGGTAGCATGGCGTGTGTTCGGTGGGTGTGGAGGCAAGGGATAGTATTTGGCATCGCCTCCCCCATGAGCTTCTTCCAGATGAATCCCAGCCTCTCGTACGACTCCTGCTACCGTACAGCCCCCTGTACGGCAATATGATGAGTAGGGTGAGTGGGACGGCCTGTATGTAGGGGTAGGGGGGGGGAGGTGGGGTATGTGCTGCTGCCTTACAGTCCTTTGCACGGCAATATGATGAGCAGGGTGAGTCAGACAGCCCGTGTGTGGGGTTGAGGGGGGGGGGGTGGTTGGGAGGATGGATAGGGGAGAATGGAAAGGGAGGGAGGATACAATTCATATATCACCTCTTGCATGCATGGACTCACTTGCGTGTAAACCGTCCTTCATGGATGATGGTATGGCAATGTGATTGAAATGTGGGTGCAAGAGAGTGTGCAAGAAAGTGTGCAGGAGAGTGTGCAAGAGAGTGTGCAAGCAAGCAGACAAAAGAGTAAGGAAGTGGTCTTGGGCTCCGACGGAACTTTCTGTATCCGTGCCTGCTGCCAAGCAACCCACTCTTAGTCTTCCGTACTTCAGCTTTTGGTAGGAGAGTGCTGCTGGTGGAAGTGGGGGTATGGGAAAGTATGTGAATGAAGAGATGGTAATGAGTTATGGTGGTGTGACGCTCTGCTACCATACAATTTGCTGCAAGAGGCCCTGATGGTGAAGGTTGTCAACAAGAGTTGTGTGTTGGCCCCGTCCACGCTTGGGCGGAGCCGACATCGTGGTCGGGTGTTAGGGGAGCAGCCGACCTGCAGCAGTGGGCGAGCTGGTCGACGAGGAGGTCGACCTGCACGGGGACCACTGCACGTGCGCCAACTGCAGGGTGGCGCCAACTTTGGGGAGGTCGACTTAGGCGTCGACCTGCGGAGGACGTCAACTTGGTGACGTCAACTCGGGGAAGCCGACTTCGGTGGTCGGCTTATGTGCTGGTCGACCTGCGGGTGGTCGACTGGACCCGGTGGTCGACGAAGGAGGGGCCGACGTCGACCTCGACTCAGGACGCCGAGCAGATGGGCGTCGAGTGACGTGGTCGTCGATCGAGGGGCGTGGTCGCCCTGGTGAGGTCGACATGGAGGTGGTCGTCGACTTGGGAGGTCGATGGGCACGTACGGAAGTTGCCTGGTCGACCAGGTTACCTGGGTGACGAAGTGCTGCGGAGGAGTGCGACGGTCGCCCAGGCGAAGTTGGCGAGACCGACCTCGGTGGTGGTATCCCGAGGTCGACGTAGCGGATCAGAGGCAGCCGTCAGCCCGTGGCTGACGTGGTGTGTGTGCTGTGCAGGTGATGAGGCTCGGCATACCAATCATCTGCACGCACCTGCAAAGCGGGTGCACTGCTGGCACACCGTCGACATGAAGCGTTGGCAAGCTGTCGACTTTGCACTGCTGGAGCGCGGTCGACCAAGTCGTGCTGGAACGCGGTCGACCATGCTGTGCTGGCAGCCTACCAACCTGAATGCTAGCTCTGATGTAGTCTTGCATTGCCAACTTCGTTGTACCATTGTTGTCATCGTTTCTTAGTGAAACTCTTGCCAAATCGCTCCGTGAACTAGCAAGCAGTGTGAGCACTAGGAAAACGCCTAAGGACCAACGAACGCAGAGATCACACGAGCACACGTGCCTAACCAGTAGTCTAGCTCCCGTTGTAGTAGTCATCTCCGCATGGTGCGGTGAGCGTGGACGGCACACGACTTACCTTTTAGTCAGGTCGACGTAGATACCACTTACCTATTTCGTAGTTACAGGCTGGCAATTGTGCGGTAGTCACTATGGTAGGAGCCGTAGGTGACGCGGGGGTGGCGGACACCCTAGAGGCACGGTTGGAGAACGCGAGGAGGAAGCATGAGGCCAATGAGTATGGTGACTTGCCCTGGGCGGTCGTCGAGGCTGGACTCCGCTCCACGTGGGTGACGGAGCACCCGTCTCGACCTGCCTCTCCTCGTCCGGTGAACAACGAAGGCGGCGTCGACGTGGGCGTCAACGCCGGTGGTGGTCAAGTCGGCAGTAGTGCTGGAGGCACGTCGAGGTAGAGAGGTGTGATACACGCCGGTGAAGTCGGCGGCGTTCAGGCGCGAGGGATGCAGTCGTCGGCGGCTGCAGGCTCTTTGCAGGGTGACGTCGGAGGTCGACGGATTGGGCTGTCGCCGATGTTGGCGTCCCAGGTGACGGCAGGTGGGATTGCGCCGAGCTACGGCTACTTCAAGTTCACGCCGGACAGGATCTCAGTCACCCCCCCACTGGTCGGTCGGCCCGACGTTCTCACCTGGAAGGAAGCTATCGAGCCCCAGCTGGAGATGGCTGGGCTGATCGGCTTCGCCCGAGGGACCGTGGCGACGCCTGGAGAGCACCACCCCGACTTGCGGGCGGAGTTCCGCGCCGTGCAGCTGCTGACCTTCACGGTCATCTCGCGGTGCTGCTTGCCGGGCGTGCAGATCGCCTTAAAGTGGTGCCGGGAGTACATCGACGCCGGCCACCGGGCGTGGCACTTCATTGAGTCGACGTACCAGGTCACCGACAACCTATTCATCGCCCAGCTGGAGGGACAGCTGACGCACCTGCGTATGGGTGACGAGGAGACAGCGACTGACTACTACAACCGAGCCCGGCGAATTCTCGCCACTACCAGGATGGCCGGCGCGCAGTACTCCACGGCGACGTACATCACCCATGTCATGCAGGGTCTCTCTAGCAGCTATAACCTCTTGAAGCGGCTGTCCATGGCGCCGAGCATAAGGGCGACGCTCAACGAGGACAACCTGACCTCGTACATCCTGCAGGACGAGGCGATGTAGGATGCTGAGCGGTCGCAGGAACTCTTGGTGCAGGCCAACTTCGTCGCCCTGGCGAAGCAAGGAGGCCGATCGGGAGAGCGCGGACAGTCTGGTGGCGGCGGGAGCGGTGGCTGGAAGTTGGCCAAGGAGGTCGACAAGAAGAAGTCGACCAAGAACATCGGTCGAGGAGGAGGAGGTGGACGACGGGAGTGCTGGCTGTGCGGCGACCCCGACCACCTCTCCTTCGAGTGCCCCGACCGCAGTGACTCCGATGACGACAACACCAAGGGAGGCCGCGGGAGGTCTGACAGTCGTCGTCCTCGTCGAGGAGGAAACAAGCCGCGCAAGGAGAAGCAGTCGACGACGTCGACTTCGGCGAGGGACGCCGACTCCCCTGCTGGCGGCAAGGCGCGGGACGACAAGACGGCGTCGTGCTCGCTGGTCGGCGTCGTGGAGCCGACCGTCTCGCTGGCGCCAGAAGCTGGGGAGGACTTTCAGGCGGTGGCGGCAGCTGTGCAGGCGAACCCGGAGGTGGTCATGCTCGACAGCGGTTGCTCCCACCACCTGATGGGGACGAAGGACGCCTTCTTCGACCTGCACCCGAGCGGCTTCATCAAGCACGTGCGTGGCTTCAATGGGGCACTGCAGGATGTACAGGGCCGCGGCACCGTCGCTCTGCGAGGGGAGGCTGGGAAGCAGGTGCTCATCCCCGACATGCTGTACGTCCCGGGTGTGCGGGCGAACTTGCTGTCGACCGGCCAGCTGAAGGAGCACGGCAAGAAGCTGCAAGAGGACGGCGACGGAATGCTGCTCGTGTCTGTTGAGTGATGCTACCATTCGCATTCACGTCTGTCTGCCTTCCATCATATGTTCGTGCGTTGCATGCGTGTTGTGAGTGTGTGCAGAAATTTGTGTTTTGTGCGGTTTGGTCTTTCTGAGTGTGTGTGTGTGTGTGAATGTTATTTGGCTTGAGCAGATATCTGAAGTGACTCCTCTGCTCAAGAGCTTTCCGAGGAACCAAGTATCGCTTCAATCGGAGCACGAACAAGAAAGTTACGAACGTTGGAGTTCGTATGCTTTTGATATTTGGTTGTGGTGACTATGGGAAGTTGTGGGGTTGACTCAATATGGGGTACAGACTTTTGAGGGTTGGGAAATTCGTCTCTTCTACTGTAGTTGCTGCCAAATGGTTGGGAGAAACCAAACCAGGCTGGCAAGTGTGGCCAAGTTGGGTTGAGGTGGATTGTGGAGGTTGGGATAGTGACAAAGGTCAAAGTTGGGTTGCCTATGGGGAAGGGAATTGTATGGCATGGGGTTTCCTTGGTTGGGGACTCTCTTGGGACCTTCCCTCTCGTCCTCCTCATCACTTCCACCTGGTTTAGTGCTACTCCAATTCTCTTGTGTGAACTTTGTGATTGAGTTAAGATTCTATGGCAGCATACCCCCTAGTGCGCCGAAATTGATAGCTCAAGAAATACTTCACCTTTTTGCATGATTCAACTTGGGAATTGTAGCCACGGAGTAGAGCTACAACATATTTGAGTTTGATGAAGTTTTGACTGTGAATTTTTTGTCGACGGCGTTTCTTGTGAACTCGACTTTTCTGTTCAGAAACTAGGCCCAACGATGTTGAGATATTTTGGCTACTAATCTTCATAGACTCCGTCCTTAGTCTCTAACAAGTGGTATCAGAGCTGATTAAGGACCTTTTGGGGAGTCTACTGAAGTGTGAAGACCCTCCTAGACCCACCATGGCCTGTGGGCGTGCCTAAGTGGAGTTCCGGAGGTTGGATGTGACTTCCGCTAAGGGGAAACTCTGCCGAAATTTCGTTGGCGCCGACACTTGTGAAGATTGTGTGGATCTACACTTTGACCAGCAAAAGGGGGAGGTGAAACCTCTGATTGGGAGCAGAGGAGATGAATCAAGGGAGTGGAGATGCAGCTGAGAAGATGAGTGAACCGCCACCATCCAAGATCGAAGCTTTGGATGGCTCCAACTATGAGGAATGGAGCGGGCGGATGCGGAGCGCCTTCAAGCACTACAAGCTGCTGAAAATTGCAATGGGAGAGGAGAAGATGCCGGGGGAAGGAGATGCCCGCGATCGGTGGATTGAGAAGAGCGCGGTGCTGTACGACCTCATCCTCCAATCGGTCAACAACGACATGTTCCACCACATCAAGGATTTGGTGGAGCTCGATGACTCGGGACCAAAGGCGTGGAAGCTGCTACGCGACGTGGTTCAGCCCAACACGTTGCCAATGGTGATTGTGTTGGAGAAGGAGCTGGCTGCCCTCTCCATGAAACCGGGAGATGATGTGAAACCGGTCCTTGACAAGATCAAGGACACCTATGCGAGGATGGCAGCGGCGGGCAGCGAAGTGTCGCAGATGCAACAGTGCACCAAGATCATCTCGGTGCTTGACAACTCGTGGGACAACCTCATCCCCACCCTCAACGTTCAGCAGGACAAGTGGACGCCTGAGTGGCTACAGCAGCAGATCCTGCAGCAGGACTTCCGCAGGCGCCACACGGGAGGTGGTGCTGCCAACAAAACTGCTGAGGGGTATGGAGCTGCAGGAGGCAGCAGAGGGAGAGGGGGAGGGAGAGGCCGAGGTCGTGGGAGAGGCTTTGGCAGAGGGAGAGGCCGAGGTGACTACAATGAGGGGCATGGGAGCTCTGGTGGCAAGGGGAGCACCCGAATGGAGGGTGCGTGCTGGTACTGCAAGAAGGCTGGACACCCGTGGTTCAAGTGTTTCAGCCGGCCTGAGGGATGGGCGCCCCCAGGCAGGAAGCCGCCAAGTGGTGAACGTGCACGAGGTGGCGCTGTGCAAGGTTCAGGTGCACAAGGTGATGGTGCACACGGTAAAGCCGACCCTGGGATGTTCCTCATGGTTGAGGATGGGCAAGGGAGTGGGGGTGATGTGGGTTCAGTTGGGAAGGTTGTGATGCACCCCCTCACTCACTGGGTGATCGATTCAGGTTGCACGAGTCATATGACCCCACGGGCAGATTTGCTTGATGAGGTAAAACCTCCTGGGAAGATCAAGTTTGTGGCTACCGCTTCAGGTGCTTTGCTCCCTGTGATTGGTGTTGGGAATGCTAAGGTGATGGGAGCCAATGGAGAGCTTGTGGGGCTTGGGAATGTGCTGTTGGTTGAAGGTTTGTCCGCTAACCTTCTTTCTGTGCGCCGGCTGCAGAAGAGCAAGGCTGAAGTTACCTTCGGCCCAACCAGCTGCCGTGCAAAGCTTGGGAAGATGCTGCTGTGGAACTTGGAGGAGAAGAGCAGCTGCATCAAGGACCTGTGGCAGCTGCCCATCATCCCTTGGAAGGGGAAACCACCAGCAACAGCAAAGGCAGCGGGAGCGGCTAAAGCAACTGCGGGAGGAGAGGAGTGTGCACCAACTGCTGCGGCCATGGATGCAGTCAAGAAGGTGCAGCAGCCACAACAGCCACATGGTGAGGTGCTTGCTGGTGTGGATGCGACAACTGCATGGGCAAAGGCTTCATCTGGGAGTGGTGAGGCTGATTGGGAGACGTGGCATGAGAGGCTGTGCCATGTGAACATTCCTATGCTGCAGAAGTTGGTTAAGGATGGGTGCTTGAAGGGGCTGGAGGTGAAAGGGGTTGCAAAGGAGATTGGGAGCTGCCCTACCTGCCTTGAGACCAAATTCACGAAGTTTCCCTTCAGCAGCAGCACAAGACCAGCCAAGGCACCACTTGCACTAGTACACATGGATGTGGTGGGCCCCACGAGGGCCCTTTCTCTCTCGGGCAGCCGCTACTTCTTGACAATTGTGGACGACCACACACGTGCGGTGTGGGTGTACCCTCTCAAGACTAAGGGGGAGGTGGCAGCGGCTGTTCTTAAGGAGTGGATGCCGAGAGCACAAAGGGAGAGCGGACACAAGGTGAAGGTGATCCGCACTGACAACGGAGGAGAGTTGATCGGCGCTGATTTTGAGAAGGAGCTGAAGCGGAAGGGGATCCAGCATCAACTCACAGTGCCTTACAACCCTCAGCAGAATGGCGTGGCTGAGCGGTTCAACCGGACCCTGCAGGAAGGTGCTCGCACTCTCTTTGGGCGTGCAGGGCTGCCGGATCCGTTTTGGGTGACAGCACTGCGGCAGGTCGTTGTTGTGAAGAACCGGGTGCTGGCGACTGTGGGGGACAAGCAATGGGTCCCCTACACCAAGTGGTATGGGAGTGCGCCTGCAGTCAACATGCTGAGAACTTATGGCTGCATGGTGGTGTTTCATGTGCCTAAGGAGAAGAGGGGAAAACTGGAAGCTTCTGGGAGATGGGGTGTGCACTTGGGGCTTGCTAAGGATCACAAGGGCTGGCTGATTTGGGACTTGACCAGCCAGCAGCTGACTGTGTCAAGGGATGTGAAGTTCCTTGAGTCCTTGTACTACAAAGAGTGGAAGCAGCAGCAGCAGCAGAAGCTTCCTACGACACCGCTAATTGTCGAGGCCGATGAGGTGCAGCGGCCTTCGAGGCAGGTGGAGGTTTGTGTCTCCAAGGAGGAGATTTCTGGGGTGACTGATGATGGGGGAGAACCTGAGGTGGAGCAGCAGCAGCAGCAGGAGGAGCAAGGTGCTCCACAAGGTGCCGGACGTACGGCTGACCGTCCTAGGAGGGATGTGCGCCCTCCTAACAGGCTGACCTATGCAAGCCGTGGCAAGCCAAAGGTGGTGAGGGCTGGAAGTGTGGCTGAGCAGTGTGATGAGGATGAGATAGCACACTGCTACTGGGCAGCCGTCCCTGAGCCCAAGACGCTAGCTGAGGCATTGAGCGGGCCCGATGCTGAAAAGTGGAAGCAGAGTGTGAAGGAGGAGTATGATTCTCTGTTAGAGAATGAGACGTGGGAGCTGTGTGATCTGCCACCCGGGAAGAAGGCCATTTCTTCCAAGCTGATTTTCAGGCACAAGTACGGACCTGATGGGGCGCTGACCCACTACAAGTCAAGGCTTGTGGCTAAGGGGTTTCAGCAGACAAAGGGAAAGGACTTCAACGAGCTCTATGCTCCTGTGGGGAAAGGCACAACACTTCGGGTGTCATTGGCAATGGCAGCAAACCGTGGATGGCGGGTGAAGCAGATGGACATCACCACCGCCTTCCTCAATGGGATCATTCTGGAGGAGCTGTACATGTTACAGCCTGAGGATTTGGATGATGGGAGCGGCAGGGTGTGCAGGCTGAAGAAGGCCATCTATGGCCTGAAGCAGGCTCCTCGTGCATGGTACCACAAGTTAGAGGAGACTCTGCTGGCTGGGGGTTTCAAGAAGAGTGAGTGTGATCACAGCTTGTTCCTGCTGCAGGAGAAGGAGCAGTTTCTCATGCTCCTGGTGTATGTGGACGACATCCTGCTCTTCTCTGATTCGTCTGCAATGATTGAGCATGTGGAGGAGATGCTGGAGATGCAGTTCAAGTGCTCCAAGATGGGAGATGTGAAGTACTATTTAGGGATGCATGTGGAGAGGGACCTTGACAAGGGAGTGTTGGGGTTGCACCAGAGAAAGTATTGTGAGGGGCTGGCTGAGAAGTATGGGCTACAAGATGGAGGAAAGCCAGCCACCCCACTGCCTTCGGGGTTCACTGTGGAGCCCTGTGCTGATGAGGAGGTGGTGGGTGAGAGTGACAGGAAACTTTTTCATTCTATGGTTGGGGCACTCAACTATGCGGCTAACCACACACGGCCTGACATTGCCTTTGCAACATCCAGGCTTGCCAGTGTGGTTTCACGCCCCAGTCATGAGCAGCTGGAAGCGGCCAAGAGGTTGGTCCGCTATGTGAGTGCAACGGCATCAGTGGGTTTGGAGTACAGTGCTGTGAGGCAGAGGCTGCAGAGGGGTGCAGCTGATTTGAGCAAGGGGGAGATGCTCCTGACCTGCTACACTGACGCTAGCTTCAACTCGGTGAAAGCGGATGGCACCAGCATTGGAGGCTATGTGTGCCTGTTCGGAGGTGGTGCAGTGAGCTGGCGCAGTAAGAAGCAGAATGAAGTGGGGCAGTCCTCGTGTGAGACAGAGTACATGGCCCTGCATCATGGGGCAAAGGAGGTGGTGTGGCTGAGGCGTTTGTTGGAGGAGATTGGAGTTGGTCAGAGGGAGCCGACTGTGGTTTTCTGTGACAATGAGTCGGCGGTGAAGCTAGCGAAGAATGCTTGTCTTCATGGGCTGACCAAACACATCAGGCCTAAGTGGCACTGGGTGAGAAGGCTCCTGGACAAGGAGGTGCGGCTGGAGATTGTGAAGACCCATCAGCAGGCGGCTGACATTCTCACCAAGCGCCTGGCTGAATCTGAGCATTGGAAGGGCATGAAGCTTGCTGGGATGAGTGTGCATTGAGGTTGCATGCTTGAGCTATGACATGTGGGATGATGGTTGGCAGCCAGAGGGGGAGTTTGTTGAGTGATGCTACCATTCGCATTCACGTCTGTCTGCCTTCCATCATATGTTCGTGCGTTGCATGCGTGTTGTGAGTGTGTGCAGAAATTTGTGTTTTGTGCGGTTTGGTCTTTCTGAGTGTGTGTGTGTGAATGTTATTTGGCTTGAGCAGATATCTGAAGTGACTCCTCTGCTCAAGAGCTTTCCGAGGAACCAAGTATCGCTTCAATCGGAGCACGAACAAGAAAGTTACGAACGTTGGAGTTCGTATGTTTTTTATATTTGGTTGTGGTGACTATGGGAAGTTGTGGGGTTGACTCAATATGGGGTACAGACTTTTGAGGGTTGGGAAATTCGTCTCTTCTACTGTAGTTGCTGCCAAATGGTTAGGAGAAACCAAACCAGGCTGGCAAGTGTGGCCAAGTTGGGTTGAGGTGGATTGTGGAGGTTGGGATAGTGACAAAGGTCAAAGTTGGGTTGCCTATGGGGAAGGGAATTGTATGGCATGGGGTTTCCTTGGTTGGGGACTCTCTTGGGACCTTCCCTCTCGTCCTCCTCATCACTTCCACCTGGTTTAGTGCTACTCCAATTCTCTTGTGTGAACTTTGTGATTGAGTTAAGATTCTATGGCAGCATACCCCCTAGTGCGCCGAAATTGATAGCTCAAGAAATACTTCACCTTTTCGCATGATTCAACTTGGGAATTGTAGCCACGGAGTAGAGCTACAACATATTCGAGTTAGATGAAGTTTTGACTGTGAACGTTTTGTCGACGGCGTTTCTTGTGAACTCGACTTTTCTGTTCAGAAACTAGGCCCAACGATGTTGAGATATTTTGGCTACTAATCTTCATAGACTCCGTCCTTAGTCTCTAACGGTGTCGGCAACGGGAGAGGTGCTCGTTCGGGCGACGTACTCCGGGCGTGTCCTCTGCACCGACCTGCGTCCCTACCCTACGAGGTCGACGTCGACCACGACGAAGGTTGTGGCCCTGCGGGCAATCGTCTCGAAGACGAAGTTGACGCCAGACCGGATGCATGTGCGGCTTGCACATGTCGGCATGGACACCATACGGAGCTCGGCAAAGAACGAGGTCGCCATTGGGCTGGACCTCAAGTCGGCGACGGGCGCCGACTCCTCGTGTGTCTCGTGCGTCGGCGGGAAGCTGGCGCGGCACACCTTCCCCGACCAAGGCTCCGACGCCGACGACGTGCTGGTTGTCGTGCACATCGACCTGTGCGGGCCGTTCCGCGTGGCTGACAAGGATGGCAGCCTGTACTTCTTGTTGCTGAAGGACCGCAAGACCCGCTACGTGTGGGTGAAGCCGTTCACCAAGAAATCAGATGCGTTGCCGGTGTTCATGCAGTAGCTGGCGGTGGCTGAGCGGCAGACGAAGAAGTCGGTGTTGATGCTGCGCTCTGACCGGGAAGGGGAGTTCCTCGGGAAGCAGTTCACCGACTTCGTGAACGGCAAGGGGATCGTCCACGACCTGACCTGCCCATACACCCCGCAGCACAATGGCATGACGGAGCGGGAGATGCGGACGGTGGTGGAGTCGGTGCGGACAATGCTGCTGCACATGGGCGTGCAGCACCACTAGTGGCACCTTGCTCTCTGGCAGGCCGTCTGAGTCCGCAAATGCCTTCAGAGGTCGACGCTGCCTCCGGGGACGACGCCGTACCAGCTGCTGACCGGGAAGAAGCCCGACTTGTCGCTGGCGCGGGTGTGGGGCTGCATGGCGCAGTTCTTAGTCCACGAGCAGCAGCGTGGTGGGAAGCTGCAGCCGAAGGCAAAGTGGGGTCTGCACCTTGGCGTGTCAGCGGCGAGCAAAGGCTGGGAGCTCCTCGACGTCGACACCGACCAGGTGGTCACCACGTCGGACGTGGTGTTCTACGAGGAGATGTCGCTGGTCGAGTGGAAAACGGCGTACGGGTTGGTGTCCGGCCGCTCGTCGCCCACCCCGCCCTCTGACACCTCGTCGGCGACGCTGCCACTGCTTGCCAAGATCGGTGAGCTTACTGTTCAGGACGTCAAGGATGTCCGCCCCCCTACCCCTCCCCCTCCGACCCCTGCCCCTCCCCTCGTGGCCGACCTGCGTGGGCTGATCTCGGTGTCGGCCTCCGGCGATGAGGGGAGTAGTGCGACGTCGCCTTCGGCCAAGTGCATCGCCGGTGGCCGACGTGACGAGCGGCAGGTCGACGTGGGATTGCAGTCGACGGCGACAGGGGAGGAGTAGGTCGAGAAGCAGGTCGAGGACCAGCGGCCGACAAAGGAGCAGGCAGCAGTGACGCCGACCAAGGAACAGTCGGCGACCGGGCAGTCGGCAGGGGAGCCGACCATAGGGGAGAAGTCGGCTGGGACGCCGGCTGAGGAGCAGTAGGACACCGAGGGCAGCGGCAACGATGGAGGGGACGCCGAGGAGGTCCAGCCAGGACCACGACGTTCAGGCCGACTTCGGAGGCCGCCTGACTTCTTCATCACCGCTGCCTTCACCACGGTGTACGACGTGGACGATGAGGCCGACGACCTGCTCTATGACGATGCCGAGGAGGATGAGGAGTTCCTAGAGCTCGACCCCGACATGCTAACCGACCCCGAGCACCGTTGGGACATCTCGACGATGACGGTGAAGGAGGCGTTGGTGAGCTGGAAGGGCCCGGCGGTGAAGGCCGCCATGGAGGAGGAGATTTGCAGCCTCCTCAACATGGGAACATGGGAGTTGGTCGAACGTCCGCCGGGAGTGAACGTCATGAAGAACCGGTGGGTGTTGACGACGAAGTACCACGTCGACGACACTGTCGAGCGCGAGAAGGCGAGGCTGGTTGTGAAGGGCTTCACGCAGGTGTACGGCGCCGACTACGACGAGACGTTCGCGCCGGTGGGCAGCTACGTCACGCTGAGGATCTTCCTCAGCATCGTCGTCGTCCTCAACCTCAACCTGATGCAGCTCGACATGAAGAACGCCTTCTTGCAGAGCAAGCTCGACAGGGTGCTCTACATGTCCCAGCCGGACTACTTCAACGACGGGACTGGCCGGGTGTGCAAGCTGCTGAAGAGCCTGTACGGGCTAAAGCAGTCGCCGCTGCTGTGGTACTTGGCGCTCAATGACGTGCTGGTCGGCGCCGGGTGGAAGAAGAGCCAGGTCGATGAGGCTCTCTAGTTCAAGGTCGGAGAGGACAGAGTGGCCTGCTGGGTGCTGGTCTACGTCGACGACCTACTTGCCGCCAGCAGTAGCGCCGCAATGTTGAAGGAGCTGCTGGAAGCAGCCTTCGAGCTGCGTGAGATCTCGCCGGTGCAGAAGTACCTTGGGCTGGAGATCGTCCGCGACAGGTCGGCGGGGAAGCTGTGGCTGCACCAGCAGGGCTTCGCCGACAAGCTGCGTAGGCGCTTCATCGACGAGGAGCACGCCGGGCGCACCCTGAAGACGCCGGTCTCGGTCGATGCCTACGCCGAGCTCACGTTCGATGACGAGGAGGCACAGGAGCGGCAGGAGGAGGAGTACCGGCAGAAGGTCGGCTCGCTGCAGTTCGCGGCCACGACGACGAGGCCGGACATTGCCTTCGCCTACAGCAAGCTGGGGAGCGGCCTCACGGTGAGGAGCGACCAGCACTGGCGCGAGGTCGACCGCTGCCTCGCCTACCTCGCCAATACGCGTGACACCGTCCTGGAGTTCGGCGGTGGACCGGAGTCGCTGGAGCTGGTCGGCTACGTGGACGCCGACGACGCCGGTGACAAGCAGAACAGGACGAGCACGAGTGGCTACGTGTTCGTCTATGGAGGGGCCGCAGTCTCCTGGTCGAGCCAGCGCATCAAGTGCGCGACATTGTCGTCGACTGAGTTGGAGTACGTGGCGGCCACCGAAGCCGGCAAGGAAGGACGCCGGCTTCGCTTCCTCCTTGCAGAGTTCCGGCAGCTGGATGCCGGGAAGCCGACCGTCCTTCGGGTGGACAACAAGTCGGCTATCACAGTCGCCGAGGGCATGGGGTTGACGTGCAACCTCAAGCACATGGAGCGGCGACAGGCCTGGCTGCAGCACATGGTGAAGCGCGGGAAGTTCTCGCTGAGGTACATCCCGACCACTGAGCAGCCGGCCGACTTCCTGACGAAGGCGCTGCACTATCCGGCCTTCAACCGGTGCTCCGTTGCAATCGGCCAGGTGCGCTTGGCCGACGTGAGCGAAGGCAATAACGACGTGCAGCAGTAGGTGCCATGCCCTCTTGCATGGCTGGTGCGGTGGACGACGTGCGGTGTGTTGGGTGCACGTCGACGAGCTATTCTCGGAGGAGTACTGCCGACTGGACTTGAGGGGGACCAAGCGTGAACGCGGCAGGGGAGTGTCAACGGGAGTTGTGTGTTGGCCCCGTCCACGCTTGGGCGGAGCCGAGATCGTTGTCGGGTGTTAGGGGAGCAGCCGACCTGCAGTAGTGGGCGAGCTGGTTGACGAGGAGGTCGACCTGCACGGGGACCACTGCACGTGCGCCAACTGCAGGGTGGCGCCAACTTTGGGGAGGTCGACTTATGCGTCGACCTGCGGAGGACGTCAACTTGGTGACGTCAACTCGGGGAAGCCGACTTCGGTGGTCGGCTTATGTGCTGGTCGACCTGCGGGTGGTCGACTGGACCCGGTGGTCGACGAAGGAGGGGCCGACGTCGACCTCGACTCAGGACGCCGAGCAGATGGGCGTCGAGTGACGTGGTCGTCGATCGAGGGGCGTGGTCGCCCTGGTGAGGTCGACATCGAGGTGGTCGTCGACTTGGGAGGTCGACGGGCACGTACGGAAGTTGCTTGGTCAACCAGGTTACCTGGGTGACGAAGTGTTGCGGAAGAGTGCGACGGTCGCCCAGGCGAAGTTGGCGAGACCGACCTCGGTGGTGGTATCCCGAGGTCGACGTAGCGGATCAGAGGCAGCCGTCAGCCCGTGGCTGACGTGGTGTGTGTGCTGTGCAGGTGATGAGGCTCGGCATACCAATCATCTGCACGCACCTGCAAAGCGGGTGCACTGCTGGCACACCGTCGACATGAAGCGTTGGCAGGCTGTCGACTTTGCACTGCTGGAGCGCGGTCGACCAAGTCGTGCTGGAACGCGGTCGACCATGCTGTGCTGGCAGCCTACCAACCTGAATGCTAGCTCTGATGTAGTCTTGCATTGCCAACTTCGTTGTACCATTGTTGTCATCGTTTCTTAGTGAAACTCTTGCCAAATCGCCCCGTGAACTAGCAAGCAGTGTGAGCACTAGGAAAACGCCTAAGGACCAACGAACGCAGAGATCACACGAGCACACGTGCCTAACCAGTAGTCTAGCTCCCGTTGTAGTAGTTATTACCGCAAAGGTGAGGGCAGGAATGGATGGTGAAATGTCCAAGGTGATGTGAGGATGTGAGTCTGGGCAATGTATTTGTGGGGGGTGTGAGTGTGGGTGGTGTTGTTGCGAACCTGTTTGAATTGAGGCAAGACGTAGGAGTCGATGGGTTGAGCGTGTGAGTCGAGGGGTTGAGCACGTGAGTCAAGGGGTTGAGCACGTGAGTCAAGGGGTTGAGCACGTGAGTCGAGGGGTTGAGCGTCTAAGTCGAGGGGTTGAGTGTGTGAGTAGAGGGGTTTAGAGTGTCGGTCGAGGGGTCGAGCTTATGAGTCGAGGGGTTGAATGTGTGAGTCGAGGGGTTGAGCGTATGAGTCGAAGGGCTGAGCGTGTGAGTCGAAGGGTTGAGCGTTTGAGTCAAAAGGTTGAGCGTGTGAGTTGAGGGGTTGAGTGTGTGAGTCACAAGATATGGGAGTGGCAACTGTTCTTGGGAGTAGTTTCGAGTTGTGGCATGCAAGGTGCTGTTAGAAACGGCGGGTCGAAGTGAGAGGCAGTTATGTGCATCTATAAGGTTTTCTTATGCAAGTCTTTTTCTCCCCCTTTCGTCTTGTTGCCACTGATGGTTGACTCATAGGTTTGTGTGGCTGGTGTTGTCGCCCGATGTTTGATTGGCATGCTGTTAGATTCAAGACCTTTCTGGATAGGATAGGTCTTGAATCCACCCTCACGTACTTGCTCCCACGTACCCTCCCTTTTCAAGATGAGGAGTCACAGAGGGGAAGGGACAAGAGGAGCCGGACAGAGGGGGAGGGACAGTGGGGGAGGGACAGAGGGGGAGGGATAGAGACGGAGGGGCAGAGGGGGAGGGACAGAGACGGAGGGACAGAGGGGGAGGGGCAGAGAAGGGGGGATAGAGGGGGAGGGACAGAGACAGAGGGACAGAGTGGGAGGGACAGAGACAAGCTCAGCAACTAGGGCAGACGCAGCAGTGGACTCAAAAGAAGGGTCAGTGACAACAGTAGCAAGGAGACACGTGACAGTAGGACTGGCAGCACGAAGAGAGTCTGACTCCGGGTCGGTAAGAGCAGGAAGAGAAGACTCAGGAGGAGAAGGCAACGGGGCACGCAGAGGAGCAGTGGACGGACGCAGAGACATCCGGTGCGTGGCAGGTATAGAAGGAGGACGCTCACGCGAACTACGACCACTAGTGCGAGCACGATGGACAGGCGACGTAGGGCGAGACGCAGGCTCACGACACTCAGCAATACCTCCACTAGGACCAGTGTAGGGAGAAGGAGCAGGCAGTGGAGAGGCGGGCTGTAACTGTAACTGTGACGGGACAGGCTGTGGACACTCTAAGGGAGGAGGAGGGCCAGTAGAAGGCGGGAGACCAAGTACCTGCTGAAGGAGCGGAACGAAGTACGGCCGAGGCCGCACGGCGACTCTAGACACAGCAGGGACAGCACCAGCACCCCCAGCGGCAGCACCAGCTCCAGCAGCACCTCCAAACCCAGGAACTCCAACAACATCGTTGCCAGGACCGACAGCAGTAGCCTCAGCGCCAACACCCTCAGCAGCTCCAGCTCCAGACGCACCCGCCGGCCCAGCAGCTCCACTACCTCCAGTACGAGCACCTCCAGGACCGGCAGCACCAGCACCCTCAGCAGCCGAAGAAACTGCAGCCCCAGCAGAACGCCTCCAGCATCGACCAAACCACTCGCGCAGCTCCTGTGGAGAGAGTGGCTCCCGCCGAGACGAAGAACCCGGAGTGCCTCCAGGCCCAGCACCGCCGGACGCCTCACAAGCAGGCCTAGCTCCCTCAGGCTCAGCACCTCCAGTCGTAGCACCCCCAGGTGTAGCACCCCCAGGCTCAGCAGCCCCAGGCGTAGCACCCCCAAGCTCAGCACCCCCAGGCTCAGCACCCCCAGGCTCAGCACCCCCAGGTTCAACACCCCCACTCTCAGCACCCCCAGGCCCAGCACCCCCAAGCGTAGCACCTCCAGGCTTAGCACCCCCAGGCGTAGCACCCACACGCTCAGCACCCCCAGAGTTAGCACCCCAGGCTCAGCACCCTCAGCAGCACCAGAGTCATTAGTGACCTCGACAGGCTCGACCACGTCTACCTGGGACACACATGAAGGGGACGGATCCTGAGGGGGGAGGGGGTCTACCGGAGGGGGACCTGGTACAAGGAAGAGCGGTGGCGGGGGAAGGGATGGAGTGCAGTAAGGGAAGAGGCGGTAGTAGAGGACCGACTCGTCAAACGTGACGTCCTGGGAGGACAGAACACGGTGAGAGGTGGGGTGGTAGAACTGCCACCCTAGCGCGTCAGGGGGGAAACCCAGGAAGACGCAAGGAGCAGCACGAGGGGACAGCTTGTCCGCAGACACAGAACGCAGACACATCGACAACCTTCCCCGTCCACAGCAGGGCTGGGGGTCTCCGGCCTGGAGACCCAAGCCTGAAGGTTGATCTGATGCGCCGCGTACCGAACCGCAAACGGCCACAGAAAATGGGGGGCAGCTGCATGCATCATGGACGTACGAGCGACGTCCATGACCATGCCAATGCGGCGCTTAGCAATCCCATTTTGTTGCGGAGAGTCCGGAAGCGTGAAGGTGTGGCGGATGCCTCGTGCACGACAGTAGGCTCGCAGAGGGCCAGAGGAGAACTCTCCGCCTCTGTCAGAGTGCAGACGCAAAACAGGAAAGTCCGAGCCGAAGCTCTGCCTGAGCTGGAGACGAGCTGCGCGGATCCAGTCGATCAATACGTCAGTGACGTCACCCTTGCTGCGCAAGGGAAAGACTGTGGTGTAACGCGACTAGGCATCAACCACCAACAGTAAGTAGTGCTCGTGACCCTGTCCACGGACGTGGGCCGGGCCCCACACGTCCATGTGAAGCGTCTACTGAGGGGCCTCTGTCGGTGGAAACTGGGAGGTGTGAGGGGCAGCCCGCTGCCGCCCCTCGACATAGGGGACACAGGTAGGGCCTGGCCCCGGAGGAGGGGGAGGGAGGGACCGGGGAAGACCAGAGACAAGGACACGAGAGGCCATGCCTCGGAGATGAAGCAGGGAGGGGTGACCAAGGCGGTGGTGCCAAAGAAGAGTCTCGTGAGACAGGCGGCGACACGAGCAGGGGGCAGACTAAGGACCAGACCTGGACGCCGCAGCAAACACCTGACCCGAAGCAGCTACCTGACCAGACGTAGGGAAAGAGGGAGACGTAGTGGACAGTGTGTACAGGCTCGACCCCGGCCGACGAGTAAACGTGGCCAAGTGTCGGCCCGTCCGAGCATCGGTGCAGTGGGTCACCCGCTGGCTCGCAGGAGTGAACTGGTGAACTCCCCCATCCGGAAGGTCAGCGCCACTCACCAAGTTCGTAGAGAACGAGGGGAGGTAAGGACCAGACAGGGTGCCAGAGGGAGCCGCCGGACACGGGAGGACAGTGGAGAAATGAGCAAGGACAGGGCCCCCAGAGGGGTCTGCCTGAGAGACCGCAACTGGCCGACCAAGTGGCGTGAGTGTGGTGCGGTCCCGAAAGAAGGAGCGAGACGCCCCCGAGTCAAGTGTGAAGGTGAGGGAGGCCGAAGCCGACTCGGTACCTGAGAGTGCGGACTCACCAGCACCTGAGGAAGCAGACACACTAGCACTTAGAGCAGCAGCCTCGCTAGCACCTAGAGCAGCAGCCTCACCAGTACCTAGAGCAACAGTCTCAATGCCTGGGTCGGGCGGGAAACACCGGTAACAGTCACCCTCATCACAAATAGTCACAGCATAGTATAGCATCTAAGTGAAGATCAAACATAGCTACGCCTGCTCTAGACAGCTCACCCTAGCGGGGGATCTCCGTGGCCTCCAGAAACTGTTGACGCCATGCGTCCGTTAGGCGGCCAAAGCAGCGTTGGATGGGGTGCGCACCCCCACACTACTCACCCGTGTGGTCGCCGGTGCGTAGGACGTAGGTGCACGCACTAGTACCCCCACCCCGCTGGCGTGCAGCGTACCACTCACAGAGCTGCTGAGGGGGGGGGGATGTCACGAGTGCGCTGCTGCTGCTGCTTGAGCTGACCACTGAAGCCGACCCTCTGCGCAGCGCCACCCCGACCAGCACCACCTCCTCCGACACCGCCTCCACCCCCGCCACCTCCGCTCCCACCGCCACCGCCTCCGCCTCCACTGCCCCCACCGACACCTCCACCCCCGCCACCACCCCCACCGCCACCCCCACCCCCTCCGCCGCCTCCACCGCCGCCTCCACCGCCCCCGCTAGCTCCTCCAGCGCCCCTGCCCCCTTTGCCCTTGCCAGGGCGGCGTCTCCCGCTAGGGGTAGACTCCGCACCAACCGACTCAAGCCCAACGAGGTCGGCCGCAGCAGCAGAGGCAACAGAGGGCAAAAGAGGGGAGGGGGAACACCCCTCAAAGATGGGGGTGCGCGGGTCACCACGAGAGGCTCCTACAGCGACAATGCTCTTCTCCGCTGCTAAGAGGGCCTTCTCGAGGAGGTCAGCAGTGAGAATGGTGGGACAGATTGAGAGGAAGTGGTCCCTGACTACGCGAAGGGAGTCAGGGAGGCGGTGACTATGTAGTAGAGAGTGATGTACATGGGGGGGGGGGGGGTTCTTGGCGCGAAACTCAGTAGAAAGCGCAGCGCGGTAGCGAGTGTCACTAGTGCGGAGGTGCGTAATGAGGTTAGCGACTGTGGGAAAAGCAGCAAGGCCAAGAAAGAGGTACGGTATGTTGGATGCACGTCATTCTGAGTGCATGTCATTCTAATGTCCTGCCGAGTGCTCGTGCTATTTGTGCTTGCATGATTTGCATGAGCATATGTCATTATGCATGGCTCTTGGATATTGTCATCTCTATGATTTTCTCCAAGTCTAAATGCTTGATCATGCAGGAGAAATCCAGAGCTTTCCAACGATTTCAAGATCGCCTTATTCCGACCAAGATCGCCCAAGTTACAAGATTTCCAAGACTTGGATTTCTTATTACCTTTGGGGTTATATCTAATTTGGGTGATTACTTGGGACATGACTATAAAGGGATCTTTGGTTGGGTGGTTAGGGAAGGCAACTTTGACTTTTGGATTGGGGTGGCTAGAAGTTTCTAGCATGGGTTGCAAATGTTGCAACACCTAGGCAAAATCCAACTAGATTGGATTTTGCATGTGACACCTCAAGGACCTCATGATGAGGGTTGTATCCTTGCTGCTAGGAAGGTTCCTACCATCCTTCCCTAGCTCTTGGAGAACCCCTTCCCTCTCATGGTTCTCTTGAAGTCCCCAACTCCAACTTCCTATGCCTACATGCTTGTACTTCCTGTACCATTCTAGTCATGCGGCTGCTGGACGTTTTTACATGGTTCTCACTCTCTAGACCATCTTAACGACTGATTCAACTTGGAGATGGTAGCTAAGTCTAAGGCGCACAATCCTACCGAGCGGATTTGTGTTTAGTTGAGTAATGAGTTCGTCGTAAGTTCTTAAAGTGACGGATCCTGAACAACACGGTAGCATGAGGCGGCTCAGTGCAGCAGTGGCAGAGGAGGAGTAGCGTGCGACTACAGCGTCGTACACGGTCTGAGCACTCTTGTACTGGCTAAAGTGCGCACGCTCAGAGGTAGGCAAGTGGCGACGCACAGCAAGACGGGCAGCAGCATCGCGCGTTGCCCACTGTGAGCGAACAGTGGCGTCAGCATCAGCAGCAGGGGCAGGAGAGGCGCTAGAGGTGAGGTCAAAGAGAGAGAGACCGTCTGCCCTATCGCACTGTAAGAAAAGCTGCAGGTCATCTATCCAGACGTCAAAGTCAATGGCCCGACCCTCAGCGTCAAAAGCGAGGACACTAGGGGTAGCCATGGCAGCAGTAGACTAGCAGCGCAAACAGTAGGGTGAGGGCAGTGCTGTGAAAGAGGCGCTGCTCTTACCGGACAGGGCGGCTCGGGCGGCTCGGCTGCAGGGCGACTCGGCGGCTCGGCAGCTGGGCGGCTCGGCTGCTGGGCGGCTCGGCGACTGGGCGTCTCGGCGGCTGGGCGGCTCGGCTGCTGGGCGGCTCGAATGCTGGGCGGCTTGGCTGTTGGGCGGCTCGGCGGCTGGGCGGCTCGGCTGCTGGGCGGCTCGGCTGCTGGGCGGTTCAGCGGGGCCGTTGAGAGGAGGCGGGGCCGCAGGTAGGTGGCGGGGCCACTGGTAGGTGGCGGGGCCGCAGGTAGGTGGCGAGGCCGTAGGTAGGTGGCGGGGCTGCGGGTAGGTGGCGGGGCCGCAGGTAGGTGGCGGGGCCGCGGGTAGGTGGCGGGGCCGCAGGTAGGTGGCGGGGCCGCGGGTAGGTGGTGGGGCTGCGGGTAGGTGGCGGGGCCGCAGGTAGGTGGTGGGGCCGTGTAAGGGCGGCGACGGGGCCGCTGGTGAAAGGGCAGCGAGGGGCCACAGGGTGAGAGCGGCGACGGGCCGCAAAAGGCGGCGGATCGAGGCTGCAAGGGCGGCGGATCGGGGCCATGAGAGGCCGCTAAGGGGCCGTGAGGGCGGCTAGGGCGGCGCAACGCGGCCTAAAGGGCGGTGCGACGCGGCTGTTAGGGCGGCGCGACGCGACCGCTAAGGCAGCGCGAAGAGGCCGCTAGGGGCCGCTAAGGGCAACGTGACGGGGCTGTGAGGGGCCTAGCGAGGGCGTGACGGTAAGGAAAGCACACGAGGTGCGAATCGGGCCTAAGCGGAGCGCGCTAGGAAAAAAAAATTTCGTAGTGGTGGGCCCTAGGAATCGTTCCCGTTAGGGAACCTGCTCGATACCATGAGAAGAAACGAGAATGAATGTACTATGAAACAGCTGGGTACAAGTACTAACCCTAATTGGGTTGTACCCCATATGGGCTACCCCACTACAGCCTACACAAAAGCATAAGCTATAATGTTCTGACACTCTGCACCCCAGGAAATCAACTTTTGATTTTTTCACTCGAAGGGACTCACGCCCCTTAGCACCTAGGAGCTGCTGTCCTCGCATTCTCTCGAGACCACGTCCAGCCACGACTGCGCCTAGACGAAGCTAAGTCGACGCCCTTCGTAATGGCCGAACACATCGACGCCAGTACGCTCACGCAGGACCGCTTGAACGAGCTGCTGCGACAACTGTACAAAAATTCCGAGGAAATCGCAGTGCTGACGGCGGAACGCACGTCCCTGCAAAATGACGTCGCACGAGCACAACAAGTTCAATTACAAGCACCTGGCACCCCGGTACAGCCTGCACCACAAGCATCGTAGCTCAGAAGTGTGGGGCAACCCGTGAGCGCGGCCAGTGATGGCATCGTCCGCCACGACGGAGACGACGACCACGGCACAACACACCCTAAAGCGACGAACGCGGCCAAGAACCAGCCTTGCGTCACGATTACGGCACCGACCAATGATTCGGCACTGCCGTAGCCGATGTTGCTGAAGTTGTAGCGTCCGCCATGCTTTGACCCAAGTCAACGGGGTGGTCCTACCATTCAAGCGTGGTTATTTACGATGAATGTGTTTTTTGACGCCAACTACGTCTCGGAGAATACGGCGAAAATCCGCTACGCTGTGTTACTGCTGCGAGGACCCGCCATGGATTGGTGGCATGTCATCGTCACGAAGCCGAATGACTATGCGACTCTACCAACACGAGAAGGACAAATCGGACCTTTGGGCGCCGTCGTATTTCGTGGAGGTGCCCGAATATCACACGTGAGACGCGTGGTGCGCATGTGTGCGCGCTCGATTTGAGCCAATTGCGGCTTCGATCGCGGCGTGTCAGAAGCGCCGCACTTGGCGCCAACTTGGTTCCGTCCAAGATTTCACCAGCGGGTTTTTGGCGCTGTGTGAGCAAGCAGGATATATGCACGAGGGCAAGCGTATCGACTGCTACATTGGTGGCCTGAAGCACGACATCGCTAAGAAAATTCAGCTCGCGGAGAAACTCGATTTCTTCCGCCGATCGAGACCGGGGTCCTACGGAAGCAGCACCAAATGGGGACATCGACCTCATGGGACGAACGAGGGCGCTACGATACATGCCATCATAGAGAATGCCGCTTGCCGCACCGTTTAAAATGCGCTGCTTTGCGTGCAATTGGCCGGGACACCGTAAGAGCGAATGCCCGAAAAATGCTAAGGGAAAGGGGGAAGCTGAGCAGCAGAAATAGACCAAGCAGCAGGGAAACGCTGGGAGTCAGTAGCAAGCAGGCCCTCTACTTACAGGTCACGCCGCTCGCCCGACCCAACCGACCCTTACCGAGTGATTGTGCTGGTTTACGCAATCGACCACACCCGTCCGAAAAAGGAGGGTACTACGATAGACATTGTTATAGTCACAGTAGGCTCCAATGTGCCTAAAACGAAAGATAGAGTGCACAGTCGGATTTCTGCACAGCGGCTTCAAACGTTCATAGCGTTCTGGTCACAGCTTCAAATGACTTGATTTAACTTGGATCTGGAGCGTCTTATTGTCGCCTACAATAGGCAATTTAGATCGCACGATTTGACCAAGTATTGACGACACAGGGTTGGTTTGAACGAACGGCACTATGGCAGCCACTATAGTCTTAGAACACAAGATAGGAAGAGTTAGGAAGAGTTACGAGTTGGGAATGACTCCCAGCTCCTACAAACCCCAAGAGCCGAGGTACAGTGATGTGGAACAGTGCCACACTGTCCCCAACCACGAAGGGTCTCGAAACTACCCTTCACTAGGGCCTACACCAAGTGAAATGTTACACTACACAAAGTAATGTAACTATCTTCAATATCTTGAGGTGTACCCTTTTGGCGAGCTTTGAAATCACTTGTGGATTGACACCAAGGCTCGGCTCTTCATCACAAACTCATCCTTGAGTTCTTGATGGGTCTGCTGCACACACCTGCGACACACCGAACGTTCGACACAGGACAAAAGAGAAACCGCGCACGACAAAATAGAAACCGCGCGCGAGACACAAACGACCGCGTAACACGCGTCTAGCGATAACTCGCTATTGACTCGACACATACACTCGACATCATGACTCAACATTCACACACAATTATAAGCATTAAATATATATTATCCCATGCCCTCATACCATTCCATAGACACACACACATGCACGCACACGGACAACAAGCCGAGTGCAAACCATAGGGTTGCACCAACAAACTCCCCCTCGGATTGTTGGCCTCAAGATGTGTTGCTCTGTCAGTTCAGAGCCATCCCAGCCAGCTTGCAACACTTCCAATGCTGCTGCTCCACCAGCCTCTTGGTCATCATGTCAGCCGGCTGCCCCGTGGTCTTCACGTAGCGCAACTCAACTTCACCCGCGGTTACCATGCTCCTCGTCCAATGCCACTTCACCCTCATGTGCTTCGTGAGTCCATGCAACACAGGGTTCTTAGCAAGAGCAATGGCACCCTGGCTGTCACAATACAGCGGGGTAGGTCCTTGCTGCTCCTCCCCCAATTCAGCCAACAAACGCCGCTGCCACACAATCTCCCGTACGGCATGGAAGAGTGCCATGTACTCGGACTCCACCGAGCTCAAAGCTTGGTCAACCTGCTTCTTGCTCTCCCAAGCAGTTGGGCCTCCACCAACACAGCATATGAAGCCTCCCACACTTGTCATGTCCTCTGGTTCTGATGCATATGAAGCATCCGAGTAGGCGGTGAGGAACAAACGCCCGGGTTCAACACCATCCGCGCCCTTTTGGCGCCTTTGTGCCGCCGCCGAGTATTGCAGCCCAACGGTCGGTGTTTGGCCAAGGTACTTGGCCACCTTCATTCCAGCTGCTACCTGCTCCTCATTAGGGCATTGCACAACCCTAGCCAGCTGCCCGGTAGCAAACGCGACGTCCGGTCGGGTGTTTACCGCCGCATACATGAGGCTGCCCACCAACGAGTGAAATCGGCGCCTCTCCGCTTCTCCAACGCTCTCCTCCTCTGGCCCCTTCACACACTTGAGCCCAGAGGGAAAGGGAGTAGCCACATGACCTTCACTCTGGCCGAAGTTGGCAGCCAACGCCTCCAGGTACTTCCGTTGGTGCACTCTCATGCTCCGCTTCTCCACGTCTCGTTCGATGTGGAGCCCAAGGTAGAAGTTCACGTCACCAAGGGACTTGCACTTGAACTTGTCATGCAGCTTCAGCATCACCTCCTTCACAAGGTCAGAGGAGGGTGAGAATATGAGAATGTCATCCACATAAACCACCATGAAGCTCCTCTCCCCCCCCTCGCCAAGCATGAACAAGGAGTGATCGGCCGTTGAGGGAGTGAAGCCGATCTCCTCCAACACTTCGCGCAGCTTCATGTACCATTGCCTAGGGGCCTGCTTCAGCCCATAGAGGGCCTTCTTCAGCTTCCACACTCTGCCACTACCATCATCAAACCCCTCTGGCTGTGCCATAAAAATCTCCTCCTCAAGGATGCCGTTAAGGAATGCCGTCACAATGTCCATTTGCTTCACCACCCATCCTTTGATGGCGGCTCCCGCGAATAGGGTTCGCAGCGTCGTCGGCTTCACCACAGGGGCAAACAGCTCCTTGAAGTCCACCTTCTCCTTCTGCTGGTACCCCTTGGCTACAAGCCTAGACTTGTAACGCTCGATCTTGCCGTCGGCATCCGACTTGATTTTGAAGAGCCACTTGGACGTTATCGCCGTACGCCCCTCCGGTAGCTCCACCAATTCAAACGTGTCATTCTCCTTGATGCTCTTCAGCTCACTCTCCATGGCCTTCTTCCACTCCTCAGCATCACTACTCTCCAAAGCCTCCTTGAGAGTTGCTGGTTCTCCCGGCATCTCCACCGGAGAGAAGAACGCGAAGGCACACTCCTCGTAGTCACTCTCCTCATCGTCTCCGACCATCATTGCCGCTCCGGCCAGGGCTGTCTTGCCTTGCTTTCCAAGTGCATCATACGTCAGCCTATTAGGGGGTTGAACTCTCCTCTTCCCCCTTCCTTCCTCCTCAGCTGCAGGGACTTGAAGGCCTTGGCGTTGCTGCGGTGTGGCTCGATTCCGTGGAGCACTCGTGGTACGGGAAGGGAGTGACGGTGCACGCTCACTCACTTGCTGCAACTCCTCCTCTTCTTCCTCTGCATCAGTGGCCTCCTCTCCCCCATTCACAAGGGAGGATTGCCTCGTGGTTGTGCTGCCACTGCTCAGCTCCAAAGGCAGCTCCACATGCTCCAAACCGGAACTCTTCACCTCCCCAAACCGCACGCCTATCTTCGCCTCATTCTCCGCCTTCCAATCCTTGTACATGAAGTTCTCCATGAACTTGCAGTCCCTCCTCACCAAGAACTTCTTGGTGAATGGGTCCCAAAGAAGCCATCCCTTGCTGTTTTGAGCCATGCCCAAGTGCACGGCCCACACCGCCTTGGCACCAAGCTTGTTGTGCCGAAGATGCTTAGGCACAAGCGCCATGCACATGCACCCGAACACCCGAAGCATATCCACCTTTGGCTTCCTTCCTATCCACTCCACATAGGGCACCCATTTGTCTGCTCCCACATGAGTCAAGGCTCTGTTCTTGGCCACACATGCGCTCCGCACCGCATCAGGCCAGAAATAGTCGGGTAGCCCGGCTTCAATGAGCAACCCGCGTGCCGCCTCCGTGATTGTGCGGTTCGCTCGCTCAGCGATGCCGTTCATTGCAGGGGAGTATGGCATGGTGAGGGAGTGTCGAATACCATTCTTCTTCAGCCACAACCCAAACTCCTTGCTCAGGAACTCTCCCCCTCGATCGGTGCGGATTGACTTGACTAGACGGTCTTGTTGCCGCTCCACCATCGGGAACCAATCCGCCTTCAACGTTTCAGCCACGTCGCTCTTCTTGGCCAGCACGTACACCCAAGTCATACGGGTGTAGACGTCCACAATAGTGAGGAAGTACTCAGCTCCAGCAGCTCCAAGCTTCAAGGGGCCCACCACGTCCATCACCACCTCATCAAGTGGTGCCTTAGCCGTTGCCTCCGAACTAGAGAATGGGAAACGGGTGAACTTGGCTTGCATGCACGTCGGGCAGCCAAGTACCTCATCGGGCTCCCCCTTCACACGTATGCCAGCAACCATCTCATTCTTCACTAGCTGCTGCAAGATGGGCAGGGCCACATGCCCCATGCGCCGATGCAAGGTGAGCCAATCACACTCCCCCGTAGCCGAAGTTGGATTGGAGAATGCCGCGCTCGCAATAGCGCCCCACATACTCTCTCCGTAGTCCTCCTCCGCTGTTGCCTCGGGGTTCTCCTCACCCTTTTGCTGCTCCTTGGTTGCTGCACCACTCTCCTTAGGTTCACTGAACTTGCTGGTCCCTCCAAGATTGCACTTCTTGGACTCCTTCTCCTTAGCGCGACCGTCCGCGCAATCGCCGCTACCAACCGCTCCACCTTTAGTGCTGACGCTTGCTGCCACTTGCCTCTCCTTAGGCATTGGAACCACAGGGATCTGCCACATCTCGTTGTAGACATCTCTGTCCTCATGAAGGTCCCAAAGAATCCGATCGCCAAGCCTTGCGGTGTAGGTCTTGGCTCCCTTCGAGTCAGTGTCCATGCCGGCCTTTGCCAACCGCCGCACGGAAATCAGGTTCGCAGCAAGGGTGGGCACCCAAAGCACGTTCTTGAGGCCCACCATCTTCCCATCAGCACCCTTGAACATGGCCTTCCCCATGCCTTTCACCTCTGCTCGCTGCCCCAAAGCCGATGTGACATGCTTCACCGGTGACGGCTCGAGTTCGGTGAGCAAGTCCGGGCGAGGTGTCATGCTATAGGTAGCGCCACTATCAATCACCCAATAGTCCAGGGGGTGTAGGGTCACCTTCCCCACAGCTGCTGGCTCCTCAAGGCCTTCATCCTTTTCTGGACCAGCCGGTGCTTGCGTCGACACGAAGTAGAATAGACCCGGGTATCGATCGTCGCTCGGGTCCTTGTCGTTGTCTCCGCTCTTCATGTTTGCAGCTCCGCCACCGCGACCGCCACGGCCTCCACGGCCTCGTCCTCTCCCTCCTCCTGCTCCTCTACCCTCTTGGCCTTGAGCAGGGGTCCAACCATCAGGGAGTTTGTAGCAGTCGCGCCACATGTGTCCGCTCTTGTGGCAATAGTGACACTCGCCGTCGAATCGGCCGCGACCGCGTATGTAGCTCTTGTCGTCGCTGCCGTAACCGCCACTCCCGCGGCCTCCGCCGAAGTTGCTGCCACCAAACCTTCCTCCCCCTCGTCCTCTGCCTCTTCCTCGACCATATCCACGGCCGATGCTCGCTGCCCCAGCGCCATCCGCACTCGCCAACTCACGGCGGCGGAAATCCTCTTGAAGGATAGCTCGCTTCACGTCTTCAAGCGAGAGGCGGGGCAAGTCGCGATTAAGGTTGATGATGAGCGAGGACCATGACTCCGGGAGTAGGGCCAGCAACTTGGTCTTCTTTTGGAGTTCACTATAGTTCAAATCAGCTCCCTCAAGCCGCGTCAACAAGTCGAAGAATTTCTGCACCCCTTCTTCAACCGCTTCATCCTCTTCAATTCGTAACGTCGCCATTTGCCGTTCCAACACCACAGCTACCGCCGCTGTTGCAGGAGCGTGTACACCCTTGAGAGCAGCCCATGCTTTTGGTCCCTTCTCTGGTTCACGCTGGAATGGCTTGATGTGACGGATTTGGCTGCTCCCCAACGCTTGCCCAAGTAGGAGGTAGCCTTGTGCGCTCTTCCGCACCCACGGGCTCTTCTCCGGGTCGTTCTCGGGACGCTTCTCCGTTCCTTCCATCACCTCCAGCAGGTCATAGTGGTCAAATATGTTCTCCACTCTGAAGGACCACTCAGCAAAGTTGTCACCATTGAACTTGTCAAGGCCAAACACTCTAGGCTCATCCCTAGATGGGCCAACACTTGGTTGCACGGGCGCCATGGCTGAGTCACGGGGTTGGCCTTGAGCTTGGGCTTCTCCTCTGCCACCAGCACCTCTTCCACCCCTTTCCTCAGGTCCAGCCATTGTCGAAACTGCTCCAAGGGGCTCTGATACCACTTGTTATAGTCACAGTAGGCTCCAATGTGCCTAAAACGAAAGATAGAGTGCACAGTCGGATTTCTGCACAGCGGCTTCAAACGTTCATAGCGTTCTGGTCACAGATTTAAATGACTTGATTCAACTTGGATCTGGAGCGTCTTATTGTCGCCTACAATAGGCAATTTAGATCGCACGATTTGACCAAGTATTGACGACACAGGGTTGGTTTGAACGAACGGCACTATGGCAGCCACTATAGTCTTAGAACACAAGATAGGAAGAGTTAGGAAGAGTTACGAGTTGGGAATGACTCCCAGCTCCTACAAACCCCAAGAGCCGAGGTACAGTGATGTGGAATAGTGCCACACTGTCCCCAACCACGAAGGGTCTCGAAAATACCCTTCACTAGGGCCTACACCAAGTGAAATGTTACACTACACAAAGTAATGTAACTATCTTCAATATCTTGAGGTGTACCCTTTTGGCGAGCTTTGAAATCACTTGTGGATTGACACCAAGGCTCGGCTCTTCATCACAAACTCATCCTTGAGTTCTTGATGGGTCTGCTGCACACACCTGCGACACACCGAACGTTCGACACAGGACAAAAGAGAAACCGCGCACGACAAAATAGAAACCGCGCGCGAGACACAAACGACCGCGTAACACGGGTCTAGCGATAACTCGCTATTGACTCGACACATACACTCGACATCATGACTCAACATTCACACACAATTATAAGCATTACATATATATTATCCCATGCCCTCATACCATTCCATAGACACACACACATGCACGCACACGGACAACAAGCCGAGTGCAAACCATAGGGTTGCACCAACAGACAGCCCCGTACTACTCAATGGGAAAATTGAGACAGACTTAGTTAAAATATTCGTAGACGGGAGAGCCAGCCATAGCCTGATCAATACCGCCACAGCAAGAAATCCGGGACTGCCACATCAAACATGATGTTTACCGGAGATCGATGCAAGACTGGTTGACGGCACGCCACTGGCGATACGGGAACGCGTAGACCGAGTTCGGATTCGATGCGGGAGTAACTTCATGTTTGGTCAGGGAATGCTTGCGACAACCCTCGACAGAACCGACATTTTGCTCGGTCGTGATTGGCTACGACGACACAATCCGCAAATCGCCTGGACGACAGTTGACTTCACCGTATGAGCGATCGGTAACAACATCACCTTACCTCGCTGGGGCTTGCTTGGGTCTTCGTCGGTGCGTGTCAACGCGATCACAATGAAACGCGCGGTAGCGGCAGCCGTTGACATTCGGGAAGCCGAAGCAACGAACAAGGGAAGTGATTTACATAAACTGCTCTCCGACGTACTGGATGACTTGACAGCACTCCTGAAGCGGTACAGCGGGATCTTTCCAGATGACCTGCCGGGACTGCCACCTCAGCTACCGCACGACCACAAGATAGAATTAGAACCGGGGGCACAGCCGATAGTACATCGACAGTTCCGACTGACCCAACCCGAATTAGACGAACTGAGGAAGCAGCTGGATTACCTTTGCGGCATCGATACTGTTCACACCGAAGAAGGATGAGGGGTTTCGCATGTGCATAGATTACAGAGCTTTGAATAGGGTTACCATCAAGTCCCGTTATCCCTTTTCGCGAGCCGACGAACTGATTGACCAACTGCGCACAACCCGGGTTTTCTCGAAAGTTGACCTTAAGAAAATAACCACCAGATTCGAGTCAACCCACCCGACTGCCCAAAAACATCATTCTGAACACGCTACGGATCCTTTGAATACACGCTAATGCCTTTTGGGCTGACCATTGACGATGAACGAAGCCTTCCGCCCACTTTTAGATAAATGCGTCATCATCTACTTAGAAAACATACTGATTTACAGCCCTGACCGAGCATAGCACCTACAGGACATCGAAGCAGTTTTTAAAACACTGAATGAGAATCGCCCACTAGCAAAAGCCTCTAAGTTTGAGTTTCTACAGGACAGACTGGAGTTTTTAGACCACATCATTTCAGCTAACGGCGTAGAAATAGACCTGAAGAAGATAGCGACGATTCAAGCTTGGCACGCACCGACAAATTTGACCGAGTTGCATAGTTTTTTGGGGTTCGTCAACTATGTGCGACGGTTCGTCCCCGACATGGCAAAGTTGACTGCTCCATTGACCAACCTGCTGAGGAAGGGGGTTGGTAACACATGGGGGGAGAAAGAGCAAGTTGCTTTCTCAGCCCTCAAGCAAATTCTGTGCTCGCCGTTCGTGCTCCACATCGCTGATCCGCACCGTCCGTTCGAGCTCGTCACCGATGCTAGCAACATCGCTGTGGGAGCAGTACTGTTGCAGGAGTTCGGGAACAGCCTCTAACCAATCCCGTACGAGTCTTGCAAGCTTCACCTGCCTGACTGCAACTATCCGATACACGACCGCGAGATGCTGGCGATCGTGCACGCGTTCAAGGTGTGGCGGTGCTACCTCACGGGAGCAGACGTGACAGTACGGACAGACCACTGATCACTACAATATTTTCGCGCCCAACCGAATCTCAATCCGCCACACATCCGCTGGTTGGACTATTTGGAGTCCAACTTCCACTACACCGTCACATACAAGAAAGGTGCATCGAACATCGCCGACGCACTCACCCGCCCTACTGCCCAACTCCACACCATCTCACTCGCCCAAATCAACCCAGTGCTAACCGGCCTATTCACCCACGGATTCCACACCAACCCATTTTTCACGACCGGAAATTCACAGCAACTGGTAGAAGCAAAGGGATGCGGAGATAACTGCTTCAACGGGAGCTAGAGTACGGGCTAGGCACGGACGCTTGTGTGATCTCTGCGTTCGTTCCTTAGTCATTTCCTTGTGCGCACACGCTTGCTAGTTTATAGGGAAAGTTGGCAAGAGTTCCACTAGGAAAAGCTCGTAACAATGGTAGCATCAACATTGGCATCACAAACTATATCAGACCTAGCAAAGCTGCTGGTCGACCTCTAGCGCAGCACGGTCGACCGCGTGCCAGCACGAGTTGGTCAACCGCGCTCCAGCAGAGCAAATTTGCGTCTTGCCAACATTGCAAGTCCACGGTGAGCCAATGCTGCAGCAAGTTGGCTGCACAGCTTTGCACCCGCAGGATAACGAAGCACCTGCTTCGCATGTGCGTGCAGCTGGTTGGTACGCCACTCCTCATCACGAGCACAGAGCAGACGCTGCGGTCGACTCCACGCCAGCGACTGCGCCCACAAGCCACGTCGACCTCGAAATACCACCCCCCGAGGTCGGCCTCGCAGGACTACACTGGCGACCTTCGCACCTGTCGCCTGGTTATCCCGGTCGACCGGGTCACCAGTTCGCCGCGACAGGTCGGCGCCATCCCTGGTCGGTGTCCCCTCGTCAACCGCGTCAGGATTAGGCCGCCGACTTCACCAAGTCGTCGGCCGCCCAAGGTTGGCGGCCTCCACCGCGGCGCCCTACTGCTCGACATCCAGCTGCTCGGGCGTCCTGCTCTTCGACGCCCTCTAGCTCGATATCCCCAGTCTCCCCTATCGAGGTCGACGTCGGCCTCTCTTTTGTCGACAACCAGGTTTGGTCGACCACTAGGTCGACAACACTCTTGGTCGACCAGCCCCACGGCAACCAGCAGGACTGTCAGCCTACTACCCAAGTCGACATCTCCAGGTCGGCGTCACCAAGTCGACGCGATCGTAGTGGCCCCCATGCAGATCGACCAACCCCGTCAACCAGCTCGTCCACTGCTGCAGGTCGGCTGCACTCCCCCGTACACCCGACCACGAGGTCGGCACCGCCCAAGCGAGGACGAGGCCTCACACAACTCCCGTTGACAAGGGAGTCTATTACATAAAAACAGGTCTAGGTACCCACGTACTCACTACTGAAGGAGCTGCTACTGCAGGAGGCATACAACGTGATTACCTCGGGACATTTCGGGGTAGAAAAAACGCGACTGCAATTGCAGCGGTACTAATAATGGCCGGAGCTATTGACCGACGTACAGCAGCACATGGGCTTGTGCCCCACGTGTCAGGTCATGAAGAGCTCGCGGAAAAGAAAGGCGGGTCAATTGCAGCCGATTCGACCGCCCAAACGCGCCTGACAGCAGGTTACTATGGATTTCGTCACAGGGTTGCCTTCAAACACTGGGGGTAACGACGCGGCTATGGTCGTTGTTGACAGGTTGACAAAAATGGAACACTTCGCTGCGTGCAAGAAGTCGATCGCAGGCAAAGAAACAGCTCGCCTGTTCATTGCAGCCGTTGTCCACCTGCACAGGATACCAGCAGCCTATCAAAGTACGAGCAGAAAGTTTAGAAGCAGAAAAGAGAGCTTCACTAGTAAGCAGGGCAGTACAAATAGCAAGCCCTAATTTGGGTTGTACTCATTATGGAGTACCCCATTGCAGACTAGACAAACATAACATTCTGGCACACCCCCATAGGCAAAGTGGGGTATAATCAGTACAGCATGCAATCATAAAATGGTTCACAAGCACAAGTAAAGCTAGAAGTAGTCACAGAGGGCATGTCAGGAGGAGGAGGGACTGTGAGAGGAGAGGAGATGGGAGGTGTCGGCGGAAGCTACAAACACACACGAGATGCTGGCTCAGTGGCTACCGAAGCAAAGGCCCGGACTACAGGAGTAACTGGCTCTGTGGAGATTGTAGCCTCCTGACTGGAGCAACTGACCCACAGGCGACTGGCGACTACCTGAGATTGTAGCCTCCGGACTATTGGTGCTGCTGGCGGAGAACCAGCCACAATGGAGGAGGCACTGAGTGGACCCCTGAAGGAGGAATGGAAGGCTGCCATAAATGCGGAGTTCAACAGTCTCATTGAGAATGGGACTTGGGAGCTTGTTGAGTTACCCGAGGGGCGACGGCCGATCAGCAGCAAGTGGGTCTTCAAGGTGAAGAGTGGAGCTGATGGTGCGTTGGAGCGGTTCAAGAGCCGCTTGGTCGCCAAGGGGTTTCAGCAGAAAGAGAAGGTCGACTTTGGAGAGGTCTTCGCTCCCGTTGCTAAGCCAGTAACACTGAGGACTTTGATGGCTGGCGCAGCTGTGAAGGTATGGCACGTGAAGCAGATGGATATCACCACTGCGTTCCTCAATGGAATACTGCTGGAGGATATCTACATGGCGCAGCCCGACGGCTATGAGGATGGGACCAGCCGGGTGTGCAAGCTTAAGAAGGCCATCTATGGCCTTAAGCAAGCGCCCAGGTGTTGGTACGAGAAGCTGGAGGAGGTGCTGTTGAGTGGAGGCTTCAAGACATCCCAGGCGGATCACAGTTTGTTTCTGCTTGGAGAGGGGGAGCAGCTGCTCTTGCTGCTGGTGTATGTCGATGACATATTGCTCTTCTCACCCTCCATGGAGCAGATTGAGAAGACACAGAAGCTGCTGATGGACAACTTCAAGTGCAAGATGCTGGGGGATGTCCATTACTACTTGGGGCTGCAGATTGAGAGGGATGTTGAGAGGAGGTGGCTGAAGGTGCATCAGTCACAGTACATCTTTGGTATCATGGAGCGGTATGGTGTGACTGGGGGTCGCACTGTGATGACACCGTTCCCTCCGGGCTTCAAACTGAAAAAGGCAGCTGAGGAGGATGATGTTCTTGAGGATGAGCAGCAGAATGGGTACCAGTCACTCATTGGGAGTGTGATGTATGCAGCTGTGCATACGCGACCTGATGCTTCATTCGGAGTGGGGCAGCTGGCCAGAGTTGTGCAGTGGCCCACTGAGGAGCAGCTCGAGGTGGCAAAGCGCTTGGTGTGCTACCTCGGATCAACGGCATCTGCTGGTGTTCAGTTTTCAGCTGGCGGCCAGCTGAAACAGATTGGAGCAGATGGGGTCACGCCTGGAACCTTGAAGCTGTCGTGCTTCACCGACGCCACATGGGCCTCAGAGGATGAGGATCAGTCATCGGTTGGCGGCTTTGTGCGCATGGTCGGAGGTGGACCAGTGAGCTGGAGGTCCAAGAAGAAGAGTGAGATTGCTCAGTCTTCCGGAGAGGCAGAGTACATGGCGATGTACCATGCCATCAAGGAGATCATGCTCCCGAGGAATCTGCTGGAGGACATGGGAGCAAAACAGGAGGGACCTACACCACTTTTCTCCGACACCGAGGCTGCTATTGGCATGGAAAATAATCCTATCCTCAATGGGCTGAACAAGCACATGAAGATTAAGTGGCATTGGGTGACGCAGATGGTGAAGGAGGGGATTGTTGAGCTTCACCATGTGAAGGCTAGCAAGCAGGCGGCAGATTTTCTCACCAAGGGACTTCGCGAGAGCGCACATTGGAAGTGTGCTAAGATGTGTGGCATGGCATTGCACTAGTGTGGGCAGCAGTGTCATGAGTGCATGTGTGATTGTGTGCATGAGAGTTAGCATTGGTGTGAGTATATGTGCATGCAGTCCGTTAGTCTGAGGGGGATTTTGTTGGATGCACGTCATTCTGAGTGCATGTCATCCTAACGTCCTGCCGAGTGCTCGTGCTATTTGTGCTTGCATGATTTGCATGAGCATATGTCATTATGCATGGCTGTTGGATATTGTCATCTCTGTGTTTTTCTCCAAGTCTAAATGCTTGATCATGCAGGAGAAATCCAGAGCTTTCCAACGATACCAAAATCGCCTTATTCCGACCAAGATCGCCCAAGTTACAAGATTTCCAAAACTTGGTTTTCTTATTACCTTTTGGAGTTATATCTAATTTGGGTGATTACTTGGGACATGACTATAAAGGGATCTTTGGTTGGGTGGTTAGGGAAGGCAACTTTGACTATTGGATTGGGGTGGCTAGAAGTTTCTAGCATGGGTTGTAAATGTTGCAACACCTAAGAAAAATCCAACTAGATTGGATTTTGCATGTGACACCTCAAGGACCTCATGATGAGTGTTGCATCCTTGCTGCTAGGAAGGTTCCTACCATCCTTCCCTAGCTCTTGGCGAACCCCTTCCCTCTCATGGTTCTCTTGGAGGTTCCCAATTCCATCTTCCTATGGCTACATTCTTGTACTTCCTCTACCATTCTAGTTATGCGGCTGCTGGACGTTTTTACATGGTTCTCAATCTCTAGACCATCTTAATGACTGATTCAACTTGGAGATGGTAGCTAAGCCTAAGGCGCACAATCCTACCGAGCGGATTTGTGTTTAATTGAGTAATGAGTTCGTCGTAAGTTCTCAAAGTGACGGATCCTGAACAACAACATGGAGATTTATATATAAAGGAGAAGAAGCACTATAGTGATCACAACCTACCAAGTATAAGCATGCAGGTATAAGTATATATAGATCACAGTACAAGCAAATTAAAGAAATGAGCAAGCGAGGCCAAGTAGGCATAAGGCCTAAAACAGTACAAAAGCGTTGATGATCACAAGGCGGAAGTGCCTTGGTGAAGATATCAGCAGTGTTGGCCTGAGAGGCCACATAAACAAGACAAAGCTGACGGCGCTGCTGCAGCTCTCAAGCAAGGAAGTAGCGCAGAGCGATGTGCTTTGTTATGTGCTCTAGTCTATGCTCCTGACACAAGGCAATCATGGCCTTGTTGTCGACGTACAGAACTGGAGGGGAACGAGGCGGCTCTCCCAGGCCGGTCAGCAGGTAGGTGAGCCAGCGTAACTCCTGTGAAGCCATGGCCCCCGCGTAGATCTCAGCCTCACAACTAGAGCTGAGAACAGAAAATGAGCGGGCAGACCGCCACGAAACAGAACCGGAGCCAAGGCTGAAGGTGTAACCTTGTGACGATCGCTGCGTAGCCATGTTGTCAACTTAAGAAGCGTCTTCGTGACCAGTGAGGACAACTGGACCCTGTCCTCCAAGCACGAGCCCCATGTCCGACGTACTGCACAAGTAGCGCATCACCCTCTTAGCGGCCTTCCAGTGCTCTGGTCGGTGTCTCCCAGGTGCAACGAAGCGTGCCATGATGCTAAGAGGGTAAGCAAGGTCAGGTTGAGTGCAGGTCATTAGGTATATGAGGCAGCCCACAAGCTCTGGATACGGGCCACTCGGCTCTACGGACTCATCCGAAGGCAGAGCTGAGAGCAAGTGGCCGGTAGGCAGAGGAGTGGATTGTTAACAAGAATGGGGTGTTGGCCCCGCCCTTGCCTGGGCAACGCCGACGACTTGGTCGGATGTACGGGAATAGCAGCCGACCGTTCACAGTGGGAGAGCTGCTCGACAGGCTTCGTCGAGCTGTAGGGGACCGCTGTGGTGTTGCTGTTGACCAGGGAGATCGACAGCTGCAACTGACTGGTCTAGGCGACGGGTGGGACGTCAACCAGGACCTGCAGCGCGACCGGGAGGTCTCTTAGAGCATCCCGTCGACCTGCCATTCGACCAGGAGGTCTCCGGAGCATCGCGCCGACCTGCAGTTTGATCGGGAGGTCGACGGAGCAGTCGGAAGGGATCTGTCGACCAGGGTGTAGCTCGACGGGAGTTGTGGTCGACCGGAGGCACCTCGTGGTCGACTAGAGGGACCTTGTGGTTTACCAGAAGCAGTGGTGGCCGACCGGGTCGACCGGGTAACCTGCTCGACAAGTTCTGCGGAGGCACGTGAACGTCGTCGAGGTTGCGATGGCACAGGCGACCGCGGGCTGGTATCCCGAAGTCCATGTGGCTCGTTCGGCGCAGACAACAGCCGACAGATGCCCAACGAGGCATGTCGGCCCAATTTTCTGCGCGCACCTGCGAGCGTGCGCACTGCTGTGTTCTACGGGGGCAACGCAGGACAGCCGCTCCGCTGCAGCGTTGGCACGCCGCCGACTTGCTCTGTTGGCAGGTCGCCTTTCCGCAATGCTGGCGCGGCTCCTCTATGCAACATTGGCAGGAGGTTGACCGAGCTAGCTGGCAGTCGACCAGGCTAGCTGCAGGGTTGCTAGGTGCCTGATGTAGTCATTGTTGCCATTGCTTGTTCAATCATTCTGTAATTCCAACTTTGCTAGTGGAAACTCTTGCCAATTTCTCCCGTGAATGTGCAAGCACTAAGGAACCAAGCAAAGCTATGATCACCTCTAGTAGTTCGTGCCAACCCCCGTAGTCTAGCTTACTGCCGTTGTAGAGTGACTCTCCTCATGGTGCGGTGAGCGTGGACGGCCCCGCAAATACCTTTAGATAGGAGCCGACTTTTGCACCTACTAAGTCGTTCGTAGGCCAGCAGCAGCGATAGTCGCCATGGTCGGCCCTGTAGTTGATGCGGGCGTAGGGGACACCTTGGAGGCACGGTTGGCTGACGCGAGGAGACGCCACGCGGGTGGCGAGTACGGGACGATCCCCTTGGTGATCGCTGAGTTGGGTATCCGGTCGCAGTGGGCGACGGAACACCCGTCCCGTCCTGCTTCTCCTCGACCGATGCGCAACAAAGGTGGCGTCGACGACGAGGTCGACGGTGGTGCACGAGTCAGTGGCAGCAAAGGCACGAGGGAGAGAAGGGTGATCAAGGTCGACGGTGGTGTCGACGGAATCCAGGCGCGAGTGCAGCGGTTGACGGCGGCTGCAGGCAGCTTGCGTGCCGGCGTCGATGTTCGACGTCGCTCTCCTCTACAAAGCGGTGGAGGGCTCTCCGCTACGACGCATGTGACTGCAGGCGGGATTGCACCGGCGTATGGCTACTTCTAATTCTCGCCGGACCGGATCACCGTCGCACCGTTGCAAGGTCGACGGGACCTTATCACCTGGAGGGAGTCGATAGAACCTCAGCTGGAGGTCGCCGGGCTAAAGGGCTTCGCCGACGGCACCGTGCCAATTCCGCCCGAGGAGGATGTCGAGCTGCGCGGGGAGTTTCGTTCTACTCACCTGCTCACCTTCATGGTTATCTCGAGGTGCTGCTCGCCAGTGGTGCAGCTAGTGCTCAGGAGCTGTCGAGAGCGACTGGATGCTGGTCACCAGGCATGGCGCTTCATCATGTCGACGTACCAGGTCAAGGACGACCTGTACATCGAGGAGCGGGAGGAGAAGATGACTCACATTTGGATGGGCGAGCAAGAGTCGGCGACGGATTACTACAACCGTGCTCGACGAATCCTGGCTGAGATGCGGATGGGTCGGGCGCCGAATACTCGACGGCGTCCTATATCACCCACATCGTAAAAGGCTTGCCGCGCAGCTACAATCTCATGAAGAGGATGATGATGGTGCCCGGCACGCGTGAGTCCCTCGACGAGGACTCCATCACCAGCTACATTCTTCAAGATGAGGCGATGCAAGAGGCCGAACAGCCCACAGAGCTCCTTTCGCAGGCAAACTATGCTGCATCGACGAAGTTGAATCAGCAGCAAGGGCAGTGCGGGAAGCCGGGCGGAGGTGGTAGCGGAGGTGGGCGGTCGACGAAGGACGTCGACGAGAAGCGGTCGACGCGGGACAAGGGTCGACGAGGTGGTGGTCGACGACGGGAGTGCTGGATCTGCAGCGACCCATACCATCTCTCCTTCGAGTTCTCCGACCGCAATGACACCGACGAGGACGACAACAAGGGAGGCCGTGATCGATCGGCCAGTCGTCGCCCCCGTCGAGATGAGAAGCCGCGCTAGGAGAAGCAAGCGTTGAAGAAGACGTCGTCGACGAAGGACGTCGACAGCTCCAGCGGCTAGAACCGAGGCGACGGGGAGGCGTCGTGCTTGATGGTCGGCATCGTGGAGCCGACGGTCTCACTGGCGCTGGAGGCTGGCGAGGACTTCCAAGCAGTGGCGGTAGCTATGCAGGCCAATCAGAATGGCATGGCTGAGCGGGAGAAGCGCACGGTCGTCGAGTCCGTGCGGACGATGCTGCTGCACATGGGCGTGCAGCACCACTGGTGGCACCTTGCTCTACGACAAGCTGTCTGGGTGCGCAGCTGCTTGGAGCGGTCGACGACGCCGCTGGGGACGACTCCGTACCAGCTGCTGACCAGGAAGAAGCCCGACCTTACGCTGGAGCGGTTGTGGGGCTGCATGGTGCAGTTCATGGTTCCCGAGCAGCAGCGTAGTGGGAAGCTGGCGCTCAAGGCTCGCTTGGGGCTTCACCTGGGCGTGTCGTTGGAGAGCAAGGGCTGGGAGGTGCTCGACCTGACCGACAACAGGGTGGTCACGTTTGTCGAGACGCTGTCGCTGGAGGTGTGGAAGGCGAAGTATGGGCCAGCGTCAGAGCGGATACAGGCGTACCCGTCGACGGACACCTCGACGGCGACGGTTCTGTTACTCGCCGACGTCGACGAGCCTGCTGATGAGGATGTTGTGGAGGTTCTTTCCCCTCCCCCTGCTCTTGCTCCTCCGTTCCCCGTTGCAGATCGGCCTCTGTCGACCACCGACGATGAGGGGAGCCTTGAGGCGTCGCCTGTCGCGCCGACCCGTGGCATTGCCGGCGGTCGATAAGGCGCCAAGCTCACCGACAAGGATGGGAAGCCGTCGACGACAGGGGAGCACCAGACAAGGGAGCCGGTCGAACAGGAGGCAACAGCAGGGGTGCATTCGACAGGGGAGCAGCAGCCACGGCCGTTGAGAGGGGAGCTGTCGAAGTCAGTAGCAGACGAGCAGCCGGTCGACGGGTCGAAGCCGCTGGTCAACAACGAGGACGTCGACGAGGAAGGGGAGCAGTCGGCGGGTGAGGAGTCCATCGATAGTGACGTGGTGGAAGTGCCGATCACAAAGCCTGAGCTGTGACGCACAGATCGAGCTCGACGGCCACCGGAACGTCTGAGCTTCCACGCCTGCCTACCACCAGCTGCCTTCACCATGGTGTTCGACGAGGTCGACGACGACCTGTTGTACAACGACGCCAAGGAGGATGAAGACCTGCCGGGGCTCGACCCTGACGTGCATGCCGACCCCGAACACCGCTGGGACATCGCCATGATGACGATGAAGGAGGCGCGGTCGAGCTGGAAGGGCGAAGCGGTGAAGGACGCCATGGAAGAAGAGATCCGCAGCCTCATCGGTATGGGAACTTGGGAGCTGGTCGAACGCCCACGCAGGGTGAACATCATGAAGAACCGGTGGGTGCTGACGACCAAGTACCGCATCGACGACACCGTCGAGCACGATAAGGCGAGACTAGTCGTGAAGGGTTTCACGCAGGTGTACGGTGCCGACTACGACGAGACGTACTTGCCGGTGAGCAGCTACGTCACGCTGAGGATCTTCCTCAGCATCGTCGCTGTCCTCGACCTCAACCTGATGCAGCTCGACATGAAGAACGCTTTCCTGTAGAGCAAGCTCGACAGGGTGCTCTACATGTACCAGCCGGACTACTTCGACGACGGGACCGGCCGGGTGTGTAAGCTGCTGAAGAGCCTTTATGGGCTGAAGCAGTCGCCGCTGCTGTGGTACAGGGCTCTTGACAGTGTGCTGCCGGGCTCTGGCTGGAAGAAGAGCCAGGTCGACGAGGCGCTCTACTTCAAGGCCGGCGATGACGGAGTGACCTGCTGGGTGCTGGTCTACGTCGACGACCTGCTCGCCGCCAGCAGCAGCACCGCGATGCTGAAGGAGCTGAAGGATCTGCTGGAGGCCGCCTTCGAGCTGCGCGAAATCTCGCTGGTGGTAAAGTACCTTGGGCTGGAGATCGTGCGCGACAAGACGGCCAGGAAGCTGTGGCTGCACCAGCAGGGTAAGGCCGACAAGCTGTGCAGGCGCTACATCGACAAGGAGCAGGGCGGTCAAGTTCCGAAGACGCCGGTCTCGGTCGACGCTTACGCTCAGCTGACGTTCGACGACGAGGAGGCTCAGGAGCGCGAGGAGGAGGAGTACCGGCAGAAGGTCGGCTCGCTTCAGTTCGTTGCAACGACGACGAGGCCGGACATTGCGTTTGCGTGCACCAAGCTGGGGAGAGGCCTCACGGTGAGGAGTGACCAGCATTGGCGCGAGGTCGACTGCTGCCTTGCCTACCTCGCCGACATCCGCGACACCGCCCTGGAGTTCGGCGGTGGACCAGAATCGTTGGAGCTGGTCGACTACGTCGATGCCAACGACGCGGGTGACAAGCAGAACCGGACGAGCACGCGTGTTTGTCTACGGAGGGGCCGCCGTCTCCTGGTCGAGCTCGAACATCAAGTGCGCAACATTGTCATCGACCGAGTCAGAGTATGTGGCGGCCACGGATGCAGGGAAGGAGGGACGCCGACTTTGTTTCCTTCTTGCGAAATTCAAGCTGCTCGACGCCAGGAAGCCGGCCAGTTGTGTGATGCAACCATATGCATTCACGTCTGTCTGCCTCCCATAATGTGTTTGTGCGTTGCATGCGTGGTGTGAGCGCGTGCAAGAAATTTGTGTCTTGTGTGGTTTAGATTTTCTGTGTGTGTGTGTGTGTGTGTGTGTGTGTGTGTGTGTGTGTGTAAGTCATTTGGCTTGAGCAGATATCTGAAGTGATTCCTCCACTTAAGAGCTTTCCGACGAACCAAGAATCGTCGCGATCGGAGCACAACCAAGAAAGTTACGAACATTGGAGTTCGTATGCTTATATATTTTGGTTGCAGCTACTTTGGGAAGTTGTGGCATTGACTCAATATGGGGTACAGACTTGTGGGGGTTGGGAAATTCGAACCCATCACTGGAGATGCTGCCAAGAGGTTGGGTGAAGCCAAACCAGGTTGGTAAGAGTGGCCAAGTTGTGGTGAGGTGGATGGCATGGGTTGGAAAGTGACAAAGGTAAAAGTTTGTTGCCTATGGGGAAGGGAATTGTGTGGCATGGGGTTTCCTTGGTTGGGGACTCCTCTCTTGGGACCTTCCCTCTCGTCCTCCTCTTCCCCTCCTACCAGGTTTAGTGCTTCTCTAATGTTCTTTTGTGGGACTTGTGAGTTAATTGTGATTGAGTAAAATTTCTGTGGCAGCGTACCCCCTAGTGCGCCGAAAAGTATAACTCGAGATATGCTTCATATTTTGATACAACTCAAACTGGGAAATGGAGCCACGGTCTAGAGCTACAATATATTCGAATTTTGTGGATTCTAACTGTGTACCTTTTGTCGACAACGTTTCTTGTGAAGTCGACGTTTCTGTCCAGAAATTGAGACCAACGATTTTGAGAAATTTGGGCACCTAATCTTCATAGACTCCGTCCTTAGTCTCTAACAAGTGGTATCAGAGCGGGTTAAGGACTTTGTGGAGAGTCTACTAAAGTGTGAAGACCCTCCTAGACCCACCATGGCCTGTGGGCGTGCCTAAGTGGAGTTCTAGAGGTTGCACGTGACTTCCGCTAAGGGGAAACTCTGCCAAAATTTCGTTGGCGCCGACACTTGTGAAGATTGTGTGGATCTACATTGTGACCAGCAAAGGGGGGAGGTGAAACCTCTGATTGGGAGCAGAGGAGATGAGCCAAGGGAGTGGAGAAAGAGCTGAGAAGAAGATTGAGCCGCCACCATCCAAGATTGAGGCATTGGATGGCTCCAACTATGAAGAATGGAGTGGGCGGATGAGGAGCGCCTTCAAGCGCTACAAGCTGCTGAAATTGGCTATGGAAGAGGAGAAGATGCCCGAGGAAGGAGATGCCTGCGATCGGTGGATTGAGCGGAGCGCGGGTGCTGTACGACTTGATTCTACAGTCGGTCAACAACGACATGTTCCAGCACATCAAGGATTTGGTGGAGCTCGATGACTCGGGACCGAAGGCGTGGAAGCTGCTACGCGACGTGGTTCAACCCAACACGCTGCCGATGATGATCGTATTGGAGAAGGAGCTGGCTGCCCTCTCCATGCGGCCGGAGATGATGTGAAGCCGGCCCTTGACAAGATCAAGGACACCTGTGCGAGGGGTGGCAGCGGCGGGCAGCAAGGTGTCGGAAATGCAGCAGTGCACCAAAATCATCTCGGTGCTCGACAACTCGTGGGACAACCTCATCCCCACCCTCAACGCTCAGCAGGACAAATGGACGCCTGAGTGGCTACGGCAGCAGATTCTGCAGGAGGACTTCCGCAGGCGCCACACGGGAGGTGGTGCTGCAACAAAACTGCTGATGTGTATGGAGCTGCAGGAGGCAGCAGGGGGAGAGGGGGAGGGAGAGGCCGAGGCCGTGGGAGAGGCTTTGGCAGAGGAAGAGGCCGTGGTGACTACAACCAGGGGCATGAGAGCTCTGGTGGCAGGGGGAGCACCCGAATGGAGGGTGCGTGCTGGTACTGCAAGAAGGCTGGACACCCGTGGTTCAAGTATTTCAGCCGGCCTGAAGGATGGGCACCTCCAGGCATGAAGCCGCCAAGTGGTGAACGTGCACGACGTGGTGATGTGCAAAGGTTCAGGTGCACAAGGTGATGGTGCACAAGGTAAAGCCGACCCTGGGATGTTCCTCATGGTTTGAGGATGTGCAAGGGAGTGGGGGTGATGTGTGGTTCAGTTGGGAAGGTTGTGATGCACCCCCTCACTCATTGGATGATCGATT